>JAFFJZ010000090.1:0-399272 GCA_018340375.1 Gonatopus flavifemur
TGAGAGATCAAAACATTCTGTTGTAAAGTACGCGCTAAAAGCCCGATAATAGTTACAATGGAAATATCTGTGACTCATCACCACTGTTAGAAATCTCTTGAACTTTCAGGGATTTTTTGAAGAGAATCGTAAATAGAATTTTCAGTTCTTGGTAGCTAAATTTAGAATTCATTTATATACATGTCCTCCCCGTGGGATGATTGCGGGGCTTCCAGGGGGTTATTCTTGATACCTGTCCTTGATATCCTTTTTATCCATCCTTGGTAGTATCTGCTTCCTTTCCGTGGTGGGGAGGATAAGTAGCTCAGATTTGGGGCTCTTTTTCGGGTGGAATGAACTACTCGAGGGGGAGAATACAAACTGAGAGAAACTGAATCATCCCAACGCCAGGAACATCGGCAGAATCAGAGGGAAAGCAAGGGGAAACTACCTTCCTTGACATCTTTCAATATTCCCGAGGAAATGAAATCTTTTCTCCAAACCTGGAATTTCGAATTTTGATTTATTGAAAAAAAAAGCAACAACAACAACATGATGGCGCCCTCTCGGGTAAAATATTCCGGAGGTAAAATAGGCTTCCGTTCGGATCTCCGGGTGGAGGCTGCTCGAGAGAGCCTCATCAAACAAGATAGAAAACCGAAGAACATAGGGAAGAAAGAGAACATTCTTCGAGTCGGAGCGTGGGATGTTAGATCACTGAGACAAACAGGAAAATTGGAAAATTTGAAACTGGAAATGAAGAGGTTGGGTATCGATGTAATGGGAATTAGTGAAATGAGATGGCCGCAAGGAGGGGGTTTCTGGAGTGGGGATTATAGAATCATTCACACAGGATCAAAGGATGGTCAAGCAGGTGTGGGAATTATAATGCATAAGAGGGTAGGGAATAGGATAGAAAATTATTTGCAACATAGCGAACGCGTAATGATGGTCAGAGTTAGAACAAAACCGGTAGACACTGTTATAGTCCAAGTATACATGCCCACATCTGCATACTCAGAGGAGGATATCGGAAAAACTTACGATGAAATAGAAGAAGTGATAGAATATGTGAAGGGAGAAGCAAATTTAATGATCATAGGCGACTGGGATGCGGTCGTAGGGCAAGGAGAAGAGGCCAACATAATAGGAGATTTCGCGTTAGGAAGAAGAAATGAAAGAGGACAACGTTTAATCGAATTCTGTGAGAGTCATAAAATGGTTATTACCAACACATTATTCAAAAATCATCCGAGGAGGATCTATACTGCCAGGAGATACAGCAAGATATCAAATTGATTACATATTAGTAAAACAAAGATTTAGAAACCAAGTGAAAAGCTGTAAAACTTATCCAGGCGCGGATATAGATAGTGATCACAATATGTTGCTGATGAAATGTTTTCTGAAATTCAAAGCTCTGAAGGAGAAAAGGAAAATGCAAAAAAGATGGAATTTGAAGAATCTCAAACAAGGAAAAACACAGGAGGCATTGAAAGTGATGTTGGACGAAAAATTGAAGGATCGACAAGAGAAAGACTTGGAAATAGAGAGTAGATGGACAAATATGAAGGGGAACATAGAGCAATGTGCAGATGGAATTTTGAAGAACGATGGGATAGAGCCTAAGGAACCATGGATAACAGGAGCAATTCTCGATTTAATTAATGAAAAGAGGAAATACAAGAATAAGAATAGTGAACAAGATCAGCAGACATACAAGACACTGAGGAATCAAATAATCAGAGAATGAAGGAAAGCAAAAGAACAATGGTTGGAGGGGAAATGTCAAGATATAGAAGTAAGATTACATTTAGGAAAAATTGATGAGGCATATAGGATTGTTAAGAGATTTTTTGGACAAATGAAATCTAGAAGCAGTAAGATTAAAAATTCTCCAGGAGGACAATTGATAAAAACGGAGGAAAAAATAGAACAATGGATTAATCATTCAGAAGATCTGTATAAAAGAAAAGATAATATAGGATTCTTAGAGAGGGAGAAAGATGTCGATGAAGAAGAATTGGGAGATTCAATTTTGAGATCAGAATTCGACAGGGCTCTGAAAGAATTGAAAAATAATAAAGCGCCAGGAATAGATGGCATAAGTGCGGACCTTATCAAAGCCTCCAGTCAGAGAACTCGTGACGCACTGTTTGAATTGGTCAGAGATATGTACGAAATAGGCGAAGTACCGAAAGATTTCCAGAAGAATAAAATTGTCGCCATTCCAAAAAAACAAGGAGCAGACAAATGCGAGAACTACAGAACGATTAGTTTAACTTCACATGCCTCGAAAATACTGACAAAAATCATATACAGGAGGATAGAGAATAAAATAGAGAGTAGATTAGCAGAAGATCAGTTCGGTTTCAGGAAAAATAGGGGAACGCGAGAAGCAATATTAGCACTGAGAACAGTAGTAGAGAAAAGTCTAGAGTTAAAAAAGTCTGTGTATATAGGTTTTGTAGATATACAAAAAGCATTCGATAATGCTGATTGGGAGAAGATGTTTACGATTTTGAAAAAGGTAGGAATTAATTTCAGGGATAGGAGAATAATATATGAATCATGTAAGAATCAAACCGCAATAATAGAAATAGAGGGTCAAAAAGGAGAAGCACAAATTAGAAGAGGGGTGAGACAAGGATGCTCACTATCGCCATTGATTTTCAATTCGTATATAGAAGAAGCGATGAACGAAGTGAAGGAACAAGTGCAATTGAAATTACAGATTCAAGGTGAAAATGTAAGCATGTTGAGATTTGCGGATGACATAGCTATATTAGCTACGAGTGGTGCTGAGTTAGAAAATACTCTCAACACTATGAAAAAAATATTACTAGACAAATATTGTATGAATATAAATAAGGACAAAACAAAATTCATGATTTGTACAACAGCGAACACATCAAGAAGAGCGAAAATCAAAATAGATGCAGGGACAATTCAGCAAGTAAAAGAATTTAAATATCTAGGGAGCATAATTACAGAAAACGGTGAAAGCGAAAGAGATATAAGAGCAAGAATAGCACAAGGGAAACAGGCTTTCCACCAAAAGAAACAGTTACTATGTTCGAAGAATATTAGCTCAGCAGTAAGGAAGAAATTCTTGAAGAGTTACGTTTGGAGCACAGCATTATATGGTTGCGAAACTTGGACAATTGGAAAAAACGGACCAACGAAGACTTGAAGCTTTTGAAATGTGGTGTTATAGAAAGATGCTTAGAATAAAGTGGATAGAGAAAGTAAGAAATGAAGAAGTACTTGAGAAGGTCAATGAAAAAAGAAGTTTCTTGAGACAGGTCGTGAAAAGAAGAAGTAATCTGATAGGACACACATTAAAGCATGATAGCTTATTGAAAACAATATTGGAAGGAAAAATGAATGGTAAAACTCGAAGAGGTAGACCTAGATTGAGTTATATGAAGCAAATTATACAAGATAAGGGTTGCCGTAGATATGCAGAAATTAAGCGGTTAGCGGATAATAGACAGGGTTGGAGGGTTTCATCAAACCAGTCATAAGACCGATTACTTCATGATGATGATGATATATACATGTGATAGAATTTCTTATTTTGTTGCTATATTATATCCACATTCATGCATATTCTCGTAACTGAAATTTCATTCAGGTGTAATTAAACTGTGAATGAATTTTTCAGATATGTGAATAATTCTTGCTTCTATTATACGTAATTGAAAATTCAATCAGAAATTTTCAACAGTGGTGTAATGGATGAATTTTATATGGTGACCACAATGACCTCTGAAGATGCAACCACAGCACATTGATCAAAAAAAGACATGGCCAAAACTATGCCGACAAATTATCAAAAAATGAAGCAATAAAATTCAAATATTGCTCTTTGCAGACCTTTTGAAACTCATTAATGCCCATGGCGAAACTACTTGGTTTACGGAAAAACTAACTATTGGAGATAGGATATTTAGTTGGAGATAAACATCCGCGAGAACAAAAAATTTTTAGAATTTTTTTAGACAAGTACTGTTCCAACAATATGTTGAAAAGTTTAAATGGATGACAACTCCGGAATCGTATTCTACAGAAAATTTCATGCAAGGATAGGTGTTCGGAAAATTTTTAACCAACGTAATTGTTGCGAATAAGAGTTGTAATAGCAGTCCAAGTAAATTGATATTCTGAATAAATTGTTTAAGCAAATTGTCTAAATTTTTTTTCTGCGGATGTTTATCCTCCAATTAGACATCCTATTCCAAACAGTTACTTCTTCCGTGGGCCGTACAGTCCCGCCATGAGCACCAACGGCGATGGAGGATTCGAAATTGTTTATAATTTTCATTTACAACAATTGTGTTGGTTACAAATTTATCGAACCACTTATCCTTGCATGAAATTGTTATCTACGTAAACAGATATTTCCAACAAATTGTTTAAACAAATTGTAAAAGTTGTTTTTCCCATGGATGTGTATCTCCCAACTTGATATCTTATCTCCAATAGTTACTCCTTCCGTAGGCCAAGCAATTCCGCCATAAGCATTAATGGGTTCATCAATGAAAATAGTGTGTGAAAAACGATTGAATCATGCTGTTTTCGATTATTTTTTCAAAAAAGATTTGACTTGGATTGCATCCTCCGGGATCGCTGATATCTCCTTCAGGGGGAAATACATGTTATTTTCAAGAATTCAGCACAAAAAATTGGTTGAACAAACATGAATGAAATAAAGCACATCTTAAAATATGTCTTAAACTGGCCTTACAATTTTTTTGAGACAAGAATATTCCAAAATAGTAGAGCAACAGCTGCTGGAAGTTTTTTGCGCCGTGCAGACGGCAAGTCCCAATTTTGGTGTGAAAAACCAAAGAACCAAAATTCTATCGTTAAAGTGTGTGAAAACGCTCAGCATGACGTTGTGGTTTTTTGAAAAACGAAGAAGTTCTTTTTTAGAATGCTCCTGATTTTTCAATTTCTTCTTCTCAACGTCATGCTAAGCGTTCTTACATATTTTAACGGTAGAATTTTAGTTGTCTGATTCTAAATAAAAATCGAAACCTGTAGGCTGCAATGCGCACAAAGTTACCGGCAGCTGTAGCTGCGCTATTTTGAAATATTTTTGTTTAAAAAAAAACTGTAAAGATAGGTTAAAACATATATTTGACAATGTGTTTCATTTCATTCATGTATCTCCAGCCAATTTTCTGGAATCAATTCTTGACAAATAGGTCCGTTTACCTGTATTTCCCTTTTGAGAAGAAAAAATTTCAGTTAAAACTGTACTCGGGCTTGTTGTGCGCACTGTACACTGGGTATAATGAGAATAGTTCAATAAAAAGTGATGAAAAATGATAAGACAACGCAGAAAGAAGTATTTGTTGAATTGAATGAATAAATTGTTCCAACAGGATGAAATGAATATTTATTCAAGATGAATGAAGATTTCTTTGAATCGAAGAAAATCCTTTCCTGTGGACGATTAAATCCATTTGAAGTATTAACTCAACTCTCATTTGATCAGTTTTGATTGGAAAATTTATGGATTTCGAGAATTCAAGGATTCAAATAAGATATCCATAATTTTTCAAGGATTCCAGAGAGGAGAAAAATCCAATCTTTTCAGGTTTTCAAGGTTTTCCAGGTCTTGTACAAACTCTGGTATCAAAATTGGACATGGGTGATGCATCCCTGCTCCGAAAATCCGATTCAAACTTATCACTTGTCAAATAGTTTGAATCAGATTTTTGTCCGAGAATTTTCCTATTTGATCTCATTCAAACCTGATCGGTTTGAATAGGGCCAAAATGGAAATTTTCACTAAATGGGATTAAATCAGAAAATTGCACTTCATACGATCCAAATTTTGTGATTATATCCCATTCAGTGAAAAATTCCATCTTAACCCTATTCAAACCGATGAGGTTTGAATGAGATTAAATATGAAAATTCTCGGACAAGGATCAAACTAGTTGACAAGTTGATAAGTTTAAATCGGATCAAATCGGACCTCCAAAGCAGGGATATTACTTCAAATCCGGAGAAAAAAGTGGTGTTATTTTTGACGTAATTTATGACGTTGAAAATGGCATCAAAAATGACACTCACGTAATATACACCATGATTTTTCACGTCATTCTCAACGCCATAAATAAAGTGGAAACTTGACTTATCACTTCAAACTCACTTCAACGTCACTTTTTCGAATCAAGTGAAAAATAACGTGACCCTGGGAACAAGACAAAGATCCTAAACATACCGCAAAAAACCATTAAGAATGGTTAATCATTACATAACGTTCGTAGAAGGTTAATTGGCCCTCCACAATCACCTAATATAAATCCCAATAAAGATTTATGGCGCATATTGGATTTGGAAATCAGAAAATATAAATCTCTGGTGAAAACGAATTGAAAAGATGAAATAGTGAAAAATGGCAACATATATCAAATGAGATTATCAAAAGATTGGGTGAATCAATGCCAAGGAGATTACAAGCAGTCACAGACGCAAACGGGATGCACACAGAATATAAAGAATATCATCACAGGATTCTATTGTTTCTATTCCATCTAATTCTTCCATGTGGATGGATATGTGCAAGAACTTTCAATGTTTTCATTGTTCAAATAGAATTATTTGAAAAAACAAGGTGT
Source organism: Gonatopus flavifemur (assembly GCA_018340375.1). Taxonomy (NCBI): domain Eukaryota; kingdom Metazoa; phylum Arthropoda; class Insecta; order Hymenoptera; family Dryinidae; genus Gonatopus; species Gonatopus flavifemur. The sequence goes on from JAFFJZ010000090.1 coordinate 6,618, forward strand.
GCAAATAATTTTTCTTACCCACTGTAGCACATTATCATTATGATTGATACGTTGAAAAAAAATGTCCTCCATATTCATTGCAAAACAAGCCACATTATTTTTTATTCAAAATAACATCATATTACTTTATTGTCAGAAGACAGTTGGAAAACATGCTTCAACGTCCCGTGTGTAATGGATTTGGGGGTGTACAAAATTTGATGAATTCGCAGTACATGATACCCCTGGTTGAACAATCCGATTGAATCCGATGAAAAATAATTTTATCGGAATGAATTGAGTTTCTGCATCGGAAATTTCCTATTGATACCAATAAGATCATTTTCAATTGGATTTAATCGGTCTTTCCCCTGGTTAAAAAATCCGATTGAATCCGATAAAAAAACATTTCATCGGAATGGATTGAGTTTCTGCATCGGAAATTTCCCATTGATACCAATAAAATAATTTTTAACTGGATTTAATCGGCATTTTCCCTGGTGAAAAAATCCGATAAAAAAAACTTATCGGAATGAATTGATTCCTGCATCGCGATTTTCTTATTGAATTTTATTGGTTGTTGACCCAACCAACGAACGGTTTATATACATTATATACGCGCATTTTATATCTATTAAACAAACACATATATCATTTATTCAACCATTGCGTATGACAAATTATTGCTGAAATAAATTCAAACGATCATTTATGTGTTATTAACATGGTGATCACCCATTCCCCTTGTACCGCAGTTGTCGTTGCTTAACCTAGAAGATCGATCTGGAACACCCGCTCGCTCGATGCCGTGGTTCGCTTCCTATCAATGTGAACTAAATGACTGTCTTATGTCAGGGATGGGTGTCCTATAGTAATAAGATTCAATTGGTAAGAACTATTGTTCATTGGACATATGAGGGATTGTATCGGTCTTAATGAGAGCATGGGAGTTCATTAATGATAAAAATCTCAATGAAGGCGTAGAGAATATTTTCCAATTGGATTCAATCGGTATTTTATAATGGATGAAAAATTCCGATTGATATCAATACAATATTTTTCAATTGGATTCAATCGGTATTTTATCAATTATGAAAATTGTAATTGATACGACTCAAATATTTTCCAATGGGATCCAATAGGTATTTTATCAATAATAAGAATTCCGATTGATATCAATGAAATATTGTGTAATTGGATTCACTTGGTATTTTATGATCAATGAAAATTCCGATTGACGCCAATACAATATTTTTCAATTGGATTGAATCGGTATGTTATTAATTATGAAGATTCTGATTGATACCAGTCAAAGATTTTTCAATGGCATCCAATAGGTATTTTGTCAATAATAAGAATTCCTATTGATACCAAGAAAATATTTTTCATTTGATTAAATTGAGATTTTATTGATTATTGAAATTTTAATTGATATCAGTGAAATATTTTTCAATGGAATTCAATGGGTATTTCATTAATCACAGAAATTTCAAATGATACCAAGAAAATATTTTCTAATTGGATTCAATGGGTATTTTATGGTTGATAAAAAATTCCGATGGATACCAATAGAATATTTTTTAATTGGATTGAATCGGTATTTCATTAATCATGGAAATTTTAATTGATACCAGTCAAATATTTTTCAATGGGATCCAATTGGTATTTTATCAATAATAAAGATTCCAATTGATGACAATAAAATGTTTCTTATTTGATTAAATAGGTATTTTATTGATCATTAAAATTCTAATTGATATCAGTGAAATATTTTGCAATAGAATTCAATGGGTATTTCATTAACCATAAAAATTCCAATTGATACCAAGAAAATATTTTCTCATTAGATTCAATGGGTATTTTATGGTTGATAAAAAATTCCGATGGATACCAATAGAATATTTTTTAATTGGATTGAATCGGTATTTCATTAATCATAAGAATTTTAATTGGTACCAGTCAAATACTTTTCAATGGGATCCAATTGATATTCCATCAATAATAATTATTCCGATTGATATTAATGACATATTGTGTAATTGCATTCACTTGGTATTTTATGACCAATGAATTTTCCAATTGGATTCAATCGGTATGTTATTAGTCATGAAGATTCTAATTGATACCAGTCAAATATTTTTCAATGACATACAATAGGTATTTTATCAATGATAAAAATTCCAATTCGTACGGACACAATATTTTTTAATTTGATTTGATCGGCATTTTATTAATCATTACCATTATACTTGGTATCAGTAACATATTTTTCAATGGGATCCAATGAATATTCCATCACTGATAAAAATTCCGATTGATACCAATGGAATATTTTCTAATTGGATTCTCTTGGTATCCTATGATTATAGTTTCCTATTCCAGAAACTTTCTCATTAGTTCCAATACATCGAGGTCACCAGGGATTCCGATAAAAACCAATGATCTGATGCAATGAAAGAAATTTCAAAACTGAATCGGTTATTGCCGGTACATACCTATAGGACTTTAGAATCTGTAAACTTGCCTATTATTTCCAATAAATTTGAATGTTGGAATAATCCAATTAGAACCCATTGATCAATGAAATCGATACATCCTTAAATGCAGTCAGAAATCTCCCATTAGGAACCCATTCATCATTCAATTTCACAAATTTCCCCATTAGCTCCAATAGATTGAAATTATGGAAACTTCCTGAAAATTATTGAAACTATGGAAATAACCTGCAGAAAGATTTCACTACACGCCGAGTACAAATAATAATGCCGATTCCAGGTACTTCCAGTTATGGAGATATACGAATTGAAGTTGAGGCGATATTGCTGCATACAGGACAGCACAAATATGTCCCAATAAATGGACTAAAATACACAAACTTCTTTTTTTGAGGTAATCTCCAATAATGAACACAAATGATCATTGATGCGGACGAACACTTGTACCGGTATAAAATGACGCGAGGATGCAAGAACGATGCTACCGGTAGTATAAATGGGTGAAGAGGAACGCTACGTACAGCGTTGAGGCGATACTGCTGCATATAGAATGGCACAAATATGTTTGAATAAATAAACTAAAATACACAAATTTCTTCTCTTGAAGTAATCTTCAATAATGACCACAAATGATTGCGAATGGTCGTTGATGCGTACGAACACTTGTACCGGTATAAAATGGCGCTGGATGGAAGAACGATGCCACTGGTAGTGCAAATGGGCGAGGAGGAACGCTACGTACAGCGTTGCCAGATGTCTTCCACAAAAAAGCGGGAAATGTCGCTGAAAGAAAACGCAGGGATGCCAGCAAAAACCGCCAACTCTAGTCATTGGCTATTCCTTAGGCAGAGACTCATGCTAGTGGCCACGTTTACATCGGAGGACCAAATCGTCGTTTGGTATGCGGACTAAAACAATTTGCTATAATTCATATGACACAAATTACATCAAAATTATTTGGTCCGCGTACCAAACTGCCGTTTGGTCCTCCGGTGTATTCCGGACCATAGACTGTCGCGCAAGACATGAAGAGAAGAAAGGAGGGGGGATGTTTTTTCGGATGGGAGCCAACCCGGATAGCACACATCAATCTCAAATGAATTCCGAAAAGAGAAATCTTGAAGAACTGTTTTAGAATACAAAGAGTTCTTGAAGGGTGTCAACAAGCCCAGATAACACGCGAAGAATTCTTTTTCAAGAGCAAGAATATCACTCTTCAAGAACTCTTTTCGAACTAATGAATTCATATAGAGTTCTTGAGGAGTTCAATCTGTCGGACATCAACAAGTTCTTTGAGAGTACTAAAACAATACTTCCGATATTCTCAAGGAACTTGTTAATGTCCGACAGATTGAACTCCTCCAGAGCTCTATATGAATCCATTAGTTCGAAAAGAGTTCTTGAAGAATTCAATTCTTATTCTTGGAAAAGAATTCTTCGTGTGTTATCTGGGAGGATTCGATTTGTCAGAGATTTGCGAGTTCCGTTGAAATCCTCGAAGAAGTCTCATAGATGGTGTTTCCGATATTCACGCAAATTTTACAAGTTGTGCAAAATTCAGTACTTTTGTCCTTTTTCTTCTTATTGAGTTTGCGAAATTTGCAAATATGTCGGAAGCACTCAAAATTTCGAGAGAATTTGTAAATATCTGACGAATCGAATTCTTTCCGAAACTCTTCAGGGACTCTTTGCGTTCCCAAAGAGTTCTTCAAAAGTTCTTTTGCAGAATTCTTGTGGGATTCTTGTGTGCTATTCGAGAAATCAATGGAAGGACAAATCAGCGGAATCAGTGTTTAGAAAGAGAATGTGTGATATACCATTCTTTTCAACTAATGTTTTCGTTGATTTGATTTTTTGTTCATTTGGCATCCATCTATTTTCTCAACTCGGGTCTCTTTTTTACATTTGAACTGGGAAAAATTGGAAGGCTAAACTTTGCAAAACTCCCGTGTGCAACGCTCCAATAGATTGAACGATCAAGATTGGTTAATGCCTAGGGTTTTCCGAATAAAACTAGGAATCAAGCAATCTTGGACATTCCGCGTCGCGCTTTTCCGCTCCATGGGAGCAAAGCTGCCAGATGGGCATTGCCGTTGAGGGGAATAGTACCCTCCCCATCGTATGATGTATATACCCATACTTATAAGTATACCGACGCACATAGGTAACTCATATATGTGAGATGATAGAAGTAATGTACTTGGCGTCGAGACGCTACCGCGTCTCTTGATGTTGCCCTCAACGGCAATGCCCATCTGGCAGCTCTGCCACTATCTGGGTGGGTGCCAAATCAACGAGAAACCAAATCAACAAAACCGTCAGTTGAAAAGAGTTGAAAAGAATAATACATCACACTCTCTCTTTCCAAACACTGATTTCGTGAATTTGGTTTTTCGTTGATTTCGCACCCATCCCGCTATCTAAGAAGCACGTGAGAGAGACAGAGGCAAAATACCCAGATCACACAACAGTGAAAAAGTTCTATACAAAATACATTATATGCATTATGAATTCTTCCAGAATTCCTGTGCTATTTTGGGCCATGAGGCGGCGCAAATCCTCTGCGCATACCCTCTCATTCTATTCCGTACTCACATGGGTGCGCTGTGAGTTTTGCGCAGCCTCAGATCTGGTCTCTCTCTCACATGCGTGGTCTCGATATATATTATACATTTATGTCTTCTCCTTTGTGTTTACTGGGATCTCCCGCGTTTTATAAAAACCAACCGGCAACGCTGGAGGTACCTTTCCTCCTCGCACATTATATCCATTTTCCCGCACTTCATACTGGTACACGTGTGCGTGGATGTATTAATGGCTGCATTTGTGTTCATTATTGAACATCACATGCAAAATACGGGTTCCTCAATCTTATTTTACTTACATATACATCCCTGATGGGACCGCCATCGATAATTCATCGTATAAAGAAACAAATCGATAAGAAGCCGATGAAAATTTATCGGTTTTCTATCGATTTGTTTCTTTATACGATAAATTCCTGATGGCGGTCCCATTAGGGATGTTTGTTCCATTCTGTATGTAACAATACCACCTCAGCTGTAATTCGTACATCTTTATGAAAACAGTACCTGGAATCGGCGTTATTGTGTGTCCTTTCCCGCTTTTTTTATGAAAGACATCTGGCAACGCTGTACGTAGCGTTTCCCCCAGGGTTGGGTTTACTACGCGATTTTTCGAATTATTACTCATTCCAGATAGCAAAAAGAGAATCCTTGAAATGTCAGTGTAATAGGACTCGTGGAGAATTCATTTCGAGCTATGTAGTTCTTATTGGATTCTCTATTTCACTGACATTTCGAGAATTATTTTTTTAATTCGTGAATGATTCAAAAAGGATGCTTTTCCCAAAATTTTGCTATCTGGGTATCTTACACACGTAATATATGTAAGATTGTGTAAGATACTTGAACCCTCTTGAGCTTGTATTACATGCGTGCGTTTACTGCATGCGACATCATTAGACGAAAAGAGAAGTCCTAGGGTAAAACACTTCACCTCTTCTTTCATCTAATGATGTCACATGCAGCAAACGCACGCATGTAATATAATCTTTATCCCCCCAAAGGCAAGGGGTCGGTTTTGTGCGTAAGATACCCGGTATCTTACGCGTCGTAAACGATGTAAAATACTTTCAAGTATATTACGTGCCAACCCTGCCCATTTGTACTACCGGCAGAGTTTTCAACTAAATCATCGTACACTTCGTTCATTAGTCAATTCTTGTGTAATCAAAGACGTGATTGATCAATCTAAAAGAATTGACCAATCAACATCGTGTACAATAATATTGGCATCTCTGACTACCGGCAGCCAGGGTTGGCACGTCATATACCTCCAAGCATTTCACATAGTTCACAACGCGTAAGATACCGGGTATCTTACGCACAAAACCAACCCCTTGCCTTTGGGGGAATAAGAGGGTTCAAGTATCTTACACAATCTTACATACATTATGTGTGTTAGATACGTGATGAATCGAAAAATCGCGTAGTAAACCCAACCAGAGATGAGTTGGAGAGATTGCTAATGCAATGTTGTAATCGTGGATGGTTTTTGGACTAGCGCCATCACGCGGAAATAATACCAACTAACAAATAAGAATTTGATGATTGCTCAGATCGAATGGAAATTCTCAAATCCTGTGGAATTAACCAGTCAAGTGGGTTATACTTTTGAGTTGGTATCATGTCTGCGTGATGGCGCTAGTCCAAAAACCATCCACGATTTCAATATCTCGTTAGCAATCTCTCCAACTCATCTCTGACCCAACCCTGCCGGCAGCATCGTTCTTCCATTCTCGCGCCATTTTATACCGGTATAAGTGTTCGTCCGCATCGACGATCATTTGTGTTCATTATTGAAGATGACTTCAGAAAAAGAAGTTTGTGTATCTTAGTTTATTCATTGGAACATATTTGTGATGTCCTGTATGCAGCAGTATCGCCCCAACTTCAATTCGTATATCTTCATAACTGAAAGTACCTGGGAGCGGCATTATTATTTATACTCGGCGTGCAGTGAAATTTTTCCGCAGGTAAGTTTCTTATACTACGAATTCATATAATTTTTTACACCTCCAAACCGATTATACGCAGGACGTCAAAGCATGTTTTCCAACTGTCATTCAACAAGAAAATTACAAACGTTGTTGTGAATGAAAAATCATGTAGTTTCTTTTGCAATGGACACTTTTTTTGTTCAACTCGCAAAGCTACGAAAATGCTTACACTCCCTGAATGAAGTTTGCATTTTGTAATGAACATTAAGAATGTTTTTTTTCGCAGATCTATCATCATGATAATGTGTTTCGTTCTTAATCACTGAATGTATTGTACGTAACTTGCTTTTTTTATTTATTTATTTTTTTTTTTTATTGCAATACACGGGTTAGCACCCTTTGATATGAAAAGTAAATACAGAGTCAATACAAGACAGCGTCCAAAGACGCATAGGATACAATCACAATATGGTCATGCATTAACCGACAGTTTAAACCGCTTCAAGGAAACACCAAACAATTCCATCGACCGATCGAAATTATTTGCTAATTCACAAATGCGAGAAATCGGATCATAATTTCCAAATCTAGATTTGAATTGTACAGGTCTAAATGAAAGCGCTCTCCTAACTGGTCTACCGGGGATGTTAAAATTAACTTTACTCAGCAATGACTCGCAATCAAGAAAACCATTAATCAATTTAAACAGAAATAGGAGATTATTCATTTGTCTCCGCTCTTCGAGGGTAGTTGAATTCATTCTGTGAAGAATTCTGGAGTAATCATGGTCAAAATATCTCATAGGGCAGTCTATTCTAAAAGCAGCAAAGCGTAAAAACTTGTGTTGCACACTCTCAATCATTCTAATATCCTTCTTCAAGTACGGAGACCAGATAGGGGACGCATATTCAAGATGGGGTCTAATTAAAGAGGAATATAGTACTTTTAATGACCTGACATGTTTGAAATCACTAGAAAATCTTTTGACGAAGCCGAGATTTCTCATCGCAGTACCACGAGCTTTCACAGAATGCTCAGAAAAATCCAATTCATCATTTATAGTTACACCAAGATCAACATAAGATTTAACAGTATTCAATGTAACATTTGCAATCTTGTAGGAGAATATGAGAGGATTCCTTGACCGCGAGATTCTCATTAGACAGCATTTTTCTAAGTTCAGATGCAGAGAATTACGGGTGCACCAAGAATCTAATCTCGATAATACTGACTGTAAGTGATGAACATCCGCAAGACATTTTATGTTCTTGAAGATTTTTAGATCATCAGCAAATAACAGGAAATCACAATCATTGAGAACCTGCCCAATGTCATTTATGAATAGCAAAAATAAACATGGACCAAGGTGGGATCCCTGGGGCACTCCCGAAGAAGGTATAATCGGTTCAGAAAAACAGTTTCAAACTTTTACCATCTGTACCCGATCAGCTAAGTAACTCTGGAACCAAAGTTTCAGATTACCAGATATTCCAAAGCTACTCAGCTTAGATAGAAGAACGCTGTGAGATACAGTATCAAACGCTCCACTGAAATCAGTGTAAATAACATCAACTTGTGAGTTATTCTCCAGCGCAATGGCGGTGTAATTACAGAAAGCAGCCAAATTCGTAGTAGTAGACCTCATTGACATGAAACCATGTTGTTCCGGGATAATAAGAGGAGACAACAAAGGAGTAATCTTGTCAACAACCACGCGCTCAAAAATCTTAGACATAATATTCAAAATACTTATAGGTCTATAATTCTTAGCATCCAGTTTATTACCATGCTTGAAAATAGGAGAGATCAGGCTTGTTTTCAATTCAGCAGGGAAACATCCGGAAGAAAGAGATTTATTAAAGATGAGCCAAAGCGGTCGAGAAAGAATGAATTTGCAAGACTTGAACAGCAACGGTGGAAGGCCATCAAATCCTGGGCCCTTGCTCGTATCTAACGAATCAAGAACAGAGTAGATCTCTCCTATGGTAATATCCAAATCAGAAAGCATGTTAAATGACATATCATGTCTAGAATGGTTGACATTAACCGAGTTATGTGAAGCAAAAACCGATGAAAAGTGATCAGCAAAAAGGTTAGCCATTCCAGCTGCAGAGTCAGCAACTACATTATTTAACATGATAGTACTAGGTAAGTCATTAAATGAACGCTTACTGTTAACAAAATTCCAAAAAGATTTAACATCCTTTTGAATATTAGTCTCAACTTGGCGAATGTAATTCGAATAACAAGCCCGAGCTCGTGATTTACATTGAGCATGCAAAAAAGAGAACGCTAAATAATCGCCGTGACTATAAGACGATTTGTAAATCATATGGGCAACTTTCTTTCTTCTAATTAATTTTTCGAGCTCAGGAGTAAACCAAAGAGGATAAATAGATCTTTTGATCAATGTTTTCGGAACGTACAACTCAATAGCCACAGAAAGTTGATCATACAAAAAATTAATAGCAGTATTCACATCCATGCATTTCAACTCCAAATCCCAATCAATTTGATTCAAATGCTGCCGTATAGAAAAAAAATCAGCCAATTTATAATTGTACCGGTACGTGTCGGTACAAGACAAAGATCTCAATGAAAGAGAATACAATCTGATTTCAATAGGGGGATGATAAGCATCACAATGTAGGAGGTAATCAACCGGACTGATAGTTTCAACATACTCATCGGTGGTAAAAATCAAGTCCAGCATACCATTGAAATCATTGTAAATATTGTTTTTTTGATATAAACCAAAGTAGTTGAAATATTGAGTCAAAATCTCCACCGCAGACCTTTCATTCAGTGTCACACCAGGACGAAACGATGCCGTTAGAGAAGAGTCGTCATTGCGCCAAACCACATGTGGAAGATTGTAGTCACCGAAGAGGAAAATTGAAGAATCATGATCCTGACACAGTACCTCGACCAGAGAAACACAATGTTCAAGGTGAAGAGATGATGATGAGGCAGGGGGGAAGTAACTTGCTCCAACAAAAACAGACTTCGAATTAAACTGCAACTTGACAAGAATATGTTCCACGCTAGTAGGCGGCAAATCAACCAATGCACTATTCAAATACTTTTTGACCGCAATCAGCACACCACCTCCTCGAGAAAGAACACTGGTGTGCCTGCTCCTGTCCAACCGATACAAGACATAATCATTAAAGGACAATTCTTCATCAGATATGTTATCCGTTAACCAGGTTTCAGAGAAGATAATGACATCATACGTAGAAGTAAGAGATGAAAGTGAAATTTGCAAATCTTAAAGTTTAGTACGAAGACCACGAACATTCTGATAGTATATCAAAGGGTGAGTTATAGGTTTTTTTTCTGGGGCACAGTACGCGTGTCAACAATCGTTGGCAATCCATTTATATACTTGATTGTTTTGTTGGTATCACCACCATCGATCGGATTCTTCAATTCCGCACGTAACGTGGTTGAATAATTTCTTTTTTGAACAGTCCGATCTTGATAAATTTTAAACGGTCCATTGTGATTAGATTTATGTTTCAAGATATTGATAACATCCTGAGACGATGGAAAAGAAACACAAATAGGTCTGTGTTTGTTCGCAACCTTTTTACCGATTCTATGCAACCTAATATCATCATGAACGGAAGGATTAATATTTTGATTCGAACATATGTATTCACAGGAAAAACACGGCTTGTAAGAAATTTTGTTTGATCAAACCATCCGCAATAAACCCAGTGTGAATAAGAAAATTGCTACAACGCATGTATATTCATGTAGGAACAAATATTTGTTTTCGTGGTGTATGCAGCAGCATCGTCTCAACTTTGATTCATACGTTTTCCAATCCAATATATCTGGGATCAATATTATATGTACTTGGCATGTGAGGAAATCTTTTTACAAGTAAGTGTCACATACTACAAATTGATAAAATTTTCTGCACTCTCAAATTCATTATTCAAAGGACTGGGAAGCATGTATTCCAACTGCCTTTTCAAAATAAAATCAACAGCAACGTAACAAAAGTTTTCAATAGATGACCCATATCTGAAGTGAAAAATCATGGTTTGTTGTAGAATTACCACTCAGCGCAAGAGGAACACATTTGACTCATGGGCGTATCCAGCTCAAACCGCAAGGGAGGGCACAAAGTTAAATTCAAAATTTTTCACAACTTTGCTATTTATATATGTGTTTATTTTGATGAAAAAAATTTTTTCTCGATTCACAAGGGGGGCGGCAGCTGCCCTCCCTTGCACCCCCCTGGATACGGGCATGATTTCACTCTTAATAGACTACGCTCAGGGTGGTAATATTATACGATTTTGTAATTTGTTCATGTTCAGGTTAGAGATATCACCTGGGATTGGTATGTTATGTACACTAAGCATAGGACTTTTACAAGTGAAATGTATATCTCCTGCACTGAGAGTGGTAATTTGACAACAAATTATGGTTTTCCAATTTTGATATAGGTAGGGTAAGATGGGATAAAATGACCATTTTCGTGTTCAGTGCGCTGTAAAACATGCAGTTTACGTGATATTCCCAAACCCATACCCTTTCGGGAAAAAGTTTGAACCCCTAGCTACGAAATGTAATCTACCTTACCAATGTTTGAATTTTCTATCAATTCGTTCACTGTAAGATCCAAATGGTTGTTTCACCCCATCTTACCCTTATCCAGAGGAGATGTGTTTTACAGTGATATTTATCATAATTCAGTAGACGAAAGTTCGATCCAATTTCTATCCAAGCAAGTTTGTCAAACGAATTTATTTTACTTCCTTCGGAAAGCCGATCGACGTTTCGGATGGATACGATCCTTTTTCAAAATACAAAATTTCAATGTAATCGTAGAGGAGAGAGAACGTGGTAAAAAGAAGTATCATCTGGACCCATCGATTCGGGTGTGGGTAGTTTTTGTGAATTGGTTGGGAATGTGCTTGGCGCAGGAATTCAATGATTCAGTAGTCGAAAGTTCGATCCAATTTCTATCCAAGCAAGTTTGTCGATTGAATTTATTCTACTTCCTTTGAAAAGCCCATTGACGTTTCGGATCGATACGATCCTTTTTCAAGATACAAAATTTCAATATAATCGTAGAGGAGAGAGAACGTGGTAGAAAGAAGTATCATCTGGACCCATCGACTCGGGTGTGGGTAGTTTTTATGAATTGGTTGGGAATGTGGTTGGCGCAGGAATTCAATGATTCAGTAGGCGAAAGTTCGAACCAATTCCTATCCAAGCAAGTTTGTCGAACGAATTCATCTTACTTCCTCCGAAAAGCCGATCGACGTTTCGGATCGATACGATCCTTTTTCAAGATACAAAATTTCAATATAATCGTAGAGCAGACAGAACATGGTTGAAAGAAGTATCATCTGGACCCATCGACTCGGGTTGGGTAGTGTTTATGAATTGGTTGGGAATGTGCTTGGCGCAGGAATTCAATGATTCAGTAGGCGAAAGTTCGATCCAATGTCTACCCAAGCAAGTTTGTCGAACGAATTCATCTTACTTCCTTCGAAAAGCCGATCGACGTTTCGGATCGATACGATCCTTTTTCGAAATACAAAATTTCAATATAATCGCAGAGGAGACAGAACGTGGTTGAAAGAAGTATCATCTGGACCCATCGACTCGGGTGTGGGTAGTTTTTATGAATTGGTTGGGAATGCGCTTGGCGCAGGAATTCAATGATTCAGTAGGCGAAAGTTCGATCCAATTTCTATCCAAGCAAGTTTGTCGAACGAATTTATTTTACTTCCTTTAAAAAGCCGATCGACGTTTCGGATCGATACGATCCTTTTTCAAGATACAAAATTTCAATATAATCGCAGAGGAGACAGAACGTGGTTGAAAGAAGTATCATCTGGACCCATCGACTCGGGTGTGGGTAGTTTTTATGAATTGGTTGGGAATGTGCTTGGCGCAGGAATTCAATGATTCAGTAGGCGAAAGTTCGATCCAATTCCTATCCAAGCAAGTTTGTCGAATGAATTCATTCTACTTCCTTCGAAAAGCCCATTGACGTTCCGGATCGATACGATCCTCTTCCAAGATACAAAAGTTATCATAATCTGTAATACATAAATTACAATACAATGTACGACACTTTTTTTCACAAAGGTTGTGAAGAGTTTTCTAATTTTCCGTTGTTACGGTGTTCGAAGCTACTGTTTTCCATAATAAAATTCCATTATCAATTATTGACTATACTACGAGTGTTGTGGCGTTATCGGGCTATTCCAAAAGATATATATATGGGGTGACCATGGGGTTTTCTTCGGATTTTTATGGAAAAGGGAGGAATTTTTATGGGAACAATTGAATTTCCGATTAGAATCGACGTATCTTGTTTAGAATACGTGATTTCGAACAGAAAAATTATTTTTCAAAAAATTTCTTCAAAACGGTGAATTTGAATAGGTATTCAAGGGAAAAGTGCGAAAAAGTGGAGAAAACGTCCGGACATTGGTGAAAGTCAGGAAAAAGACAAGTTGGAATTTTTTCATTGGAAACGGTGTTTTGATGGCCATTGAGTCGATTGATGCGGAGTTATAAATATGTATTGAGAAAGTTCAAAGAGTATTCAAAAAGTGTTCATCCGTGATATGACATTAAAAAACCAGAATATAATGGAAAAATTCTTTCAAATTCATGTGAAAAGAAGAGGAACGAAGGAGTACCCACCGCTCGCTCGTTCCGAGCGACTTCCTCGCTACGGAAGCGCAGCTCGTTCGCTCGAGGTTCGTCGCTGCACTAGGACCCGATTTTTTCACATAGAGACGGTTCGCTCACCACTTCGGACCTCGCTCACCAGTCTCTCGTGAAAACAATCGGATTCCTCGTTTGCGACACCCCTCTCGCTCATTCCCCGACGCTTTCCTTCGCTCGTCGACCGCTTGTTCGCTCGCTTGGGGTTTCTTCTTCGTCCCTCTTCTTTTCCCATGAATTTTAGAGAATTTTTTCATTGTATTCTGGTTTTTTCATGTCATATCAGGAATGAACACTTTTTGAATACTTTTTGAACTCTTCCAATACATATTTACAACTTTACACCAATCGACTCAACGGCCATTGAAACACCGTTTCCGATGAAAAAATTCCAACTTGTCTTTTTCCTGACTATATCTCGCCTTTTTCTTGACTTTCACCAATTTTCTGACGTTTTCTCCACTTTTTCGCACTTTTCTCTTAAATACTTATGCAAATTCACCGTTTTTGGGAAATTTTTTGAAAAATGATTTTTCTGTTCGAAATCACGTATTCCAAACAAGATACGTCGATTCTGATGGGACATTCAATTTTCCTTATCAAAATTCCTCCTTTTCCCAAAGAAATCCGAAGAAAACGCCATGGTCACCCCATAAATATATCTCTTGAAATAGCCCAATAACGCCACAACACTCATAGTACAGTCAATAATTATTAATGGAATTTTATTATGAAAAACAGTAGCTTCGAACACCGTGACAACGAAAAATGAGAAAACTCTCCACAACCTTTGTAGAAAAAAGTGTCGTACATTGTATTGTAATTTATGTATTACAGATTATATTAACTTTTGTATCTGGAAAGAGGATCGTATCGATCCGAAACGTCGATCGGCTTTTCGAAGGAAGTAAAATAAATTCGTTCAACAAACTTGCTTGGATAGAAATTGGATCGAACTTTCGCCTACTGCATCATTGAATTCCTGCTCCAAGCACTTTCCCAACCAATTCATAAAAACTACCCACATCCGAGTCGATGGGTCCAGATCATACTTCTTTCAACCACGTTCTCTCTCCTCTACGATTACATTGAAATCTTGTATCTTGAAAAAGGATCGTATCGATCCGAAACGTCGATCGGCTTTTCGAAGGAAGTAAAATAAATTCGTTCGACAAACTTGCTTGGATAGAAATTGGATCGAACTTTCGCCTACTGAATCATTGAATTGCTGCTCCAAGCAGTTTCCCAACCAATTCATGAAAACTACCCACATCCGAGTCGATGGGTCCAGATGATACTTCTTTCAACCACGTTCTCTCTACTCTACGATTACATTGAAATTTTGTATCTCGGAAAAGGATCGTGTCGATCCGAAACGTCGATCGGCTTTTCGAAGGAAGTAAAATAAATTCGTTCGACAAACTCGCTTGGGTAGAAATTGGGTCGAACTCTCGCCTACTGAATCATTGAATTCCTGCTCCAAGCACTTTCCCAATCAATTCATAAAAACTACACACATCCGAGTCGATGGGTCCAGATGATACTTCTTTCTACCACGTTCTCTCTCCTCTACGATTATATTGAAATTTTGTATCTTCAAAAAGGATCGTATCGATCCGAAACGTCAATGGGCTTTTCGAAGGAAGTAGAATAAATTCAATCGACAAACTTGCTTGGATAGAAATTGGATCGAACTTTCGCCTCCTGAATCATTGAATTCCTGCGCCAAGCACTTTCCCAACCAATTCATAAAAACTACCCACATCCGAGTCGATGGGTCCAGATGATACTTCTTTCAACCACGTTCTCTCTACTCTACGATTATATTGAAATCTTGTATCTTGAAAAAGGATCGTATCGATCCGAAACGTCGATCGGCTTTCCGAAGGAAGTCAAATAAATTCGTTCGACAAACTTGCTTGGATAGAAATTGGATCGAACTTTCGCCTACTGAATCATTGAATTCCTGCTCCAAGCACTTTCCCAACCCATTCATAAAAACTACCCACATCCGAGTCGATGGGTCCAGATGATACTTCTTTCAACCACGTTCTCTCTCCTCTACGATTATATTGAAATCTTGTATCTTGAAAAAGGATCGTATCGATCCGAAACGTCGATCGGCTTTTCGAAGGAAGTAAAATAAATTCGTTCGACAAACTTGCTCGGATAGAAATTGGATCGAAATTCCGCCTACTGAATCATTGAATTGCTGCTCCAAGCAGTTTCCCAACCAATTCATAAAAACTACCCACATCCGAGTCGATGGGTCCAGATGATACTTCGTTCAACCACGTTCTCTCTCCTCTACGATTACATTGAAATTTTGTATTTCGGAAAAGGATCGTGTCGATCCGAAACGTCGATCGGCTTTTCGAAGGAAGTAAGATAAATTCGTTCGACAAACTCGCTTGGGTAGAAATTGGGTCGAACTCTCGCCTACTGAATCATTGAATTCCTGCTCCAAGCACTTTCCCAACCAATTCATAAAAACTACCCACATCCGAGTCGATGGGTCCAGATGATACTTCTTTCAACCACGTTCTCTCTACTCTACGATTATATTGAAATTTTGTATTTCGGAAAAGGATCGTGTCGATCCGAAACGTCGATCGGCTTTTCGAAGGGAGTAAGATAAATTCGTTCGACAAACTCGCTTGGGTAGAAATTGGGTCGAACTCTCGCCTACTGAATCATTGAATTCCTGCTCCAAGCACTTTCCCAACCAATTCATAAAAACTACACACATCCGAGTCGATGGGTCCAGATGATACTCCTTTCAACCACGTTCTCCCTCCTCTACGATTATATTGAAATCTTGTATCTTGAAAAAGGATCGTATCGATCCGGAACGTCGATCGGCTTTCCGAAGGAAGTCAAATAAATTCGTTCGACAAACTTGCTTGGATAGAAATTGGATCGAACTTTCGCCTACTGAATCATTGAATTCCTGCTCCAAGCACTTTCCCAACCCATTCATAAAAACTACCCACATCCGAGTCGATGGGTCCAGATGATACTTCTTTCAACCACGTTCTCTCTCCTCTACGATTATATTGAAATCTTGTATCTTGAAAAAGGATCGTATCGATCCGAAACGTCGATCGGCTTTTCGAAGGAAGTAAAATAAATTCGTTCGACAAACTTGCTCGGATAGAAATTGGATCGAAATTCCGCCTACTGAATCATTGGATTGCTGCTCCAAGCAGTTTCCCAACCAATTCATAAAAACTACCCACATCCGAGTCGATGGGTCCAGATGATACTTCGTTCAACCACGTTCTCTCTCCTCTACGATTACATTGAAATTTTGTATTTCGGAAAAGGATCGTGTCGATCCGAAACGTCGATCGGCTTTTCGAAGGAAGTAAGATAAATTCGTTCGACAAACTCGCTTGGGTAGAAATTGGGTCGAACTCTCGCCTACTGAATCATTGAATTCCTGCTCCAAGCACTTTCCCAACCAATTCATAAAAACTACACACATCCGAGTCGATGGGTCCAGATGATACTTCTTTCAACCACGTTCTCTCTACTCTACGATTACATTGAAATTTTGTATCTCGGAAAAGGATCGTGTCGATCCGAAACGTCGATCGGCTTTTCGAAGGAAGTAAAATAAATTCGTTCGACAAACTCGCTTGGGTAGAAATTGGGTCGAACTCTCGCCTACTGAATCATTGAATTCCTGCTCCAAGCACTTTCCCAACCAATTCATAAAAACTACACACGTCTGAGTCGATGGGTCCAGATGATACTTCTTTCTACCACGTTCTCTCTCCTCTACGATTATATTGAAATTTTGTATCTTCAAAAAGGATCGTATCGATCCGAAACGTCAATGGGCTTTTCGAAGGAAGTAGAATAGATTCAATCGACAAACTTGCTTGGATAGAAATTGGATCGAACTTTCGCCTCCTGAATCATTGAATTCCTGCGCCAAGCACTTTCCCAACCAATTCATAAAAACTACCCACATCCGAGTCGATGGGTCCAGATGATACTTCTTTCAACCACGTTCTCTCTACTCTACGATTATATTGAAATTTTGTATCCTGAAAAGGATCGTATCGATCCGAAACGTCGATCGGCTTTTCGAAGGAAGTCAAATAAATTCGTTCGACAAACTTGCTTGGATAGAAATTGGATCGAACTTTCGCCTACTGAATCATTGAATTCCTGCTCCAAGCACTTTCCCAACCAATTCATAAAAACTACACACATCCGAGTCGATGGGTCCAGATGATACTTCTTTCAACCACGTTCTCTCTACTCTACGATTACATTGAAATTTTGTATCTCGGAAAAGGATCGTGTCGATCCGAAACGTCGATCGGCTTTTCGAAGGAAGTAAAATAAATTCGTTCGACAAACTCGCTTGGGTAGAAATTGGGTCGAACTCTCGCCTACTGAATCATTGAATTCCTGCTCCAAGCACTTTCCCAACCAATTCATAAAAACTACACACGTCTGAGTCGATGGGTCCAGATGATACTTCTTTCTACCACGTTCTCTCTCCTCTACGATTATATTGAAATTTTGTATCTTCAAAAAGGATCGTATCGATCCGAAACGTCAATGGGCTTTTCGAAGGAAGTAGAATAAATTCAATCGACAAACTTGCTTGGATAGAAATTGGATCGAACTTTCGCCTCCTGAATCATTGAATTCCTGCGCCAAGCACTTTCCCAACCAATTCATAAAAACTACCCACATCCGAGTCGATGGGTCCAGATGATACTTCTTTCAACCACGTTCTCTCTACTCTACGATTATATTGAAATTTTGTATCCTGAAAAGGATCGTATCGATCCGAAACGTCGATCGGCTTTTCGAAGGAAGTCAAATAAATTCGTTCGACAAACTTGCTTGGATACAAATTGGATCGAACTTCCGCCTACTGAATCATTGAATTGCTGCTCCAAGCAGTTTCACAACCAATTCATAAAAACTACCCACATCTGAGTCGATGGGTCCAGATGATACTTCTTTCAACCACGTTCTCTCTCCTCTACGATTATATTGAAATCTTGTATCTTGAAAAAGGATCGTATCGATCCGAAACGTCGATCGGCTTTTCGAAGGAAGTAGAATAAATTCGTTCGACAAACTTGCTCGGATAGAAATTGGATCGAACTTTCGCCTGATGAATCATTGAATTCCTGCGCCAAGCACTTTCCCAACCCATTCATAAAAACTACTCACATCCGAGTCGATGGGTCCAGATGATACTTCTTTCAACCACGTTCTCTCTCCTCTACGATTATATTGAAATCTTGTATCTTGAAAAAGGATCGGATCGATCCGAAACGTCGATCGGCTTTTCGAAGGGAGTAAAATAAATTCGTTCGACAAACTTGCTCGGATAGAAATTGGATCGAAATTCCGCCTACTGAATCATTGAATTGCTGCTCCAAGCAGTTTCCCAACCAATTCATAAAAACTACCCACATCCGAGTCGATGGGTCCAGATGATACTTCGTTCAACCACGTTCTCTCTCCTCTACGATTACATTGAAATTTTGTATTTCGGAAAAGGATCGTGTCGATCCGAAACGTCGATCGGCTTTTCGAAGGAAGTAAGATAAATTCGTTCGACAAACTCGCTTGGGTAGAAATTGGGTCGAACTCTCGCCTACTGAATCATTGAATTCCTGCTCCAAGCACTTCCCCAACCAATTCATAAAAACTACACACATCCGAGTCGATGGGTCCAGATGATACTTCTTTCAACCACGTTCTCTCTACTCTACGATTACATTGAAATTTTGTATCTCGGAAAAGGATCGTGTCGATCCGAAACGTCGACCGGCTTTTCGAAGGAAGTAAAATAAATTCGTTCGACAAACTCGCTTGGGTAGAAATTGGGTCGAACTCTCGCCTACTGAATCATTGAATTCCTGCTCCAAGCACTTTCCCAATCAATTCATAAAAACTACACACATCCGAGTCGATGGGTCCAGATGATACTTCTTTCTACCACGTTCTCTCTCCTCTACGATTATATTGAAATTTTGTATCTTCAAAAAGGATCGTATCGATCCGAAACGTCAATGGGCTTTTCGAAGGAAGTAGAATAAATTCAATCGACAAACTTGCTTGGATAGAAATTGGATCGAACTTTCGCCTCCTGAATCATTGAATTCCTGCGCCAAGCACTTTCCCAACCAATTCATAAAAACTACCCACATCCGAGTCGATGGGTCCAGATGATACTTCTTTCTACCACGTTCTCTCTCCTCTACGATTATATTGAAATTTTGTATCTTCAAAAAGGATCGTATCGATCCGAAACGTCAATGGGCTTTTCGAAGGAAGTAGAATAAATTCAATCGACAAACTTGCTTGGATAGAAATTGGATCGAACTTTCGCCTCCTGAATCATTGAATTCCTGCGCCAAGCACTTTCCCAACCAATTCATAAAAACTACCCACATCCGAGTCGATGGGTCCAGATGATACTTCTTCCAACCACGTTCTCTCTACTCTACGATTATATTGAAATTTTGCATCTTGAAAAAGGATCGTATCGATCCGAAACGTCGATCGGCTCTGCGAAGGAAGTAAAATAAATTCGTTCGACAAACCTGCTCGGATAGAAATCGGATCGAACTTCCGCCTACTGAATCATTGAATGCCTGCGCCAAGCACTTTCCCAACCAATTCATATTTATCATAATGATAATTCAAATTTTTTCGGACTGATTGATGTTCAGTACTCATGCTATGAATTGTGTGCCTCATTTCACACTTGATGAATTCAAAATTCCCATAATGTAAATTTATACGTTCATATTGAATCATTAATAAAAGAGCTTTCTATGGAAAAAACAGCTCCTCCATTGAATAAACATGAATAAAGGAAGCCAACCCAAAAGGAGCACAATCCGTAAAAGGAACAAGAGAAGACTCCTCCAATATTGTGCTTTATATCCTGATCAAGTATTATCAGCTCTACCATCTGGATTCTTACAACCAGTAAGTACACCTCAAATTACTTACATATCATATTGCACAAATTGACCTTATGGAGTTAACAATATTATTTCTAAATTCATCAGAAATCAGTGGCCTTTCCATCTGGAACGAACACACGCGCTCAACATGAGATTCCAATGATTGCTCTTCCAGATCGTCAAACTTCAAAACGGTACGACATACACAGTTGATCGGAATGAGAAGCGAACATATCATGAGGCAAAAATAATCAAGGGATGAGAAGGCTTCCTCTAACTGCAGGTTCTCAACACGTCCAAGGAAACTCGTGTTACGATTTCCATTCAGTGGGATGTTATCGGGACTGTTTATAAATTTTGAAATATATTGAGAAGCAGTGATTTATGTATGCACGAAATCATGAAAACCGATGGAATGATACGTGTGCTGTATTTGCAATTCGAAATTTGAATGATTTTTTATTTTCATGTTATAACATATGATGAAAAATAATAAAAATTTCACGAAGCGAACACGAGATCTGGACAATTTCATCGATTTCAATGATATCGTTTATACAGAAGTGTTACATTATTCTTCAAAATATGGTTTTGTGAATCGAAATTTCACCATTTTATTTTTTGAAAGGTGTCCTCATATTTTCGGTTACTGAGTAATCGTAGTTTGAAATTTCCGATATTTTAATCAATCAGAATTCAGCATCTTCAAACCACGAAATAACTTCAACTGCCATCCAAGAAAAATCAAATTCAACCTCAAGAGATGAAATTAGATGTAACTAGATCTCTTTAGAGCAAAAAAAAATGGAATGAGATGGATCTGCTCAGATGTAAATGATGTACTCGAATAACAATAGATCTACTCAGATCTAAGTAGATGTATTTAAATCTACTGAGATGAAAATACAAAAGGAACTGTAGCCTGTACACAGATCTTTGTACGTCTATGTACATCTATTTAGATGTAAGGAGATCTATGTCATTCCATTTTCTTTATTTGAGGAGGTTTAATTACAACTGATTTGATCTAATTTATTCGAACTGAAAATGCTGCAAGGCCTAAATGTCAGTGAAGTTTGGATCATTCATCGAAACGAATTCAATGTTGACTGAAGGTATTCCCCACATTGTTCGAATGATTTAAATCTCTCTTGTAAACTGTACATGCCCTGGTGTAAACAATCCCATTCAGTCTCATTCATGAATAGGAATCAATCGGTTTCCTGAATAAGAATGAATAGGAATCAATCGGTTTTCCTCGGGATTCTATGGGATTCTCCAACCAGGGTGGAAAGGAACGTCACATTATAAATTCCCTGTTGGAAACAGAGATGATTTCGGATGGATTTGGATACAATTCCAATCCGTGCCAATAGTTCTGAGTACGGAGTGATGAAACGGATTTAAATTCAATCCAATTTAATCCAATCCCATCTAGATTCCCACAAGGTTTACTATATTCACTGAGAGAAAAGTCCACTGTAAATGGTACTATTTTGATAAGTAGAACGTATACTAGTTACAATAACTAATTCATTAGTATATTTGCATAATAATATAGCGAAAGTAACTGATTGAAAATATTTAAAGATACTACCGAAATCCGTGGAGAAAATGAAGGTAGTTGGCATTTATTTCTTAGTAAAACTTTTCACTATTCTTCCATAATGAAATTAACTTCGAAAACTTATTCCTATTTACAATTCAGATTAGTTAGATTGAAGAATGAATAGAACTTGATATACGCAAAAAAGATGCTTCTACTCAAGCGATCGGCGGTGGCTTGAGTAATAGAGTCTTGACGTTCAGTCCCAACAACCTGTGTTCAATTCTCGTGGAAGTGATTCTTTTTTTCAATCCATAGCAGTATGTTACTACCAAAAATAGTGAAAAATTTTCCATTCTCAATGGGTAAAATTGAATAGTTCATTTTACATTTCAATATTCGGTAGAAAAAAATGGTATCTTTTACGAATATTCATGATTTATTGAACTAACAAATTCTACTATTTTTCATGGTTGAGTCCTCTCCCAACTCGGAAAAATAGTAAAAAAAAAATAGTAAATTCCACTATTTTCTTCTCTCGGTGTTGTTAGCAACTTACGGGACGGACTTACTTCATGGTATCATTTAGTTAAACACTTTCTAAATGATATCCTAAAGCAAGTCTATCACGTAAGGGCTGGCAATATAGTATTTGATAATGTGACATTTCCCTCCGTGGATGATAATTGGTGAATAAATTTTCTTTGGCCAATACCAACAGCAGTTACGAGAGAATGAGTAATCATTTGGACAATATCGGAACTGTGACGGATTCAAATACATCAATCGAATACGGTGGTTTGCTAATGTATTTGTGAATCGTTGACACCGCAACAACTAAAGCCATTTTCCCCGTTTTCACACCAAGGGATCACTCTAAATATTCTCACTTGGGAGCCTTCCGAAGTAGATGATCCAAGTGATCCGGATCACTTTTCAAGCTTTTTGATTGGTTGAAAACCAATCCGGATCACTTGGATCAGCTACTTCGGAAGGCTCCTTGAAGTGAAGTTAAACCGAATTTCTATCGAATCCACAGTCACTTCTTACTGAGTGAACATTCAAAGATATCGGTGTGAAAAAATTCACAAATACACCTAGTTTCTACAGTGAAATCCAAAAATATCATCCATCTCCCACTTGATTTGCATTAATACTAATTTTCCAACAAAAAAGCATGGTGCAACATTTTCATTAGGTAAATACCTAAGTAGCATCCGAAAATTTGTATATGTACTAAAGTGTATATATTTTTTCTGATTGAAAACTTTTCAAGTGTTTTTATAGCAACACCAAGTCAGATTAGGATTTCTCAGAACAAATAACGGGAATTCGAACGATATTTTAACTTATTGAAATGATTGATTACACTTGACTGCAAGTAATTGATATTAGAAAACGATATTTTTGCGTCAAAATAAAATCATCCACTTCATCCATCTGGGAAATAATTGAAAATCATGAAAGGTCTTGAAAAGTATTGAACAGAAATGGAAATTATTTATGATTTGTCACGATCCACACCTCACAGTAGAAAATTTTCCTTCATCATATTATATTGTAATTATACTTTGAAATTACATTATTTTGTTTACTTCTATTTCTGTCAGGATAAGAGTATTCATAGTGTATCTAGATACACCCCACACAGCACGAATCTCCTAGCGACGTCGTCAGGACATCCTGGGGATATTTCAATGCCCCTAGGATATCCTGAGGACGTCGCTAGGAGATACTCGTAGAAAAATTTTCTCCAATTTTTCTCCATTTTCGTTCGCCAATTTTTACTCCATGTTTCATCCATCGTGAGACGTCATTTCAGCTTCAAGAAAATGAATTGAAAAATGTAGCGTTTCGGACCCCGGTTCATCAATTTTTTTTGTAGGAAAAGTTTCTCCAATTTTCCTTGATTTTTCCCGCCAAAATTTACTTCATATTTCACCTATGTTTATGTCATTTCTGTTAAAAAAAATGGAAACTGGAAAAACCCCGCAGACCAACTGTAGTAAAAAATTGGAAAACAGGGGTCTGAAACGCTGTATTTTTCCTTCATTTTCCTTGGAGCAAAACTGACGTGAACATAGGTGGAACATGGAGTGAAAATTGGCGAACAAAAATGGAGAAAAGTTGGAGAAACTTTCCCCACAAGGAAACTCGGCGAACAGGGACTTAGAAAGCTGCATTTTTTCTCCATTTTCAAAAAAATAAAAATGAGGTAAACATGGGTGAAATATGAAGTAAAATTTGGCGAAAAAATAGAGGAAAATTGGAGAAACTTTTCCTAGTAAACGAATTGGCGAACAGGGGTCCGAAACACTACATTTTTTCCTCAATTTTCTTGGCGCAGAAATGACCTCAAGATGGATAAAACATGGAGTAAAAATTGGCAAACAAAAATGGAGAAGAATTTTCCTACGGTCTCTGTGCAGTGTGGGCACAATGTATGTGCATAGTATGTATACAACATTCTGGTGCTACTGAGGGAATATTGGGTTTTCTCATAAGGGAAGATCCCCTTCATAAAGTTACTTTGACGATGATAGTTTTCTTTTCAATTCGGATAAGGATACATTATATGGAAATACATTTATAACTCATAATAATCATTATTTTTCAGGAATCAAAATACAGGGACGGATGATGAATCCAATCCGCAACAAATTGAAACATCTCATACCGATTTTCAAATCGTAGGCACAGGGACTCCTGAATACGAGAGTTCCAAAGACAGTTCACAAATAAACGGCAGTGAATGCCAGGAATATGTATCATCAAATCACAGGAGCAATACTTCCAACTCTGCGAGTGAAGATGGTCAAGATCTCAATTTTGATGATGAACATAGGATTCATCGGAAGTGTGATAAACGCTTGTATGACAACAACAATCTCCGTATTCGTGACGATGATGATGATGAGGTTCAAAATGATGAAAATTATGACGATTATGACAACGCTCATCACGGAGACTCCGAAGATGGCGGTGATGATGGAAATCAAAACGACGATGAGATTCAAAATGATGAGGAAGATAGTGACGAATATGATGATACTTATTACGGAGACTCCGAGAATAATGGTGATGATGAAAATCAAAGCGACAATGAAGTTCGAAATGATGAAGGAGATGAGGACGATTATGACAATGTTCATCATGAAGATTCTGGTGATAACAGTGACGATGATGCTATTATGAATTTCCAAAGCAGACGATTCCTCAATGCCACGAGACAGATGAATTTTCCTCTTACTTCGAAAATCAATTTTGGTAACGCGGATCATCTGCTGGCTATCATCGCTATTTCAATAAGACATCACTTTACTTACGAAGCTACATTAAGTATATTGAAATGGATTAAAATTTCTCGTGAAGCTAACAATGTGCCAGCTACCAAATATGCGTTATGGAAATCTTCGAATCGTGATGATACCGTAGTCATTCAACACATGTATTGTCAAGAATGCCAAGATTATCTGGGAACATGTAGGGAGCCTAACAAACAATGTGCATGCCAAGCATGTGGTCCTAACGTCAAAACCAAAAAGTTGCAATACTTTTTGCAAATTGATTCGCTTGTTCAAATCGCGGAATTACTTCGTATTCCAAATATACACGAATTATTGATGTATAGATTTAATAGAACAAAAAAAAGTGCTGAATCTATTGAAGATAAATACGATGGTGAGATGTATCGTCAACTCTCTTCATCAGAGAATTTTTTACATAATCCATATCACTTCTCATTCACACTAAACACCGATGGCGCTCAAGTCTCCAAATCTTCTCGTACGAGTGCATGGCCTGTTTATCTGATGATAAATGAATTGCCTCCTCATGTGCGAAAAAGATACATGTTGTTAGCTGGAGTATTCGTTGATATCAAGCATCCGTCACTCAATAGTTTTCTACGTCCAATTATAAATGATTTGAGACATCTGTACGAAACTGGTGTCGAATGGAATATTCCGGCAAACATCACGAAAATATCAAAAGTCATAGTGACAACATGTAGCGTTGATTCTCCTTGCCGAGCAGCGATCACCAGAACAACGCAATTCAATGGTTTTTATGGATGTTCATTTTGTTATGCAAAGGGAGAACATGTTTCTTCTGAGCACGTCTATCCAATTCGTCATAACTTTGGACCTCTTCGTACCGACGCTGAATTGAGGAGGGATATGTGTAAGGCGTTCAGAACTCAAACCACAATCAGGGGAGTGAAAGGGATTTCACCATTAGTAGCTTTACCAGAGTTCGATATGCAAAAAGGAATTGTTGTTGAGGGGATGCATGCTGTTTTTATAGGAGTCATTCAACAACATACAAGTATTTTGCTTGAAGATGTGCATTCTCATTCTTATATTGGAAGTCCCGTACAAATGGAACGTATAGATGGACGCCTATTATCAATAACACCTCCTACTCGCCGTTCCCGATTACCAAGGAGCATTATCAGATACAAACAGTGGAAAGCTTCTGATGGGCGGAATTGGCTTGATTATGCTCCAGCTTGCTTAGAGAAGATCATTCACAAAAAATACATCCATCATATTGGCCTTTTATCTCAAGCTATACACTATTTCAACAATGGTTCTCTTACAATGGTAGAATTAAATGCAGCAACTGATCTCTTGAAAGATTATGTTTCATCTTTTCAACGTTATTTTGGAGAAGAAAGAATGAGCTTCAATGTTCACCTATTAAGTCATCTTCCTAAAACTGTATGGAACTGGGGACCAATGTGGGCTTATTCTGCATTCACATTTAAATTGTGGTACAAGAAAATTATAGATAATGTAAAAGGTCCTAATCACAAAGCTGATCGAATTGCCACCCGTTATTTGATGTTGAAATTTATTCAGACGATAACCTGGGATGATTCAATATCGGTTGATGTGGAAGATTTCATCAGCGAAATGATGAGAATCCCTGACATACATCACGTACGTTTTGAGTTTTATTCCGAATGTGTGGGTACAGCAAAGACCCGATCACTAGTGGACTATGAAGAACATTGTTTGGTGAGTGCCGGATACAAAATACTATAGAAAATCACGTGTTTTGATGAGGTCAGAATAAATCAAATTGAATATAGAGGTAAAAATGATATAAAAAGAATGAAGCATAGCAATTCTTTCATCTTTTTCAAAAATGGTAGGTTTGGTGACATTGAATGTATTGTTCGTTTCCAAAGTATGCATCATTTAATGCATAGATTTTTTAGAAGTTACTTCAAAGTAAGAAGCTCCGCGTTTGGTACTCAGTACATAAAGCAAGTTGAATTTACTGATAGAATAATTTTCCTTAAATTTACTGAAAATATCATACCAGCAA
This sequence comes from Gonatopus flavifemur, assembly GCA_018340375.1. Classification (NCBI taxonomy): domain Eukaryota; kingdom Metazoa; phylum Arthropoda; class Insecta; order Hymenoptera; family Dryinidae; genus Gonatopus; species Gonatopus flavifemur. The sequence goes on from JAFFJZ010000090.1 coordinate 34,158, forward strand.
AAGATTCAACTCCCAAGGGATTGTATGCTTTGCCTTCGGCGATTCGCTGGGGAACAGACTGATTATTGAAATTCAGTTCAACTGAACTTATTACACAAATTATATTATCACAATTTGATTCAGTGTGCTCAATAAGTAGGAGACTCTCCTCTATACTGAGTCTACTTGTCTTATAATTTATATCGATTCAGGTCGATTTTGTAGGAATAGCGTCATATCCAAGGAGAGACACCTCACCACAAAGCAATGTTACAGAGAATATCAACGAAATATACAGAATCTAGTTATTGCATTATTTTCTAGTGTTTTCAAGGCGCTCAAGAAGATTATATAATTTTTTTTTTTTTTTTTTTTGTAGAGGGGGAAATGCGTTACGCACCATCAGGGAGCTGAGTTGCTCCCCGGTGTGTGGGACTCCTGCAGTGGCTGACGATGGTTGCTGCCTATCGCAGTCTACCCACTAAAACCCCCTCTTCACAGGCATTGATTCCCCCCCGGAACTGTTTATCACATTACTTCGGGGGGGATGCCCTGGCCTACGGGCCGTTTTCACCTGGCCCTTCTGCCTCCTATGGGGCCTCTGTTGTTGTGAGGCCCTCTCCTTGTCCTGGACTCTGCTCGAGACCGTTCGTCTTTGTCATGAATACATACAAAGGACAGATGGAATACAACAAGGACGTCACAGAACACAAAGGAAAGGTGTAGTCAATAATAAAATAGGATAAATACATAAATAAATAAATCTGGTCAGCAAATAAAAACGTTGTAAAGATAAAATCGGTGTATAACTAAAAAACAATGTATGAGTAAAAACGATGTATAAATGAAAGCAATGTAAAGATAAAAGTGGTGTATAAATAAATAAAAGCTGTGTATGAAAAAAATTGGTTAAAAGTCTCGACCCTAGCGGTGGTATCACAGGTGATGTCACAGATGGTGGAGTCATGGAAGTTGAAAAAGAGACACACTAGGGTCGTCGTCGGATGTAATTAAAAGAAAATAAATAGGTGAATGAATAAATAAATAAATAAATAAATAAATAAATAAGTCAACACGTGAATAAATAACGTCCCCATTAAATTGACCCATCTCTTTCATTCATTCAGGGCCCTCCCGTCGAGAGCCCTCTTCTTCCGTCGCAGGACTGACTCCACGAAGCGGGCGACATCGGTCCATGCGTCCTGGCCTAGCAGCATGACCCCAACGATGTTCTCTGGGGTCACGCAGCCGTATGTCTCTTCGAGACGTCTCCTTTCCGCCCTCCACTCTTCACATTCAAAAAACGTGTGGAGGGCGTCATCTCGTTGGGAGTCGCAGAAAGCACAGTCTGGTTCCGCCACTTTACCCATTTTGTGTAGGTAAGCTTGGAACAGACCGTGCGCCGCCAGCAGTTGGGTGATGAAGTAATTAACTTCCCCATGCTGACGGCTGAGCCAGGGTTCGAGGCTAGGGATCAACCTCGCCGTCCACCTGGCTCGCGACTCCCCTTCCCACCGTTCTTGCCAGGCGCGCATGGACACTTCTCTTGCTTTGCGCCTCGCTTCTTCTCTTCCTACGGCGGAAGCGCCGTGGTGGACGAACTTCCGCTCCTGGGCGAGGAGGTCGATCGGAATGACCCCCGCGACGACCAACGCTGCTGGCTCCGAGACCGTGCGGTAGGAGCAGGCGATGTGGAGGGCCCCTCTCCGCTGCACTGCGGCCATGAGCTTTCGGTATTTTTCGTACCGCAGCGCGTCAGCCCAGACTTCGGCACCGTAGAGCATGAAGGACTCGGCGGTTCGTAGGAGTAACCTTCTTCTTGAGGGTCGGGGGCCGCCAATATTGGCCATGACCCTGCTCAACAACGTGGTTACTCCAGCCGCCTTGTCCGCTCTCCTCCTTATCTCCTCCCAGAAGGTAAGCCTGGAGTCTAGGCACACCCCCAGGTACTTTACCGATGCCTTCGTCTGGACCGTCGCCTCTCCTACCTGCATATCCCTGATGAGCGGGATATGCTTTTTCGTGAGTAGCACGATCTCGGTCTTCGCCAATGCCAGCTGCAAGCCGTGGTCGTCCATCCAGGAGCGGACGCGACGCATGGTCTGGTTGAGCAGCATCTGCGCCTCATCCACAGTTCTAGCAATGATGACGGCGCCAACGTCATCCGCATACCCAACCAGAAAAGCCCCCTTCGGCAGCTCCATACGAAGGATCCCGTCGTACGTGGCGTTCCAAATGTCGGGACCCAGTATGGAGCCTTGAGCCGCACCAGAGGTCAACTCTTTTACAACCGGGCCATCCTCGGTCTCGTATCTTATTGAGCGGGATCTCAAGTAGTCGTCTAGTACCCGAATGAGGTATTCGGGTACTTGAAAATCCCGCTCACTTAGATTATATAATGATAATAATGATAATAATAATAATAATAATGATGATGATAATAATAATAATAATAATAGTAATGATGATGATGATAATAATAATAATAATAATAATTTTTTTTTTCTTTTTTTATAGAGGGGGAAATGCTTTATGCACCGTCAGGGAGCTGATGTCATCGCTCCCCGGTGTGTGGGACTCCTGCTTCAGCTGAAGATGTTGAGCGCCTATTGCAGTTTACCCACTGAAACCCACCTCTTCCCTCCTTGGACCCAGCCCAGAACCGTTCATCACATTGCTTCGAGCTGGGCCCTTTTTTCCCCCCTGTAGCCGAAAGACCGCTGCCAGTTACCCTGCCCTGTCCAGGGCCACCTTCTTGAGGCGGAGAATGGACTGTACGAAGGAGTCCACCGCCCGCCAACTGGAGTCATCTCGGAGCATCAGACCCACGATGTTCTCGGGAGTGATGTCTCCGAGCTCCGTTTGTAGCGCCATCCGATGTGCTTCCCACCGGGCACACTCGAAGAACGTGTGCTCGGCATGGTCCCTCTCGTCGGGACAATAGAGGCACTCGGGTGACGCTACTTTCCCCATTTGGTGCAGGTACTTCCTGAAGTATCCATGACCAGTGAGGAACTGGGTCAGGAAGTACCCCACCTCTCCACGCTCGCGCTCTGTCCACGGTCTGACCAGAGGGATGAGTCTTGCGGTCCATCTTCCCCTGGTCTCCCCGTCCCAGGAGGCCTGCCACGCGAGGAGCGTGCGGGTACGTTCCTCGGCCGCCAGTGCGCTTCTTTGCTCTCCAGCCCTGCTTCGCCGGAAAATGCTTTGTCGTTCCCTAGCGAGAAGCGCAACGGGAACGACTCCGGACACAACAAACACCGCAGGACCGGAGACCGTGCGATATGCAGACGCGACCCGAAGCGCTCCGAGTCTTTGGACTCGCTCCAGTCGCGCACTGCAGCTCTTCTTCTCCGTGGCATGCCCTCAGATCTCGGCACCATATAGGAGGACCGAGTTGACCGTGGACATCAGCAATCGTCTCTTGCTCGACTTGGGGCCACCGACGTTCGCCATAAGCCTGCTAAGAGCTGTGACCTTCTTAGCGGCTTTGTCGGCAGCCCCCCAGATGTGGTCCCGGAAGCTCAGCCTCCGGTCCACTGTGAGGCCCAGGGACCGTGCCGCGGGCTTCGACTCCACTACTTCCTGCCCCACCCGCAGAGGGAGGACAGCAGGGATTCTCTCCTTTGTGAGAACCACGATCTCTGTCTTGCCGAGAGCCAGAGATAACCCATGCTCCCTCATCCAAGCTTCGATGCGTCGCATCACCTGGTTGAGTACCAGCTGGGCTTGCGCAACTTCGCGGGCCTCTATGAGTAGGCCAACGTCGTCCGCAAACCCAACCAGTAGGGAACCATCGGGCATCTCCGACCTCAGCAGACTGTCGTAAGCGACATTCCAAAGATCGGGGCCCAGAATAGACCCCTGCGCCGCTCCCGACTTGACCGCAGTTCTCTTCCAGCCCGCGGTAGTCTCGTAAACGAGAGCACGGCCCTGTAGATAGTGGTCCACCATCCTGAGGAGGTAGAGAGGCACACGGAACGTATGCTCCAATGCTCAGAGCATGTCGCTCCAGCGTGCGGAATTGAACGCGTTCCTCACGTCCAACGTCACAAGGAAGACCACCCACCTAGTGTGACGATTGTGATCCTCCGCGCGCCGCACGGCCTCCACTACTTCCTGGATCGCATCAAGGGTCGAGCGACCCACACGGAACCCGTACTGCTTCGGCGACAGGCCACTCGCCTCATTTATCGCCTGAAGCAGTCTCCCCTTGAGGAGCCTCTCTAACACCTTTCTCGCTGTGTCTAACATGCACAGCGGCCGGTAAGAGGACGGCATTCCTGGATCGCCTTTGCCCTTCTCGATGAGAGCAAGGCGAGCGAGCTTCCGGCGCGCGCTGAAGACCCCAGCCGTCAGGCATGCGTTGTACATGTCTAACAGCAAGTGGGGTCGACAGCGCCACACCATCTTCAAAACCTCCCCCGGCACACCATCCGGACCCGGAGCCTTGCTATTCTTCAGCTGACGTACGGCGACGCTCAGCTCCCCAGTGGTGAAGAGCGGGACGTTGCCCACGTCACCGAAGTCTCGGCGCGGCCGGACAGGGTGCGCCGGGGAAAGCTCCGAGACAACTAGCTCCGCGAGGGCTCCATCCAACGTGACCGCCGACCGCCAGGCCCCCAGCCTCTGAGTCACAATTTTGTAACTCAGACCCCAGGGGTCCGCGTCGACAGCCAGCGCCAGCTCCTTCCAACAGGAGTCTTTGCTCCTATTGATCGCCCCGCGGAGCCGTCTCCTCGCTGCCTTGTGTTCTGCCGACCTGGTCACCGCTTCTGGGCGATTTTTCGCCCTCTGAGCGGCCCTGCGTAGTCGAAGACACTCCCTGCGCGCATCAGCAATCTCCGGAGTCCACCAGTACATGGGTCGCTTCCCGTGTCGAGGTCTCCTGCATGGCATGAAGGCATCGCACGCGGAAGCGATCAGGCTCATGCTCGAGTCCACAAAATCGTCGACCATTTGAGTCCCACCGGCGGCCGAAGCCTCGCGGGTCACTGCCCCCGAGGATATCGCCAGTCCAAATCTTCGAACGTCGACCCGGTCGACGTTCCATCTTCTCGGCCGCCGGGGAGGCACCCTGCCCTCTCGTGCATTCTCGTGGACCCCAAACTCGGTGTACTGATGGTCGCTGCCAGTGTAATCCTCGACCACCCTCCAGTTCTGGATTCGGGGCGTCAGTTCCTCGAAGGCGAGGGAAATATCGGGGATGGTCTCCGAGTATCCTGGGCGACGGAACGTTGAGATATTGCCAACGTTTAGGACCACCAAACCTGTCCTAGCCGCCATACCCAGGATGTATTCCCCTCTGCAGTTGGTGCAATTCATGCCCCACTCCACCGCTCTAGAGTTGAAGTCCCCAACGACAATCACTTTCGTGGTTGTGCTGATGATCGCGTCCTCCAGAGCGTCAACCTTCCGCCGAAAGCCAGCCATACGGTCGTTCGGGGAGAGATAGCAGCTGAAAGCAACCATCCCTCCACAATCGACCCAGACAAAGCCCTCGCCGGCGCCGTGCCTCCGAACAAGCACCTTGTTGCGATTTGGCACGGTGCCGAGCACGTCCCGGTACCAGTCCGGTGGGTTCCGGTTCCGGTACTGCTCGCTGATCGCCACCAGGCTCCCGTTCAAGTTCGCCTGGAGGACGTTGAACGCTCTTTCTGCTCCCCCCGCTCCAAGGCCTCCTTGAAAATCACACACTCCCTGGTGCCGGGGGCGTGGGCCAGTCGAGCAGACTCTATCTCCCTTTCTGCGCAGAGCATGCACCTTGGTGTAGCGGTGTACTCCCTCGCCTTGTGTCCCTCTCCCCCGCATTTATAGCAGAGGGTGGACCTGTCGGGAGCAGTGCAGGATCAGGCGAGGTGGCCATACCCGTTGCATCTGAAGCAACGCTCCATCACCGCCCTCTTCCTGATCCTGCACTCGAGCCAACCGACCTTGATCTTCTTCGGTGGTTGGCTCGATAACTTGGCGGCGGTCTTCCGGCCACATTCTATGATGGCCGCCCTCTGGCCCTCCACATTTGTGCCAGTCAGAGAGACCTTAACGCCGGTCACGTCGTCGAGATCCCTCTGTAGGGCGACCATCACATCCCCTACCTCGGTGACGCAGTCCAGACCCCGGATCTCCAATCTCTCACGAGGTTCAAGACTGCGCACCACAGCGTTCTCTCCGAGGATGCCTTTCAGGACGCCGGCGAACTCCCCCCTGTCTCTGGCCATCTGACCAAGTTCGATGAGGAGATCCCCGGCCCGTGTTTTGCGGATCCTCTTGATGTCCGCTTCGGCTTCCTCGGGTTTAACGCTCCTACGTATCTCACCCAGGACCTGGGCGTATGTCCTCTCCTGGCTAGTCTTGATGAGGATAGCCCCGGTCCTGGGTTTCGATACCCCCTCCTTCTTCTTTCTTCCTTTCTTCCCCTCCTTTTTCTCCTTTGTCGCCCTTGCGCCCTGTTCATCAGGAAGCTGCGGGGCCGCGACCACACTCCTTCGCGTTTTCCCTCCTCCACTGTCTCCTGTCGTCCCCCTGCCCCTCTCCTCCCGTGACTGGACAAGTGTCCATTCCCGGGAAGGTGGGGCTACGGGGTCCGGGGGAGCGGTCGCATCATCAGGCGCCGTTTCTGATGGTGCGACTTTAGTTGAGGGGGGAGTTTTCTTCCTCTTTCGCTTCGGCGTCCTCCTCCTTTCCTCCGGGCTATTCCCGGGAGTTCTCGGCCGTTTTTGCGGGGTGGTGGTCGCGGGCCCGGAGATCCCCATTGCGGTTCCCCGTCTTCCTAGCAACTCTGTTCTTCTCCACCCACTCAAAATTGATATCAAAGATACTCTCCCCTTCTTCTAACCGTTTGAGCGTCCACAGCATGGCATCCGTCCATTCTCTCACCCTGGGGAGCCCATCCTTGACCGTCATATTGACGTTTCTCTGGACTCCGCAGGCTTCGATCATGTTCCTCACCTCGCTCGCTACTAGAGGGAGCAACTTGCCCATCTCCTTGCGGAGATTAACAAGCTTCTCCCTCCGTTCTCTTAGGCCTCGCGCTTCCAATGTAGTGTCCACGCTAAGCCCATCCCTTCCTGCGACGAAAGCTCTATGGTGGACGGACCTCCGTTCCCGGGCGAGGAGGTCAATTGGTATGACCCCCGCTACGACCAACGCTGCAGGCTCTGAGACCGTGCGGTAGGAGCAGGCGATACGGAGGGCCCCTCTCCGCTGGACTGCGGCCATGCGCTTCCGGTATTTTTCGTACCGCAGCGCATCGGCCCAGACTTCGGCACCGTAGAGCATGATGGACTCGGCGGTTCGTAGGAGTAGTTTTCTCCTGCAGGGTTCGGGGCCGCCGATATTGGCCATAACCCTGCTCAACGATGTGACTATTTCCGCCGCCTTGTCCGCTCTGCTCCTTATCTCTTCCCAGAAGGTGAGCCGTGAATCTAGGCACACCCCCAGGTATTCCACCGATGCCTTCGTCTGGACCGTCACCTGTCCTACCTGCATATCCCTGATCAGGGGGATATTCTTTTTGGTGAGGAGCACGATCTCCGTCTTCGCCAATGCCAGCTGCAACCCGTGGCCGTCCATCCAGGAACGGACGCGACGCATGGTTGGGCAGCATCTGCGCCTGTTCCACGGTGCGTGCGATAATGACCGCACCGACGCCATCCGCATACCCAACCAGAAACACCCCCTCCCCCGGCAGCTCCATACGGAGAATCCCGTCATAGGTAGCGTTCCATATATCGGGTCCCAGTATGGAGCCTTGAGCCAGAGGTCAACTCTCTCTCTCCACCGGGCCAACCTCGATCTCATACATTAGGGAGCGGGATCTCAGGTAGTCGTCGAGTACCCTCATGAGATATTCGGGCACTCGGGAGACCCGCTCCAGCGCGCGTATAGCGTCGCTCCATCCAACCAAGTTAAAGGCATTGCGCACATCCAACGTGACCAGCAGACAAACGGGGCGGGAATAGTGATTCCCGCGCTCCGTGCCCCTGGCTGCCTCGATCACCTCCTGGATAGCGTGAACCGTCGACCTCCCTCTCCTGAAGCCATATTGACGTCCGGAGAGGTCTCCAGCGGCTTCAATGGCTCCGTGGAGGCGAGGCTTGAGGAGCTTCTCCAGGAGTTTTCCGGCTGTATCCAGCATGCACAGGGGTCTATAAGATGACGGGTCGTCTGCTGGCCTCTTGCCCTTGCTCACCAACGCCAATCTAGCCAGTTTCCAGCGGGCAGGGAAAATCCCCGCTCGCAGGCAGGCGTTATACATGTCGAGCAAGAGCTTTGGATGGCTCTGCGCAACTGCCTTCAGCACCTCTGCTGGTAAGCCGTCCGGACCCGGGGATTTCCTGTTCTTGAGCGAGTGCGCGGCAATCGCTAGCTCCCCCTCCCCCTCCGTGAAGGGGGGAGTCTCCGGGTCTCCAGGTGTAAAAGGACGGCTTGGGCGCTCAGGGTGTTGGGGGAATAGGCCGTCAACAATCTTCTTGAGGGCCTCCGCGTTTTTGGGAGCACCGTTTGAGTATGTCCCCAATTTGCGGAGCACTATCCTATACCCCAACCCCCAAGGATCATCGTCAAGATCCTGTTCAAGCGCCTTCCAGCATCGGTGCTGGCTCTCCTTTATGGCCCGGCGTAAGCTCTTCCGCGCTGCTTGGTAAGCGGCGATTTTGGGGGCTGCGTCGCCACGATCGCGAGGCCTCGAGCGCTGGGCGATGCGTCTGAGTCTAAGACTCTCGCTCCTCAGCGCCGCGATCTCGTCCGTCCACCAATATAGCGGTATCCTTCCATTTCTTCTCCGACTCCTCGGCACTGCCTCCCGACAAGCGCGGTGGATGTGACGCGTTGCAATATCCACCACTGCTTCTGCTCGTCCACGGGAGGGCGGCTCTTGTTGGATCCCGTCCAAAGCCAGCTGTCCACGTTCCAACGCCGGAGACAGTCCTCAGGGCACATCTCCGCGACGTTCCATCTGGGCGTCAGGTGGTTCGCGCGCCACGGGCTGGAGCCACATCTCGGATGTTGAATGTGATGTATTGGTGATCGCTGGCTGTGTACTCCTCGATCACCCTCCAGCCCTCGACACGGTGCACCAGATCTTCCGTCGCGAGCGAGATGTCCAAGATCGTCTGTCGATAGCCAGGCCTCCGGAAGGTAGACGTTGTACCGGTCTCAAGCACGAACAGACCAGTTCTGGATGTCATGTCCATAACTCGTCTACCCCAAGAATCTGGCCTGGCTTCGCCCCATTTGAGAGACTTGGCGTTGAAGTCTCCGGCTACTATTTTATGGCCCTCCATGTCCCGTACAGCATCTTCCAGGCTGTCAAGTTTTGCCTGGAAGTTTTGTATTGACTCGTTGGGAGTGAAGTAGCAGCTCACGTATGTTACGTTCCTGCACCTCACCCACACAAAGCCGCTGCTGGAACCATGGGAAGCGACATGGCAGTGTCGCGTGTCAGGGATCCAAATTGCCGCCGTGCCGAGGGCATCGGAGAACCATCCCAACCCTTCTGTGTCTCGATACTGTCCGCTTATAAGAACTATGTCAGCTTTTTTCTCGAGACAGATCTGGGCCAGGAGGTCATGAGCCACTCTACTCCTATTAAGGTCACACTGCAGAACGACCGCCATTCCGGACGTCGCTGTCTTTCGCCTGGGCGAGGACCCTGCGGAAAACGTCACACTTCCCGGAACCCACTTGGTGAGTTCCGGGCTTCCCCGCCGCGGTGCAGAGGTAACAGGCGGGATCTCTGGTACATCCCGCTGCCTTGTGGTCCCCTGCACCACACCGGAAGCAGATCTTGCTCCGGTCAGGCCCTTGGCAGCCGCGGCTTTGATGGCCGTAACCGAGACACTCGTAGCATTTCGGTACGACCTCTCTTTCCCGGATCCCACATTTGTTAATCCAGCCCACCCTGATCTCGCCAGTGGGCATCAGTCTCTTTGCGGCCGCTTGTCCAACCGTAACAAGGGCCAAGACTTGACCACGCACGTTGGGCTTCGTTAGCGTAACCTGCAGGATCCCGCCGTACTCTTGTAATTCGTTCTGCAGTGCAGCCTCCACTTCCACCTCAGTGGAGCAAACGTCCAAGTCTCGGATCTCGAGGCTGGCTGTTGGCCTCAGCTCCCGGACGCTGCCCACCTCCTGTGCAGCCTGCTTGAGCGCCTCCGAGGAAGGTGCCCTGGCCTGGTCCGTCGCTTTTTTTGGTTCAATGAGGACCTCACCGTTCCTTGTGCGACGGACCGCGCTCACCTCGACCCCAAGCTCCTGCGGTCTCACAGCGTGGCGGACGGTGGACAGGACATCCGCGTAGGTTTTCCCTCCTGCAGGTTTCACGGCGATTGCGTCCGGCTTCACGGTCTGCCGCTGTCGTTTCTGCTGGGGTCTCGTTGTCGGAGCCTGCTTTACCAGAGGCTGCGCGGGAGGGTTGGCCGTTGGTGCCCTGTCCTTCTCCTTTCGTTTCTCCTTCCGCTCCTCCTTCCTCTTCTCTCCCTCCTCCGACTCGACCACTGTCCACTCCTCTTGTGGGGGAGCCACAGTGGATTTTCTCCTCTTGGGCATCCGGACTGGAGCTCTCGGAGCCTCCGGCGGGCTCACAGCGGAGCGCTTTTGACCACTCGTTGGAGGCGAGCTCCCAGGGGAATTCCGTGGGGCGGGTATCGGTCTCCCTGTCCGCCTATCGAACGCTCCGCGGTCTATGGCCTGTCGGACATGAGCGTACGTCCGCGTGTCCTCCTGCAGCCCATCCAGCTCCTCCAACAGTCTTGGGATGCCATCCTCCACGGTTCGATTGACGTTGGGCTGTTTTTGGATGGCATCTATCATGCCTTGGATTAGGCGACGCATTCCTGCGAGCCTCTCTTCCGCCTTCCTCTGCGATTCAATGATGAGCGTCCTAAGGGAAGCCAAATCATCTCCACCGTCACCCCCCTTTTCTATTCGTTCTCCATCACTTGGCGCAATGTTCACAATGGAGGCCAAGTGAGCCACCTCCATTACACTACGATTGCATGATAACGACGCTGCGGGGCCCGTTCGCACACCCCTGTCCAGCGCCGGCCCTGGGAGGTCCGATCCCCTCTGGACGGTAATGGTTTCTTGCGTCTTCGTACTGGCCATATTTGGATCGGTTTCAGAAGATATGGTTGACCGGCCACCCCTAACATGGGGAAACAGACGCCGATCAGGACGCCGCCCGATACGGGAACAGACGCACCTGGAATTTTGTGGAAGAGGCTCTTCGGCCCCCGACGCCGTTGGGGAGTTCCTTCCCTCATCCGCCGCCGAGACCGTTGGCCAGGTGTCACCTGTAACCCTAGGCAGGGGCACTTACGCGGTGCTACCATCCGGAGTCAGATGGACCGCGGTTTTTTAGAGAGGTGTTACTCCTCTATCCCTCCTCCTCCCCCATCACGTGCAAGTTGGAGTCCCGGGCTTGGGACCGGTTCAAAGCGGAGTTAATAATGATAATAATAATAATAATAATAATAATAATAATTTTTTTTATAGAGAGGGAAATGCTTCATGCACCATCGGGGAGCTGGTATCGTTGCTCCCCGGTGTGTGGGACCCCTGCTTCAGCTGGAGATGTCGAAGAAGAAGAAGAAGAAGAAGAAGAATGGTGTGATTTGGTAAGAATGTTCTGTTGACAATGTGATCATTGAATGTTAAGTTTGGTGTCATCGATGATGCATATGATATTTTTAAGATTTCATAGCTATTCAGCATTCACATTGAATTGTAGGCTTGCATAATTTTGATAGAAATGGTTCCATTTTGGTACAGCAGTCTATTTTCTTGGTTAACTTGAAGATTGTTGAAAGACAATTCTTTATGTGGAGTATTTTCATTATCACAAAGACTTATTTGTAAATATCTTGTTTATGTATATATTTTTTTTTCTCTTCAGACTGTATTGCACGATGGTCTTGGATGAGTTCTTTGGTTTACCATTTGAGACTGAATTATGATTAGTTTCATATTTTGTCCAAAATTCTGATATAAATGTTCTTTATTTATTCTCGTACGGTTGTGTGATATAATTCGTTACTATTTTTTGCAATTCGATTCGCAATGTATATCATAATGTGAACGACAAGAACACGAACTCCCAGAAACGCGTAACAGACGTCCTTGAACGTTTGTTGGACTTATGGTACGTTAAGTGGATATCCCTTGGACGGTTGTATTGTCTTGAGGTATACTTAGTTTTAGTGGAAATGCGATCATAACGTTGTGAATTATTCATTCCATTATTCTCATGTTGTACATAATATTGATGATTTGCTGTAATACCTATATGACTTATATTATAATAAAAAATATGCATAGAAAAGCAAAATAGAAATGGTAGCTCAATCAATTTGTTGAGTGAATCTGAATCATACAGGTATTAGAATAGAGGAGACTGATCCTGGAGCTGATCGCGTCATCGCAATAAACAGAGAGAAAAGATGGGGGTGCCAGAGCATCACTGTCTTTCATGCAATACGTTATCAAATGAGAAACAGTGACACTCTGGCATTCTCATCTCTTCTCTCTGCTTATTTGGATGACATTTCCACTTATGTGAGATCTCCATGCTTGTCCCCTATATTCTAATATCTCTATGATCTGAATTTGGAACCGTAAAAAAAATTCTCCATTCAATAGGAAAATGGTCAAAAATTGGATAAAACCACGGAGAATAGAGGGAAGAAAAGTGGCCAAAAATTTGCGACGGTTGAAACCAGGGTCTCATTACTAATCTATAATAGATCGGTGAGTCCTATTGGTCAACTCAGTAGTATATACTGGTACACACGTACAATAGTGACACTCTTGAAGCCAATCTAGGACACGTTTTCGGGGGTACTTCAAAGTATTGCGATCGTACTCCTTGCCTCTATTCTCCATGGATAAAAGATACAAAACCTTATAATCGTGAAAAGAAGGTTGCTCATGTGAAAAATCTTTATAAAAGGGACAAACTCCTGAATCATTGTTGCCTGCAAATACGACTGTATATTGTATTCTGATATTTAAGATCCAAATGAGGAAAAAAACCTTCGATTACACTGAATCAATACTGTTACCGGAGTCAGACTTGATTCACACCAAGAATATACCGGTATATGGTTCATTTTCGGTATTATTTGGGTGTGGAAGATTCCCATATCGAATCATTACCCGATAAACACCAATAGATTGGAGATCTTTCGGTACAGTTCAAGTATACGGATGTTTCCAGTTCATACTCCAAAATCATAGGCGTGCATACAGTTGATGCCGTTGATGTCACGGCACTCAGGATTCGGAGTTTATTATTGATTCCTATCCCCCTATGGAAATTCAATCATAATTTGATCATGCACTGAAATTATCTGGTATATTTGTAAACTTTCCATACCATAACTACACTGGAATAGTGCTGTTACTGTAATCAGACTTGATTTACACAGAAAATATACCGGAATATGGTTCATTTTCGGTATTACTTGGGTATGGAAGATTCACACCGAATTGATACCGAATTATTCCCCAAAAAACACCAATAGATTGGAGATCTTTCGGTACAGTTCAAGTATATTTGCACAAGTATACGGATGTTTCCAGTTCATACACCGAAATCATAGGCGTGCCTACGATGGATGCCGTTGATGTCCCGGCACTGAGAATTCGGAGTTGATTATTGATTTCTATCCCCCCTATGGAAATTCAATCATACTTTGATCATGCACTGAAATTATCTAGTATATTTTTAGACTTTTCATACCATAATTACACTGAAGTAATACTGTTACACAAGTCAGACTGGGTTCACACCAAAAATATATCCAAATATGGTTCATTTTCGGTATTTCTTGGGTGTGGATCATTCATATACCGAATCATTACTCGTCGAATACCAAATGATTGGAGATCTTTCGGTACACTTCAAGTATGTGTAATGATTGCACAAGTATGCGAGATGTTTTCAGTTCACTTTAAGTCAGAATTTGGTATTCCACCGGATTACCACCAGGTTCACACCAATTGTATATCATACCCAAATTATACTGACAGAATACCAAGAATTTCGGGATGATCTAAATCAAGAGGGTGAGATCACGTTTGTCTAGTATTACCGGAAGTTATCTTGGTGCAATTTCAGTAAATTGAATCAACTGGAATCTGAACCGGTTTTTCTCTTATTACCGGAATTGAGAAAAATCATTTAATTCAAAGTAATAATCTCGGATTATAAGGAATACTCTCAAATTCTTCATTAAAGATTACTATCCTCTCGGGAGCTGCATTTTTCTCCGTGTGCCTAATCTGCATTGGCGTTGATTCCGCGTTTTTGGAATTCACGTCAAATAATATTCAGTTGACATCATATAGGTGTGAAATTGGTGTAATTCCCACAGCTGTAATAGCCAACTGTTACAGCTACAAAAATTACATCAATTTTATCCTCATATGATGTCAACTGAATCGTTTGATGTACTCTCAATATTCACCAACATCGCGCTACCTCAGAATAAGTAGTGCAGTGAATTTCCAGTATCGAAATTACACCAAATTTATGTTAACATTTACTAAACCTATCATTGGTGGTATTTCGGAATGTAAAATTCATTCCACTATCAACCATGGGTCAGTGTGAGACCCTTGTACTTTCACAATACATTTCTGTACGAATACATTCAGCGATTATGTCTACTAAAATTACACCGATCCTACTCTTATATGATGCAGTGAATATCATTAAAAGTAATTTTGGAGTATACGAAGATGAAACCAACCCACGGTGAGTAGTAATATGAATTTTGTATACCAAGATTTTACTGGTTGAATATCAAGGAATTCAGTGTTGGTGTAATTTTGGTATACAAACTCGATTTTACTACCTATCGTGGGCTGTTTCGATCTTCGTGTATTTCAAGTGTACGTCAAAAAATGTTCAGTCGACATTATGTCAGCGTGAAGTTGGTGTAATCTTAGTGGGTGTAATTGTTACGACAGTTGGTGTAAAAAATTCACAAATACACCGTGTACTTTTGGTATAGATGTCGTAAAAATACATCGAAATACCGGAATATCACCACAGGTACTCTAATTTTACGCTTACCTTCTAAATACACTGAAATTATTCTCTAGAACCACCGTGTAACATTTTCATTAGGGTACGGATGTTTCTACGAGAGCTTCCGAAAAGAAACTCGTAATGTACGAAGGTGAACAGATATAATTTGATTACGGATGTTCCTACGAGAGCTTCCGAAAAGAAACTCGTAATGTACAAAGAGTGAAAAACCAGATATACGTTTATTACAGATATTTCTACGGGCGTTTTTGGAAAGAAACTCGTAATGTACGAAGAGTGAAACAGATATAATTTGATTACGGATGTTTCTACGAGAGTTTCCGAAAAGAAACTCGTAATGTACAAAGGGTAAAAAACCAGATATATGTTTATTACAGATATTTCTACGAGAGTTTTTGAAAAGAAACTCGTAATGTACAAAAGTGAACAGATATAATTTGATTACGGATGTTTCTACGAGAGTTTGCGAAAGGAAACTCGTAATGTACAAAGAGTAAAAAACCAGATATATGCTTATTACAGATATTTCTACGAGACTTTTTGAAAAGAAACTCGTAATGTACAAAGGTGAACAGATATAATTTGATTACGGATGTTTCTACGAGAGTTTTCGAATGAAAACTCGTAATGTACAAAGGAAAAGAAGAAAGAAGATTCCTTTTGAGTCGTGTATACCGTGTGTATAGAGGAGGAGGAAGAAAGAACTAATATATTCTTTTTCTCTTTTGCTCTCGACTCACCGTGGTGGAAAAGAAGAGTACACGTTAGGTACTTCTTTTCGAACAAAAAGAAAACGAGGTGATGGTTGCTTCTGATGGTCCTCCTGTCTCTCTCTCTCTCTCTCTCTCTCTCTCTCTCTCGGACGAAGATTGAAGACGTGCTGGTTCACGATTAGTTTTTAACGCGATTTGAATGTCAAAATTAATTTATTACACTGAATTTCACTGATCTTATTATAACAAGAAGGAACTGGTTCTATTCGCGAATCTCGGTTGGATTATAGACTTATTCTACGAAGTCACGTTTCATTAGGTTTCAATCGTGACTAAGACAAAAGGAATAATTTTGGGAAAACGATGCGTTGGAAAAAGATTTTTGAACATGAATTTCGTACAAAAGACTCCGTGGAACCTTCCAAAGTGACACACTTTTACGATTTGTTGCAAACTTGAAATATTTAATCGTCAACTTGGCTTCAATCGTATCTTCGTTTCTATCCTCTTGCGGAAAAGGACAGACTTGTCTTCGCGTATGGAAAATCGGCTGTTCAGCAAAACTTTCGCGTAACGAATCTCCCGATTTTTCATTGTCCGTCCTATTTACGTGTTCTTCATCTGGGTGATGGAACACGCCAGATCCGGGCAAGAGGGGTTTTTCTGCCGACTCAACTGCCTGATCAGCAGTGATTAGTCAATTCGGTATTTGGGAAGAGAGAGAGAGACACGGGCACTTGGGTACCGTGAACGAATACAGCGAATCCGCGGGTGTTGGACTTTGGTTCCGCGTTGGTATGTTCCCTCACGGTGCCTCGAAAATATGCATCGAAGTGGACATCGATGCGAGCTCTGACCTAGATTTCTTTCTTCCTGCTCAGCGTTTTGTTCGAGCGTACGCAGGCATGCCAGCGGTTCAATGGTTTCAAATAAGTGAGAAAAGTGAGTTGCTAGTGGAGAAAAGTAAGTAAAAAGTAAGTTTTCGAATGAAAAAGTGAGTGAAAAGTGATTTACTTCGAATATAATTGTATGGTTGGATATGCAAATAAAACAGTCAAATAATTACTGATTGTATTAATACTAATGGAATCAACAATCAGTATCACATCAACTTGGGACCAGTTGCGGAAAATTAATTGTTATAGTGGAGAAAATGTAAAAAATATCATCAGAATGGTATTGATGAAGATTATCCACAATGTAAAGACTGAACTGTGATTTTCAGGATGATGAATGAACAATTTACTATGAATTCACATCATTCAATGGTAAACACTGTTTCATGCCAATATTCAATCACAGCACATTAAATGTTCATAAAATCCATAAGTTAGAGTAATATTAACTCTTCAAGTACACACATCCTTCCACACCTTGGGTGTACCATAGGTGCAAATTTGCACCACGCAACTGTACCAAATAATCACTCGGTTCCTGTTCGACAAATTTGACCTCACTTTTTTTCAATTTGGAGGATAACTGTGCAGACTAACGCAGCGTGGAAGAAAATTCACAAATATTTCATTTGATCAGTGAAAAAACACAAGAGTTGATCAATTTTTGACGAAAAACGAAAAGTCTTAAAATGCTTGGTGCGAATTTGCACCTGTGTGTACTTGAACCGTTAGAATTGAATATCATAGGATGAGAAATAGAGTAAGATGACAATTTTCAAGAGAAGAATTTGATTTGTTTTATAAATTTCGAATAGGAAATTGATTACCAACCTCTTATGTCCTACACAGCACAGGAGTCCAAAGAGAAATCTGCAGAACTCATATTAAATTTTCCAAGCTCCAATTGGATTCTTCATGAACTCTTTCTGAACTTGTGTGCTATGTGGGCTTAGAGAATATGTTATCATAATTGAGCTTCAATCTTAGAAATTCTACCAGCATCCATTTGCTTATGTCCTACCAGAAATCTCACAAAGCACAAGGATGTCCCAAATCAATTCCCACCACGATAGTTCTGAAAGAATTGCAACAATCATTATTTTAGAGAAATTTTGTTTGTGTTCAATCATGAAAAGATGCATGCAACTACATCAAATAGTATCTTTTGTCTTGCGTGACTGCAATCTTCTCTATTACTACGAAAAATTGAATACTGAAACACATGAACACATGAAGTTATTTAATTCATGCTGCTCAATCAAGGCTCTTTTTAAAATACTTTCTTGTCAAGATCTCGATACAATCAATTAAAATGTCACTAGAAATATTCCACTTCCTCATTTGAAATCATTTCTGCAGTCCTTCAATAATTCCTTGACTTCCCACACAGCACCCTGGTTATGTTGAATTCCTGAAGAATTCTTGATCAATTCATCGTTGGATTCTTTGAGAGTCCCCGGTATGACAGTTCAGAATGAGTTCTTTATGAAACCCTAGTATTCAAAGGGAACTCTTGAAGAATTCTCAAGAATTCATTATGAATTCTTTTGGAACTGACTTACTCTCTGAATTAGAAAGATTCAGATTCCCACATGAACGAGGAGATAGGTTCCCTTCTAGCTGCCTGGAGAGTGAATCATCACTATAACAGAGTGGAATTTCACTTTTCAGGCAGTCAGAAGGGAACCTGTCTTTCCGTTCAAGTGAAACTCTGACTTCTCCGTATTTAGAGAGTAAAGAGAGTTCATTTGGAATATGCTTGTGCTGTGGGGGTTTCTAGAATTGTTTCTCCCACTCCCCAATTCTCCATGGTCGATTTCCACTTCCTTGAATTTTCCCTGACTTCCCAGAAGTGGGCATTCTGGAAGGAGGTACGAGTGATACATCGTGCATAACTGGTGGAAAACAATAATACCCATAGAAATCAAATAAAGATCGATTCGTGTGGTATCGTTCTATCACTATAGAGCCTCATCGGGGGAAGTCTCTCTATTCCCACACAGCATTACAGTCTCAGAAGAATTCTCGAAGAACTTATAACAAATCAAAAATTCCCCGAATCAAATTCTATTCGGAGAGTTTTTGATTTGTTATAAACTTCAGAGTTTCACATTGTAAAGGAAGGGGTGTCAGAATCAACACCGCATGGATTCTATAGGAGTCCATCCCGAAATTCGATGTTATAATAACACCGCAAGGTGTTGAAACAACACCATTGGGGACAACTGGACTCTCTCTAATGCCGCCGTTTTTCTCACAGTGTAGGAGAATTCAGGAGGGATTCTTTTTTCATAATTCATTAGTCCTCTAAGAGAACTTATCACCCACAAATTTCATGTTCCGAATAATTCATTACTTTTTATAACAAAATCAGGATGAACATATGGAACAGTACATAATGAAAGAAAATAATAGGGCGTTGTTAATTCTTTGTCACTCTTTTTTGTCGATCAGTTGTTCAAACAATAATTTTTTTTTTTTGAACAATCGATAAGAAATTCTCTTCTGCAACAGAACATCAATTTGAAATCTCCATTATGCATATTAATTATTCTCATCCATACTTTATTTTGTTTTTGCTTTTTTTTATAAATCATTTCAATAATTGCATTCTAGGAGTACATTTGAATATACCCTAGCATATACATATATTTTCCACTCGGCAAGTTTCTCCCAATTGGACGCAACTTGCGAGCAAAATTTTCACCGGATATCCAATCATTTCACTCTCAGAAAATTCCCCTCAATCCACAGGTTTTCGCAAGCGATGTGAGCGTGAATTCATGAAGAATTTAAATAAGATATGCACTAGATCATGGCACGCAATTTGCGAGCAACCCCTAATAGCATTTTGCGCGCAAATGTAAGCGATTCACGTGCAAATCGAGTTACAGAATCGCTAGCAAAGTCGGATCCATGTGCGTCGCTTTCTGTTGACAGAACTGCAAGCCATCGCGCTCATACGTGAGCATGATTGCTATTTGCGTGCATATGGCGAGTGATAGTATTATTTGCTAGTAAAACACTGGTGAACTGCGCGCATAAAGACGCGGCTCTCGAGGCTCAAACTTTGCGCGCACAGAATGTTATCTGGGACAGTATGGGTCACAGGTGGGGTGCACGCAAATCACACGCAAATTCTCGCGTGCATAACGGTCTCAAGTTTTGCAAGCAGTCAATGTTATCTTGGAAGTTGGTTTGATTAGTTCGATGATTAGTGATATTTCGATTTTTAAGTTTGCTTCTCATTCCTTTCCTTCGCTGTTTCACGCAGTCAGATTTTTGGTAACACTTTCAATATGATACAATAATCTTCTTCGACTAAATTGAATAATTCTAAATGATTCCTGTGAATCATAACACGAAAACCATAGTACTAACGGAAGTAACACTCGCTTATCGTTGTTGGATGAAATATATGACGGAATAAAAAAAAAATAATTGAAATTGGACACTATTGACACACTGATCATGGAAAAAGTGAGGAAAGTGAGAATTCAGAAAATAAGTGAGGGATAGTGAGGGAAATGGAAAAAAGTGAGAAAAAGTGAGAAAAGTGAGTCGCTAGCATGCCTGCGTACGTCTTTTTTCTTACATACTATGGGTCGATGTATAGATATTCAAACATATATTTTAAATAATGTTTGGGATCTGACTTCCCTTCGATTTGAAATTGTCCACGTACGGGAATACAGGCGGGAATAGCGATTATATTCTTCTGTATTCCAGGGGCGAAATTCATCGTCACGTAACATCTCCCCACTTAAGACCGGAAATGGGGTGCGAAAGACAATCCCGTGCACGGTCCCAGTTTCGAAAGGTGACGAGGAATTCCTCTCCTCCGTGGTTAATTCATGACCCTCGCTTTCTTTTTCATATATATATATCTCTAAAATGTGGATGTGTGTATTGTTCGTGTTTTGTTGGGAAGGCAGCTTCGTCTGTTAGTGCAGATCCAACGATGCGATTGGCGGGGCGCGGGCCAGAGGTTGATTTGGCGGACAGATGGCCTTTATTTGCAACGGCGTTTGTGGTGGCGCCGGCCGTGCTGCTGGCCGCGTGATGCTGGGTATTCCGTGGATGATCGCGATTTTGGGCCTTTTGGCGAACCTTTCCCGGGGCTGCTAGTATGCTCTGTCGGCCCTTCTTCCCCAGCGTTTTTTGTAGATGACGTAGGCAATGATTCCGAGCGTTAGGGCCATCGTTAGGGAAGGCACTTCGTATAGGGCCACGCGGGATTCGAATAAGCTCCGATGGTGCCTTTGTATGTTTCGGGTCTCTGTTTCGATCTCCTCCAGGGTTGCTACATCCTTTCCGCTGTCCTAGTCGTTGACAGCTTCGTCTTCCTCGGGTAGTGACAGGCGGTCCAGGGCGATGGTATGTTCGGGCGTGAAATTCCGAATCAAGAGGCTCAAATTTAGGGCCTGTGATGGTTGGTACTGGAGAGTGAGCGACGCATTGACTGTGTATCTGTGGTCATCATGGTGGTCCCGGTGGAGGCGGTGCATCCGGCTCTCAGTTGTCAAATTCCGGTTCCTTGTATGGTGGTCTTGCCCATGCTATGTTTTGAGCAGTGGAGGTCGATCCCTCCTATCTCGCCGGCGGAGGATAGCCAGCTCATACCAGACTCCAATTCCGCCCAATAAGTGTCCCTGGTGCGGGAGATCTTCACCGTGCATAGTTTCCAGGTATCTGATTCGGGCTGCGTAAGTAGCTCAGTTTCGCAGGTCGGTCGGGCGGTGATCGTTCGAAGTAGCGTTGATTGGCAGATGTAGTCTGATTTCTCAGTTTTGCATTTCCCTAGGTATGACGTGGTGGGTGTGAAATATAACATTGCGCTGGTATCAATGGCCGGGTATGGAACCTGTGGTTCCACGTATACTACTACTGTTCTTTCGGGGCCAAAGTTCTGGGCCATCGGGCAGCTATACGGCTTGTATAACTGATACACGTTCCTCTCCAGTAGGGGCACTCCGAGTACCAGTATGAAGTGCTGCTTGGTCATCAGTTTCCGGATAGTTATTAATTTTGTGAATTGTTCCGAGTGTAGTTCCTCCGGTGTCATTGGGAATTCATAGATGGAATTCTGCATGATCTCTCTGGATGCTGCCTCTAGTTGGTCGGACGAGATGATAGCTGGATGGAGGATTCCGTTTTGAGCAAATACCACCGCGTCGATCATGATATTTATGCCATTGATGTACTGGTCAATTTGCTGCTCCTGTTCCTGGACCCATTGGCGCATCAGGAGTTTATAGGCTTCGGTTTTGGACTCGCTTTCGAATTCCTTCAGTTGCATGCCCAGTTTGTGTATTCCTTTAGCGGTGGTGGACATCCTCCGGCTCTGATTATTGATGGCCTCATGTATGGTGCGGAGTTGAGACCGTAGGATGTGTGTTTGGTTCGCTAGTAGTGTGGCCACATGGCTCTGATCGTCGTACAGGCGATCGATTTCTTTGTTGTAATATTCCGCTTCGTCTTCGCCCATAGTTCCGAAGAGCACATGACTCACAGTTCCGATGAATGCAAATGGCGCTCCTCTTTTCTGGCGTTTCTGTTGGGTTGTGAGGCCATGCAGAATCCTTGTCAGGCTTTCTGCCGCCGCGAGTTTTCGGTGTAGTATGCCTCCGGTGCCAGCGAAGGAGCATTCCATCTGTTGATGTTGATGGCATGCACGTTTGGCTTGATAGAGATGATCGCCTAGGTTTGGCTTCGTATCGAGGAGTGGCTGAATATCGATGTAGGTGATCAGTCGCCATTCTGCCGGCGACAATCTTATTGTATTTAACTGGTCGAAATAAATGCCCGCTGGGACGATTATAGGGATCGTTGTGGAATCCAAGGGGTCCCCACACACCGTTGTAGAGGCGTGGATAATTATGTAGGCCAGTATCATAGGTCCTGCCATCTTGCTGATCTGGAAGCAGAATTCCCGCGTTGACTCCTTGTTGTCGCTGGGTTCCTTTTTTTTTTGTCTTCGGGTTTTGTGTATGGAGATAATTATTGTGTATGTTCAAGTATTGTGCATGTTTTTGTATTAATGTGTGATGAACATTGATCGAGTGTTTTTTTTTAAGCTATCTTAGCGCGTACCGAATATATATATATATATATATATATACATACATACATATACATATATGTACGTGACCGGGCAGGTTTGGGGTCGATTCCGGCGAGGAAGTGGCAGTTCAAAGGACTTTTGGTGGTTTTGAGGTCGGACCTCACAGACAATACGAGTGTCCCCAAACATACCATAATATTTGATTCTCCACTCAACGCATAACAAATTTTCATAAATGGTGGTTTCGGGGTAAGATTAAGAGGTTAATCAAGTTTTTCTATCGTCAGTGTATTGGATATGCGAGTCATTTACAACAATCACTTGAAAGTGGAAGAGATGATATCTGGTTTCACCGATATGAATTGTTGTATTCTATTGTAAGGAAGGAACGGATACAAGGGAGTGCTTCACATGAGAATCCGCATTGTCATGTTTATATCGCGGGTTACAAAATCATTTGAAGATCCAACGTTGGGTTCGACCACGGACTTGAGATGAATGATTCTAAGATATGGGTGTTGCAATACGAGGAATTTTTTGATCCAAGTGGGTTTGGGGAAAGAGGATGGATCAATACCATTATTCTTGGAATGCGATCTTATGGACGCGAACTTACCTATCCGAAAATCAATTGACTCCGGATGAAGGAACTATGCTGATTTGGAGTGAGAGGATATTTTAACATTATGACTTTGATCAGTTGGATCCTATATTATTTATATGAAATTCCGTGATGTGCAGCACGACTGAAGTGGGCAGAAGTTTTCGGAATGTAGCTATAAATGTTCCTCTTGTGATTTATCACTCTCGTCACGCCAAGGGCTGCAGTCAGATTATTTTCAGGACAATCACAATGATGAACGTGACATATGCTTAATACAACTGGATCAATTATATTTCCGAGATCCGGCGGTTTTGAGGACACTTTCAGTGATCAACTAGCAGTTTCAAGGACTCGTGGTGGGAGTGAGGGCTATTCTCGGAAACAATATTGGCAGCTCCTTCGGAGTCGTTTCCGTTAACGAATTCACTTCGAGGCAGTTCTCGTAACATGTCGTCCTGGGATCGCCCACTGTGAGTGAAAGATTTGTTGGAGCATAATAACTGTTCTTGTTCCCAACAACATATCCTCCAAACACAGCATCCATGGAACGAGTTTATGACCGACAGTTATCATAGGAGTACAATGCCGATATGTAAACGATTTGGTAGTTTCAAGGTCGCTACTAGTTACAACTCGGCATAATCGAGGACGCAGGGGAGGGTTTCAGGGTCGTTTCCACGAACATACTCACGGAACGACAGTTTTAGGGACACCTTTCTCCCAAAAGTGCCACTGGGTGGAGAATGATTTGTCATGACAACATAACTTTCGTCATCCCCAGTGCCAAATCTTCCGATGACCACATAATTCAGGATTTTTATCCGTCGCACAGTGGGGCCAAATGCCAAAAAGCTGGACAAAATTATAAGGGGCTCTCAAATTCGCTTGCGACTTCGTACTCGGGAAGTATATGGGGTCACTGATTACGAATCCGTTGTCAGAATTTCAAAATTCAGAATGGCGGGTCCAATATGGCGGACGAAAATTGAAAGAAACCATCGGATTTTCTTCAAACTTGGTGATCAGGGGTTTTTGGGGTCGCTGATTACGAATCTGCTGTTTGAGTTCCAAAATTCAAAATGGCGAATCCAATATGGCGGACGAAAATTTTAAAAATCATCGGATTCTCCTCAAATTGGGTACCCAACGGTTTTTGGGGTCGCTGATTACGAATCCGTTGTTCTCATTTCGAAATTCGAAATGGCGGATCCAATATGGTGGACGAAAATTGGAAGGAATCATCGGATTTTTTTCAAATTTGGTGATCAGGGGTTTTCGGGGTCGCTGATTACGAATCCGCTGTCTGAGTTCCCAAATTCAGAATGGCGAATCATATATGGCGGACGAAAATTGAAAAAATTTTCGGATTCTTTTCAAATTGGGTACCCGAGGATTTTTGGGGTCGCTGATTACAAATCCGTTGTCTGCATTCTGAAATTCAAAATGGCGGATCCAATATGGTGGAATAAAATCGAGAAGATCATGGGATTTCCTTCAAACTCGGCATCCAGGAGTTTTTGGGATCACCAATTACGAATCCGTTGTCAAAATTTTGAAATTCAGAATGGCGGATCCAATATGGTGGACAAAAATTAAGAAAATCATCGCATTTTCTTCAAACTTGGTACTCAGGGGTTTCTGTGGTCGCTGATTACGAATCCACGGTCTGAAATTCAAAATTCAAAATAACGGACCCAATATAGCGGACGAAAATTGTAAAAATCATCGGATTCCCTTCAAACTCGGTACCCAGGGGTTTTCGGGATCGCTGATCACGAATCCGTTGTCAGAATTCCGAAATTCAGGATGGCGGATGCCAAAAATCAAAACTTCATTCATAACTTAATATTAAACAAGAACTAAACGGCCCATTCTGTTGTTCCTATTATGATCATTATTATTATTATTTCCAACATTGAATCATTATTAATATAATTATCGAATGATATTAACACATCAAATGTGTAAAATCGAAAGATATATACATTCACAATATATACAATAATATAAAAAACTGAAATCGTAATGGTTTTTACTTTTGCCACACTTTTTTTACTCAGATCAGTCTTCTTCTTCACTCTCAGAGGAAGATAACGGGAAAGTCACGTTGTCTTTATCAAGTATATCCGGAGTTTTGATCAGGCTTAACACGTCTCTAGGGAGAAACTTTAGTTTTTTCTTGGGCAACTGTCTTTTACTCGATAACATTGGATCAGAACTCAAAAGGAACCATTTAAAAATGGCTGAATTCGTTTTTTCTCTACTGCATTTCCTGGAGTGATGCTCTCGGTACCTTTGGAAATGAATGTTGTTGAGATATTTGAATATAATTATGTATTCATCGACACCGTTAAAGCTTTTGATCTCAACATGACAAGCAAAATCAAGGAAAAACAAAAAGCAGCTGCACTTTGGGGTCATCAGTATAAAGTTTTGAATAAATCCTCTAATTCATAAGTTTACTTGATTCTCAAAATTGTTTTCTAGTCTATGAATTTATGTTTCCAGAGGATGAACAATGTGGCTTATTAATAAAAAAAAGTATATGAATATTCATAATTCCCCGAATTCCTTACCAGAACAAAACAATCTTCGCGAACATATATTCTCGTGGTTACCATAAATATACAGGCTGGTTGAGAAGTTTCTGCGCTGGAAATGAAAGAATACTGTTTTTGTTATGGAATATATTTTTTTATTCAATATAATCTCCTAGAAGCTCAATACACTTGTTCCAATGATCTTCCAATAATTTTATCCCATCCTTATAATGGTTTTCCGGAAGCTCTGCAAAATAACCGTCTACGGCTGCTATGGCCTCTTCATTCGACGAAAAATGCTTTCCACAAAGGAATTGTTTGAGATTTCTGAAGAAATAGTAGTCGCTAGGAGCCAAATCTGGCGAATACGGTGGATGTTCATCAATTCGTACTTGAGTTCTTTGAATTTAGCCATCGTCAAACACTTTTGTGAGCAGGTGCATTATCTTGATGAAGAATGATTTTTTTCTTCTTTAAACCAGGTCTTTTCTCACGAATTTTTTCATCCAGCTGATCCAAAAGGCTGCAGTAATATTCGGAGTTGATTGTTTTACCTTTCTGAAGATAATCAATGAACAAAATTCCTCTTGCATCCCAAAAAACTGATACCATAACCTTCTTTGCTGATCGTTGTGACTTCACCTGCTTTGGAGCTGAACAACCAGCTTCAGTCCACTGTAAACGTTCTTGTTTCAATTTAGGATCATGGTGGTAGATCCAGGTCTCATCCATAGTTATAAAACGACGCAAGAAGTCGGTTTTATTCTGCTTAAAACGCTCCAAATTACGCTGAGGAATTTGTTTTCGATCCAGTTTTTGTTGAATTGTTAACGTGTGCGGCACTAACTTTCCAAACAGTTTTTTCATACGTAATTCTTCATGTAAAATATGGAGTACTCGTTCGTCTGAGATGCCTATGGCATTAGCAATTTCACGCTTAGTCAAACTTGGATCTTCACTAACCATATTATGTACATGCTCAATGATTTCTGCTGTGGTTGCAATTTTTGGTCGTCCTTCGCGTGGATCGTCTTCAAGGCTGGTACGACCACGTTTCAATTCACCAGCCCAAAATTCAACGGTGCGTTTTGAAGGTGAGGACTCCTTATACACTTCTAACAATTGTTCATAAATTTCCTTTGCTTTTAAACCCTTCAAAACAAAGAATCTAATGACTCCACGATATTCAATTTTTTCCATATTGAGAAAAATCAATCACACGTCAACCTCAAATGGCTTGTAAACAAAGAATGAATTGACAGAATGACTTGTAACTTTGCATGTGTTCTCAGGACAGATATACCAACTTGAGAAAAAAAAAGTTTTGAGCTAGCAGTGCTATCTCTTGGTGAGCGCAGGAACTTTTCAACCAACCTGTATAGTTTGCCTAGTAGTCAAAAACGTATTGTGCAATGTATCAAACTGATTGCAGTACTTGAGAAGTCAAATTTTTCCCTCCAAAGTATCGAGTCCACTGTGACAAATATAGACTATTATTAAGTGATATACATCATTTTCACCTTTTAAAATCTTTGTTACCAGCCTCTTGTGCTTCCTCAGTCAATTGGCCTATAGGTAGAAGAGCAGATGCAATGATTTCAGGTCCGTGGATCAAAAACTTGTGCATCGTAGGTGACATTGGGTACCACGGATATTTTGTCGCGTAGTAGCGTGCCGTGTCTAAAGCGTAACTCCGAAACTTTTCAACGTCTATTTCATGGCCACTTGAAACGGTAGCTAATACTACATGAAGTCGTTGTATTAGGTTGACATCCACCCCTGTGATTTCGGCAGAAACTTCGGGTTGTGCGAAAAATCGCCTAGCGGTATTCCCATCATTTGAGTTCCCAAACCCTGGCTTAGGAACATCGACAATGAGGCCACATTTTTCTTTAAAACTTTTCTGTACAACCTTTTTTCGTTCTTCCACCAAAGCTTTATCTTGTTTTCGTGCTTGCCACTTCTGAATAGGTAGCTTATAAGACAAATGCAGGAGGCCCTCAAAAAATCGTATCCAGCCGTGTAGACAAGACAAACCAAACTGCAGGTTTTCGGTTTTGACCGGCCTGGATACTATATCATCAATTTTGTTGAATTCCTTAGATGTGGCACCACATATATAGCACTTCTGGGTATAGGTTGTCTCAGTTATGGCATTGCATACCTTCCCGTCCACCATAGAAAAAATCATCTCATGTTTCACTGAAACATGTTTTTCATCAGTTCTGAAAGAAGTAGCCCTCAGATTTTCTATTTCATTATCAACCCGTAGCTTCTTTGCAACCGAAACTTCAGTTGATTCTTTCACAAACTCTATTTTGATTGGCCTACAAAATCTGGTTGATGATGGCCTTGGATTCTGCCGAATTATTTTTGAATTGCAGTGTAGGCGGAGAGGCACAAGTGAAGTAATGAACACAGCGGAATCACTAGCTTCCGAACTTTGATATGCTTGTTTGTATGAGGAGTGGCCAGAGCTCCCATCAAACCCCCTTTTGGAAATAAGTACCAGGTTTTGTAACTCTTCATCAGATAGAGTTGACAAAACCGAATTCTGTAGCTTTAAAATACGTGTAGCTGTGTGATCAAGAAGTGCTTGTAGTTGCACAACAGCGCAGGTTTCTGTTATTTGAATAAATTCCTTGTCAGGGAAACACATGCATTTGGCCAGTTGAATTTTTTTATAAGGTGGAAATTTCTGCGGATCAGCTTCACGCAATAAGCAGTACTGATGTTTTGAGAGCTCGGCATCTACTAGGAGAGCTAGAGCATCTTCATCATTCAACATCTTTGGCTCATTTCGCTTGAAAGTTTGATAACCTTTCATATACATTTTGGCAAGCTCAGGATCAGAAGATGTAACATCCTTTACAATTTGTGCGGCTTCGATCTGTCCAGACGCTCTCAAACACATTTGTGTGGCGTAAGACAGCTCTGAGATAGGAGTATTTACTCTGATATTCTCCGCTTTCCTACGTTTCGTTCTTTCTGAACATTCGTTGAATTCAACAAGAGGTCTTCCCACTTGCGTGGGAACAGTTACAGAATGGGGATTCCTGAAAGTACAAAACACTACCTCTTGTTTTAACCATTCTTCATTATTTTTGAGAAATCGTTCTTCGGTACTTTGAGAAGATTCCCATCTCTTTTTAAATACACATTTGAAAGTAGATAAAAGGTTAGAGATCTCTGTAGTTTTGTTATCCGGACAACACGTTATCTCGATGATTTTTCCTTGAAGGAAAGTGAACTTTTCATCCAACGTAGGTAGAGGACTGCTCCTTAAAATATTGTACATCTCTCTCCGAGTCATAGATATTGAATCATCTCTGAAATCTACAAACGTTGTAGAATTCGATGAAATTCGCTACAGAAACCCCATATGTTTCTAAAAATTTTCCCAATTTTCTTGGGTTGGATTCAACCCTCTTAAGCTAATTTTTTTTGCAGTCAACTGTTCAAATTAAACTACTAAGAAAATATAGGTTGTTGAAACACTCACCTATGGCAGCGGAATCCATCTCATTTGGAATTGTATGTTAACATTGAATGATTTTAAAAAACGAGAAATATTCACCAAGCTTCGAACTTGCACGCGGAAAAAAATTTACGGTAACGATTACTAGCAAGAGAAAGAATTCGGTGACAGCTATTGCACAATTGTGATAAGCACCATTTGAAATCAGACCGATTACAACCAACTATTTACGTTGCCATGGAAACGATAGGTTAACATAAGAACGATCACCAAATCGCGAGTCATGATTCAGTTCACGAAAAGAAAAGAGATATCAATACTTGAATAACATTTATAAACATTTAGGAAAATGACGGTTACTTTAGGGAAAAAGAGCATCGCTGAAGAATGTTAGCAGTGAAGTTACCAAAAATTCGTAGTAATAATACTAAATGTTGGTAGTTTTATTGTCATTTCCCATAGTGAATTCATCAACTCATAGTAAATTCACTACGAATATTCTCCAGCAATACTGTTTTTCTCTCAATGGTCCATCATCTTCCTAAATATCAATGATTTCTGGCTTTTGTGTACCCTAAGCCCGCGATGAGAAGAAAAACGAATGGTAATCAATCTCATACAGTTTTCCTCGTGCAGCAAATGTACACTGGAAATAAAACACATACTAACGTTGAGATGAAATTCAAAGCGAATCTACTGAATTCTGAGTTTTGTGTCCACCATATTAGATACGCTATCTTTGATTCTTGGAATTTGACAACTGATTCGTAATCAATGACCCCACAAAACCCTGGATACCGAGTTTGAAGGAAATCTGATGATTTTTTCAATTTTTTTCTGCCAAACTGGATCCGCCATTCTGAATTCCGGAATCCAGACACCGGATTCGGAATCAGCGACCTTAAAAACCTCAGGGTACCGAGTTTGAAGGCAATCCGATGATTTTTTCAATTCTCATCCGCCATATTGGATCCGCCATTTCGAATTTTGAAATTCAAACAACGGATTCGTAATCAGCGCCCTCAGAAACCCCTGGGTAACGAATTTGAAGAAAATCCGATGATTTCTTTCAATTTTCGTCCGCCATATTGGATCCGCCATTTTGAATTCCGAAATGAAGACAACGGATTCATAATCAGCGACCCCACAAACTTCTGCATATCAAGTTTCAGACGGATCTAAGGACTCCTCATCACTCCGTCTAATTTTTTGTGATTTCCTGCACAAAAACATGGCGGAATTGCTTAGGGGCAGACATGGGCAGCCGTTTTTTTTCCTGATGTTTAGGTAAGAGTCCCATCTACCACCTCCAATAAGTTAAACGACGTAATTTTGCGTAATTCTCTACTATTCCTTCAAAAACCAAACACATTTTCTCATTTATAGATATAGAAATTACATCCACTCATTGCTCTGTCAGTATTTTCCACTCATCAAATTGATATTCTCTCAATTCTTAGTGTATTCTACATAGTTTCAGTAATAGACTCCAATTTGAAAAAGTTAAATCGGTTTATTTTTCGAGACACAGCGTCTTTTTGAACATGCTCGTTATTTTACTGTCTTTCAATCACGCGGATTATACTTCAAGGAGGGTATTTTGCAACTGGTACACAAGGGCAGGGGGAGAGGATCAGATCTTCTTATATCAGAATTCCAATACTTGGGACATCACCTTACTCATCCCAAGAGTCAAATATCCCCAACTACAAACTTCATTTTTGGGGTTTTGGCCAGCTTTTTGGCATTTGGCCCCACTGTGCGTCGTTCATTATTCATCGTTCATGTTATGTTATAGGAACCCAACTGACACTGCGTGTCTTGCGATGACTTCTTACGTTCTATTCGACCAAGCGATATGGATGTTTGTTTTGGAGGATGGAAGATTGGAGTGATTCCAAATGTAATACAACCCAGACAGCACAAGAGTTCTAAGAGGACTCGTAATGAATACACTGTATCCGCTACGAACTCATTCAGAACTCTCGTGCTGTCTGGGAAGGCTGGAGTACGTAATTCCCGAACAAGTAGTCAGACCAGGAAGATAATTTGTCTATCATTGCTACACTGAGGGAGAAACGACATTGCCTCATAAATCATATTTGCATAGTTGAGGGCTAGTATTGTAGTGACCTGGAATCAGGTTCCGATAACCAGGAATACGGAAAGGATTCTCGTAGATCACGTCATCACAACGAGATGAAATTGTCAGAGGTGAAATGAACTACGTCGCCTGTTCATGAAAACCAGATTCACCTCCGAGTTTATGGCCGACAAGTATGCTACGAGTACAATGCTGATATAAACACGATGTGGTAGTTTTGAGGTCACTACCAGTGATAACCTGGCATAATCAAGGACGCGTGAGGGTTTCCTGTCCGCTCCCACAAACTTACTCACGGAATGGCAGTTTGGTGTCACCTTGTCCCCAAAAGTGCCAGTGGGACAAGAATGATTTGTCATGGCAACATAACTTTCGTCATCCCCAGTGCCAAACCTTCCAATGACCACATGAATTAAACTGAGAGAAATTCATCATTCAAAATGGCTGATTTTCCCATTAGTCGGGGGATATACTTGACATAACGATTTTATATACTTGGCTTGTGATCACGAATTGCTGAGAAAAAACAGTGATTCGTCATGCTCGGAAGTTTGGAAATTAAAACCAGAGAGAAATGAGAATTGATGTTGAAAACCAGTAATCTTTTATGATACAATTTGTAAACGGAAATTCGTAATTGGTGAGACTGATATAGATTAAAAAGAATAACATTTTCAAGCACGTTGCTTGGCTTCGGGGGAATGAGGCAGGTTTGTGATCACGAACAATCATGTTCGATGCCGGTGAGGATGGAATTCGTTTTCGATTAGAATAACGCTATGAAAAATTACTAATATTCCCGATCAATTTCTAATCACATGTCGAGTATATCGCTCATCTACTGACAAAGACTAGTAATTCTTGATGATGCATTTTTCTCAGTGTAGGATTCTCATCCGTCGTTCCACAGTTAGCACACAATGTACAAAAAACATTGCTTTCATATGTCCAAGATCTCATCCAATCAAAACATTTCAATTTCATGAAAACTGTTATCATAAGTTTGAAGTGTTAACCTCGAATAATTTGATAATCTCAATTCAACTTCTCATATGAATCTTTAAATTATGAAATCTTCTGCCAGTAATGTGTACTTTATGGTCTAAATTACTGAAAATAGTTGTCGATACTTATAAAACGAAGATTGAAAATGAATGTTGTATTTTGATACCCAAGTGCAAGTGGTTTGGACATTTGCGGACATTCGCATGTTACCGGCATGTCCATGTAACGTTTTTTGGACGTTTTGGAACGTTTTTTACACATTGTGAGAGGTTTTCAAAACGTGCATAAAACCTCCCAGTGCTAACTGGGTCATTATTGATCGTTCACGTTATGATATAGGAACCGAACATAAACTGCGTGTCTTACGATAACTGCGTACGTCCTATTCGACCAAGTAAGACTCATGTTGTTTTGTTGTTGAATGGAAGATAGAAGTGACTTCAAATGTGGAACAACGCAGACAGCAAGAGAGTTATGAGAGAGCTCGTGATGATGAATACTCAGTATTCGATAAGGAATCTTTCAGAACCCTTATGCTGTCTGGGAAGACTGGAGTACGTCATTTCTGAACAAGTAGTCAGAGCAGAAAGATGATTCGACCATCATCGCTACACTGAGAGGGAACGACATTGTCATATGAACCATCTTTGCATAGTTGGGGGTTAGTGATTGTAGTGACCTGAAATCAGGTTCCGATAACCAAGATACGGAACAAATCATCGTAAATTACGTTAGGACAACCAGATTGAATTGTCGAAGTGAAAATGAACTGAGTCGCCTGGTCATGAGAACTAGATTTATCTCCAAATTCATGACCGACAAGTGTGCTGAGGGTACATTAATGATATGAACACGATGTGGTAGTTTTGAGGTCGTATCCAGTTGCAACCCAGCATAGCATTATCTTGGACGAGTGGGGGTTTCACAGTCGTTCCCACGAACATACTCACGGGACGGCAGTTTTGGTGACACCTCGTCCCCAAAGGTGCCATTGGGACAAGAATGATTTGTCATGCCAACATAACTTTTGTCATCCCCAGTGCCAAATCTTCCGATGTCCACATTAACCAGAATTCTCATTCGCCGTTCATCGTGCATCGTTCACGTTATGATATAGGAACTCAACATACACTGCGTGTTTGACGATGACTCCGTATGTTCTATTCGACCAAGCAATATCAATGTTTTTTTCTGTCGGATGGGAAGTTGGAGCGATTCCGAATGGAATACAAGGCTGGAGTACGTCATTTACAAATAAGTAGTCACACTAGGAAGATAATTTGACTATCATCACTACACCGAGGGAGAAACGACATAGTCATATAAACCACCTTCGCAATGTTGAGAGCGAGTAATTGCAGTGACCTGGGATCTGTTTACGATAACCAGAAATACGAATCAAATTCTCGTGGATCACGTCATTTCAACGAGATGAATTCGTCAAAGTTAAAATGAACTACGTCACCTGGTTGTGAGAAATAGATTAACTAACGAGTTTATGACCGACAAGTATGCTAAGAGTACATTGCTGATATGAACACGATCTGGTAGTTTTGAGGTCGTATCCGGTTGCAACCTGGCATAATCGAGGACGGCTGGGGTTTTCAGGGTCTCTTACGAACATACGGTACGGCAGTTTCGGTGACACCTTGTCCCCAAAAGTGCCAATGGACCAAGAATGATTTGTCATGGCCACATAACTTCTGTCATCCCCAGTGCCAAATCTTCCGATGTCCACATTAACCAGAATTCCCATTCGTCGTTCATTGTGCATCGTCCACGTTATGATATAGGAACTCAACATACACTGCGTGTCTGGCGATGACTCCGTATGTTCTATTCGACCAAGCAACATCAATGTTTTTTTCCGTCGGATGGGAAGTTGGAGCGATTCCGAATGGAATACAAAGCTGGAGTACGTCATTTACAAAGAAGTAGTCACACCAAGAAGATAATTTGACTATAATCACTCCACCGAGGGAGAAACGACATAGTCATATAAACCACTTTTGCATAGTTGGGGCTTAGTAATTGTAGTGACCTGGAAGCTGGTTCCGATAACCAAGATACGGAACAAATCATCGTAAATCACGTTGGGACAACGAGATTGAATTGTCGAAGTTGAAATGAACTAAGTCGCCTGGTTATGAGGACTAGCTTTATCTCCGAGTTCATGACTCACAAGTATGCCAAGAGTACATTGCTGATATGAACAGGATTTGGCATTTTTGAGGTCGCTATCAGTTACAACCTGGCAGAATCGAGGACCCCTGGTGGTTTCAGGGTCGTTCCCACGAACATACTCACGGAACGGGAGTTTTGGTGACACCTTGTCCCCAAAGGTGCCACTGGAACAAGAATGATTTGTCATGGCAACATAACTTCTGTCATCCCCAGTGCCAAATCTTCCGATGTCCATATTTATCAGAATTTCCATTTCTCGTTCATCGTTTACCGTTTACGTTATGATATGGGAACCCACACATCCTCCTAGAGATAATAGAATAGAGCGGGCATGCTGGAGCTGATCATGTTATCGCAATAAACAGAGAGAAGAGATGAGGGTGCCAGTGCGTCACTGCCTTCCACTCAATAGGTCATCGCACGAAAGCCAGTGACACTCTGGCTCTCTCATTCCTTCTCTCTTCCCATTGGGATGACGTTTCCACTTATTCGAGATCTCCATGCCTGCCATCTCTATTCTAATATCTCTATGCATATACCAGGGCATATTTAAAGGGTCAGTTTTAACCAAAAAGGTAGTTGTACAAGTAAACGGTTACTTCTGGAACTTATATACGGTTAGTATAATGGCACGCTCTCCACACAACTTATATATAAACTGTATCGAATTACATATAATTTGTATATGATTTTGAAAATTTTTCCACTCGGGGTTTTTTCCTGATTCAGATCCTGAGTATCCAGTATTCCGGTGATTCTAGATTTCACTCAGTATATACCCTGGCATACACTGTAAAAAATGGAAAATGAAAAATACCATCCCCAGTTGGTGAAATCACATCGAATAATCTTATAATTCTGACACTCTGAACGTGAAAGTATTACGCGTTTTAATTGGAGAAGTTCAATTCACGTGGTAAATACTTCGTTCTCAGCATTGGCATATTCTTGTCACACTACGCACAATTACCACTGCGCTTGTCTTTGACTATATAAGTATGGACTGCCAGTTACCCCCACTTTTCCTATATAAACTGCCGAAAATGTGTAACCAACATTGAACGATATTTTTCGATATTTAGGCTCCGCCCAAGTGACCGAAAACGCGGGAATTCAAAATGTGGTATGAATAATCGTAAAAAAAAACCCAATGATTCGATAAGAATTACAGGTTATAATTTATTGACGTTTGATACATTGAGTATAAGAATGAGGATCATCGTTAAAAGCAATAAATACGATTCTTATATTGACGTAAACAATGTAAAATAAATATTCAGAGAATATCAGTCGCATTGCATCATGTGTTCTGATGGTTGATTTTTTGCATGTATTTTGAGAATTATTACATCTATCAACTTATTCATCTGATTAGTCATAATTATTATTTATGATCATCATTCAAAATATTTATCAAAATATAAAATATATATATTTCTCAAAATATTTTTAAAGCAATTATAAAACATTTATAATAAACAACCTCAATACTAAATATATCGTTGGGATATTCCTTGAACATTCAGAAAATCTAGTCTCAGTTTGTAAAATTTTATGAAGCTATAAGTACTTTTAGATGAATACGAATGTAATAATCTAATTCGAAAAATTGGAAAAGCAACTCTGGTTAAAGTCTCAAAGCGATTCATAAGAAAATGTCATTATGAAACTTTCCAAATTTCGCAACAGGAAATTCATAAGTAAACATGAAAATATATTCATAATTATTCATGATGAATCATAAGCAGAATTTCACAGGACTTCGTGGTTTACTTATGAATTTCCTGTTGCAGAATCTGTAACATTTCATAATAAGGACATGTCGTTATGAATTGCTATGAGACTTTAACCAGGGAATCTAATTAAGAGGCACGTCCAGTAAGTGAAAAAACTTTATCTGAGTGGCACTACACGCAGAGAAAAGAATGGTTATACTTCCAATGCACCATGGTAATGATTACTATGTTACCATGGTACGAAGATTTTAGGTTATAACCTATACGTTGCAATAAATAAAAAATCATAATACACATTCAGAAACAATTTCCATCCCAATTAGTTGATTGAGTTTGAGGAATTACATCCTACTCATTTCAATAAGAATTACTCCCTTGATCAGAGGTTAGATTGTATTTCAAAACAAATCACAACACCGAACAGCTGATCAGTCAATTTTAGTTTGCGGTTACTGGCGGCGCTGCTCAATGTTGATTACAAGTCTGAAGTTAGCAACCAGCAGTCCATACTTATATAGTCAAAGGCGCTTGTAAATATTTCACGTTCAGAGTGGGTAATAATGTTCCCTACTCTGTGAAGGTTGAAATTACATTCGAATGTAAAATGACCAAAGCTTGTAAAAGTCCCACGTTCAGAAGGACTAAATTGTCTGCTGCTTTCTGTAAAACTCCTACGGTGAAAGCGAGCAAATTACATTATTTTTGGTGAAAACCTCATTCTCAACGTAGGTAATTTTCGTCACCACTCTGTACGTGGTGAAAGTACTGAAAGTTCTTTTACAGTGTACACTCCGTGCAGGAATGTTCAAACACATGATTCCGACGGTTTTTCACATCGCTTGTAGAACAATGTAAATCACATCATGTAAATTACATCTTACATGTAAAAAACGTAAAAAACTCAATCTTCAAATTATTTAGATT
Source organism: Gonatopus flavifemur (assembly GCA_018340375.1). Classification (NCBI taxonomy): domain Eukaryota; kingdom Metazoa; phylum Arthropoda; class Insecta; order Hymenoptera; family Dryinidae; genus Gonatopus; species Gonatopus flavifemur. The sequence continues at coordinate 71,440 of JAFFJZ010000090.1, forward strand.
ATGTGACTTACAGGTTATGAATGGATAACACTTTTCGATTGGTTGAACGCCTGCCACTTATGTTTAATCATTCGTAGGCTATATTCTGATACTGTAGACAAACGTCCCAGATAACATGAAGAATTCTTTCTCAAAAACAAGAATATAATTCATCAAGATCTCTCTTGAACTAATGAATTCATAAACAGCCTTGTAAAAGGTCAATGTTTCAGACATTACCGAGTTTTCTGATAATATTGAAAGTATTGTTTAATTACTCTCAAAGAACTTGCTAATGTCCACAACATCGAACTCCTTCAGACTGACCTCCCATGGACCAGAATGTGTTCCAGTGGAATGAAAATTGAACCAATGCACAATCTTCTATAGATTTTCCATAGAACGCCCCAAAAGAAATCATAAGCGCGATTGGTTCACAGTCATTCCGCCGGAATTTCTAGGGAACGGAATGAAATCTAAAGATCCAATTGGTTCGTGGATAGTAACTTACTAGGATTCCCCGAAAATCCCCTGATAATCCCGGTCCATGGGAAGGTAACCTCAGAGCTCTTTACGAATTCATTAGTTCGAAAAGAGTTCTTGAAGAATTATTTTCTTATTTCTGAGAAAGAATGGTGAACTATAATTAACCCGAAGTACAATAGCGCCGAAGTCCAGTAGACCCGAAATCAGTAAACCCGAATGGCAGCGACCCCGAAAAAAGTTTAGTCACATTTCCTTTCATTCGCGTGCCGCTAGCAAGGTTGGGTTTAGTACGCGATTTTTCGATTTATTACGTATCTCACACACGTAATATATGTGAGATTGTGTAAGATACTTGAACCCTCTTATCCCCCCAAAGGCAAGGGGTTGGTTTTTTGTGCGTGAGATACCCGGTATCTTACGCGTCGTAAACTATGTGAAATACTTAGAAGTATATTACGCGCCAACCTTAGAGCATATACTTCTGGAGCGAGCATTCAACCAAAAAAGTGGTTCGCGCTATGTTGAGTGGAACAGGTATAGAAGTTAGGATGATCTCTCTTTCTAGTCCATCTTTATTGGCTGCTTCAACAGGATGTGTCACGGATTCCACTGTTACAATCAATCAACCGTAAGTAGGAAGAGAGATCCTCCCGACTTGTATTGTCCTCTCTGTCCGCTAAGTCGAGACCATGTTGCAACACTGTTTAGATATGTAATGCTCGCTCCAGTAGTATATGCTCTAAGGTGCCAACCCTGGTTGCCCCAAGCTACACCAAATATTTTCGATTTGCTCTTCTAGTTATACAAATTAATTGAGTGATTTGGTGCAGGTTGAGGCAACTTAGAACACGTTAGAACGAACACAGCTAATGGTGCGCGGTAGCCATGTTTTGTACCGAAGTTGCGTTATCCCGACTTTCGGTTGTTCCGAAATTTTTCGTCCCGACGAGTTATATCCCGAAAGTTCATTGTTCCGGAATGTCATCGTCCCGAATGCTCCATGTCCCGAAAACTTGCTGATTGGTCAACCCCAGAACTTACTAGAAATTCCCTAGGGATTGACCAATCAGCGATTTTCGGGACATTGAGCATTCGGGACGATGACATTTCGGAACAATGAACTTTCGGCATATAACTCGTCGGGATAAAAAATTTCGGAACAACCGAAAGTCGGGATAACGCAACTTCGGTACACAACATGGCTACTCATAGCACAGCCTCCCCGTATGCACGCTTGGTTCTCATCAGGGCGCCGCCATGTGTTGGCAATTCCACCGTCTTTCTAATCAACCGCCGCGCGGGATTAGTTCGGCGAGCTACCCAGATAACACAACAGTTCGTGGGCCGTTTCGGAAGAGTTCTTGAAATGATTTCTGGAAGAACTATTTGTTCGAACTCTCAACGAGTTCTCAAAGAGTTCTTTGAATTCTAGAAGAATTATTCAACAGCTCTATGATAAATGCCTTGAGTGTTCTATGAGGGTGTTGAAAGAACACTTTAAGATTAGTTGAAGAATTCCTTAATGTCCACTTATTAGAACTCTTATAAAGCTCTGTCCTCGCTAGAGGAGAACTCCCTCCGAATTCAACGTACATGTTGAATTCCTGCCCATTTCAATGATTGCAATGTGAAGAAGTGTTTAGTAGAAATGATTAGGCGCTGATAGTTGGTTTGAGCCTATAAAATAAAGGAACATGTAATTAGTGATATTGAATGAGAACGAAAAACTAATTATATACATTTTGTTTTTCACTTTGTGCATATTGGAAACATTTTGACATTCATTGATACTGAAAATTTCAATGATTAGTTTGATCGATTCTGTAGGTTGTATTTTTACAAAGTGTCTGAACTTCAATATGTTCTAATAATTTAATGAACGTTGGAGAAATAGAAACTTGATTAACATAAAAGATTATATGAACCAATCATTCAATAATTATCCACGTACACTTAATATTTTTAAATAATTTTTATATAAACACATGAGTTCTGTGAGAGTTCTTCAGTCACTCATTTCAGGAGTCCGCAACGATTTCTGTCAACTAATGGACAGAGCTCCTCAAGAGTTCTATCAATGGGGCATTAACGCCTTCTTGGTATCATTGGAAAGAACACTTGTCGATTACTTCAGAGTTCTTGAAGAGCGCTTTTTACAAATGCTGAGTTCTTCAGGAACTCTTCAAGAATTTTTTGTGTTATCTGGGTATGCACTATCCAGTGTATACTATAGATCAGTGGTCCTAACTAGAGAGCCTCAAGGGAGAGAGTCGCCAACTTGCTGTGCTCTGATTGGCGTAATCGCGAAGAGCTCTTTAAGCATGGATGTATAATATATAGACCGAGCATGTGAGAGAGAAGCAAAACAGTGAGGGCGCGCAGACACAATACGCATTCATTCGTTCTCATTCTAACCCATACGTGAATAGATGCGTAGTGGATTTGCGCACCCTCACTGTTTCGCCTCTCTCTCACATGCTCGGTCCATATATTATACGTCCATGTCTTTAAGAGAGACGTCATATTGAAAATTTGACGTCATCGCAGTATTGTAGTTGACGATTTGTTCCCGGATGTCATAACGATAAAATCAGCACACATCAGCTGTAGCGAATTGTGAGCTTCATTTCGTTTTGCAACCTGCAAATTCATTTTTACTCACATTCAAAGTTGAATAACATCGGTATGACTGATTGCTGATGTTATGGTTATGACAGCCTAAAACAAATTGTAAACTACAGCACTGCGGTGACGTCAAATTTTCAATATGGTGACTCCGTACAGAGTTGTTCGCGATTACGCCAATCAGAGCACAGCAAGTTGGCGACTCTCTTCCTTGAGGCTCTCTAGTCCTAACGGTTGTCATCATGATGTATTACACTTGTATGAAACCTCATCAATAATATACTTCGTATTATACATGTATAATCCTTTTATAAAAGTAGAAATATTTTACTCTGTATAATACATTCTCAACCCTGTCAATGACCCAGCAACAACAATTTTTAACAACAGAGGAACGAAGTGCTACGGCAGACTATCCTTTTCTACAACCTTTGATTGGTTGAGAACAACAAGATGGCGTGGGCCTTCGACTATATAATCATGGACTGCTAACATAGACTTGTTGACTACATCTCCATCTGTGCTCAATCCGGGATTTATAAGTCCATTTCCAAAAGAATTTGCAATCCAATATGTTCACACTTTTGGATCTTCACTACGATTGGCTGAGATTTCTAAATCCAGGATTTATAACACATCGGTGGAGATGTAGACATGGTATTGGACCCATAGAGATATAAGAATAGAGGAGGCATGCTGGGGCTGATCGCGTCATCGCAATAAACAGAGAGAAGAAATATGAGGGTGCCATAGTGTCACTGTCTCTCATTCATACGTCATCACATGGAAGACAGTGACACTTCGGCACCCTCATCTCTTCTCTCTGTTTATTTCGATGACGTTTCCACTTATGTGAAATCTCCATGCTTGCCCTCTCTATTCTAATATCTCTATGATTAGACCGAGCGCTCTTCAAGAGCGAGCGTGGAGATATCCACTGGGCAATCTGAGCAATCATCAAATTCTTACTTGTTAGTTGGTATCATTTCTGCGTGATAGCACTAGTCCAAAAACCGTACCACGATTTCAACTTGCTTTCCCAGATAGCAAAATTTTGGAAAAAGCATCCTTTTCGAATCATTCACGAATTAAAAGAAGGATTTTCGAAATGTCAGTGAAATAGAGTTCTTGGAGAACCCAATAAGAACTACATAGCTCGAAATGAATCCTCCATGAGTCCTATTTCACTGACATTTCAAGAATTCTTTGTTAGCTATTTGGGTTTAGCAATCTCTCCAACTCATCTGTGGTAAGAGTAACCCCCGGGACTCATGCGAGCGATTGTCGCGCGCGACATCATTAGAAGAAAGAAGAGATCCGAGTAGAAAGTATCTTCCCTCTGCTTTCTGCTAATGATGTCGCGCGCGACAGTCGCTCGCGTGAGTCCCCGGGGTAAGGCCAGAGACTCATGCTAGCGACTGTCACGTGCGACATCATTAGGAAAAAGAAGAGATCCAAGTGGAAAGGGTAGGGGGTCTTTTGGCCGAATCGACATGATTTGACAATCACTAGTCGCTTCCAGAGAACACTAGGAAATGACTAGCGATTGTCAAATCATGTCGATTCGGCCAAAAACTTTTTCGGTCAAAAGACTCCCTACCGTGGAAAGTATCATCCCTCTGCTTTCTTCTAATGATGTCGCGCGCGACAGTCGCTCGCATGAGTCCCCGGCCTAAGTATATCTAGAGAGCCTCAAGGAAGAGAGTCGCCAACTTGCTGTGCTCTGATTGGCGTAATCGCGAACAACTCTGTATGGAGTCGCCATATTGAAAATTTGACGTCACCGCAGTGCTGTAGTTTACAATTTGTTTCAGGCTGTCATAACCATAACATCAGCAATCAGTCATACCGATGTTATTCAACTTTGAATGTGAATAAAAATGAATTTGCAGGTTGCAAAACGAAATGAAGCTCACAATTCGCTATAACTGATGTGTGCTGATTTTATCGTTATGACATCCGGGACCAAATCGTCAACTACAATACTGCAATGACGTCAAATTTTCAATATGGCATCTCCCTTAAAGAGCTCTTCGCGATTACGCCAATCAGAGCACAGCAAGTTGGCGACTCTCTCCCTTAAGGCTCTCTAAGTATATCCGGTTAGATGGGAGTTGTTCATTGTTGGTTGTCGCTAGTCGGTTGTTTTCAGTTCCTTGTTCCGACTTGTTTCGACTGGTTTCGACCAAATCGCAGTAAAAGCAGATTACATACATCGAATAAATCGTTTATTTCTGAAATGTGAAGCGTATAAATGCCGAATTACTGGAGGATCACCAAATGTACTTTGACAGACTCCATTATTAATTTAAAATGTTCGCTTTATTATTATAAGAAAAAAACGGTCATTACATCCGTAAAACAAGTCTGGTAAAGAAAAGGTTGCCCCAGGGGGTGGAAAGTACCATGAAATATTGTTGAAACAAAAAATGTGGATTCAACCAGGTATGACATCTGGTGTTCTCCGGCATAACTGTCACCGCGCGCGGGATTCAAAATCATAAAATTATATTTATTCATTTTTATCTCGATATCTCTCCATTACAACATTGTGAGAAACATTTTATCGTTTGTTTGTCATTTTTATGTTTCAGGAATCCTTATAATTAACAGACTCCTAAAATATAAAAAGAAAAAGTTTTGATAAAACGATTCTGACAATGTTCCATCGTAAAGGTCTCGATGTATGAATATTTCTCCAAGCACACTGGGAAAAAAAAAAGATTGATCCAACCTGGAAACACGGTTGCGTTGGCATTGGTGACCAACGTAGTCAATTCCATGTTGGTGTGACTCCGAACAATGTTGAATCAACAGTTTTTCCCTGTTAGACGAACATGAAATTACAACATTGTTCATCAATGTCAACTCAACCACTTTATTTTTCCCAGTGCAGAAACAGTTTGTTGAATTTCGTTTTAATAGATGATTTTAGTTTAGATTTCCCATTTCAACTGAAAGTGAATAGGGATCTTATTTGAATAATAATAAAAAAAAATGTTTTCAATCAGGGTTGTTTATTATTACGAAAATATTTTTTTTTTCGCAAACTTTTTATAAACGTTCCCATAATGATCTCATCAGATGGTTTAGAAGAACTTGATAAAACTAAAAAAATGCAGAATGACTATTTTGAATTTGTAATGTGCATGAAATACGAACTATGGGATAATTTATTAATTTGGTTTTTAATAAAGATTGAAAATAAAACTTCACAATATACTTATTAGGGGTGTGCGGGTACCCGATTTCATCGGGTTTTATCGGGTCGGGTCGGGTTTTTTCAAGTAGCCGAGTTTTCCGGGTATCCGATCACATTCGGGTAATCCAAATATATTGAGGAAATAAGTTCAGTTGAATATCACACAGCGAGGATATTATTCAGTGACACAAACTAAAGAATTTAGTTTAATAGTCTTATAGCGGTCGAACATATGATTTACTTAATATACAATTGGATTCATATGAAATTGTCTTATTTCTACGGATGTTCAAGATAATTTCTCAGGCTTTTACCCAGATAGGAGTTAACAAATGACCCAGGTTTGGTCTGACTTTGGCCCAATTATAGCTTATATTGGACCAGAACCTATGACAGAAAATGGGCCAAGCTTAGTAAAAGCTTGGTATGATAAGCTTGTGCCAGGCTTGGGCTTCAATATTGGGCCAGAATACAACACTAAACTTGACCCAATGTATAATAATATGTGCTTAATATGTGTTTTCAGTTTTTTGAAGCTTGACTTATATAATCAAACCGGATCCTGCCCAAGTGTTGTATATTAACTCTTGTCAAGCTTACCCTGATTCAACATACTTCGTAGAGGAAAAATGACTCCAATTTTCATGTCATTTGTAACATGAAAAATCACGTCACTTCATAATAATGATCAAGATTGCTGCAACTCTGAAATAATGGTAAGCAAGCACGAAGAAAAAAATCTAGGACCTAGCGCATGAGCACCGATCACTCATCAATCGCAAGAAGTTTCACTGGTTCATTCCGTAGAACTGCTTGGAATAAAAGTATGAACCTATGCATTTATTGCATTGTTCATTGAGATAAGCGGATAGGTTCATGCTTTCACTTCAAAAATGTCTTCTTGCGATTGATACGTGATCGGTGCTCAAGCACTAGTTCCTAGATTTTCTTCTCCATGTGAAGATGTGGTATAGGTTCACAAATAACCAATTGGTTTTACATTGGCCCAATATTGGTTCACCAGGCCTGTCAGTTCAATGTTTCACCTAGCTCCAATAACTTGCTGTGATAATGCGTGTCCTATGAAACGTGGTATGAGTTCTCAAATAAAAAATAGTTTTATATCGGGCCGATATTGGTTTGCCATGCTTGGCAGCCCAACATTTGTCCAAGCTTGCACCAGTGTCATATTGGCATTTCCTATGAAACCTGGTACGGGTTTGGAATAACCAACGGTTATGTATTGAATCAATATTGGTTCGCGATGCTTGGCAGCCCAGTATTTTGTCAAGTTTGAACCAATCGTCAGTATTGGCATTTCCTACCTGGGTATTCCAAGTCGGTACACAAAGAGAAGGAAACAGTTACGGTGGCTGTTTCCTTCCCACCTTGTTGTACTGAAATCGATTCAATTATTGATACGTTGGGCGTAATTGATGGTTCAGTATCTCATGATTTGGGAATTTCCAAAAAAATTCGGGGAGCCCGAACTTGGAAAACCCGATTGAACCGGGTACCCGACCCGAAGGAGAATGAAATTACCCGAACCCGACCCAACCCGAAAAAAGTGATACCCGCACACCCCTAATACTTCCCCTAGTACTTATCAATAAAGTATCACGCTGTATTATTATTATCTATTGATTCTTCTGAGATATAAGATAAAAGTACCAATTATGGACTTGATCACTGATGAGTGGTGGATATTGTCATGAGTCCAACAAGCTTTATGATCAATTTTTTGATAAAGTTAGTTCAAAAAATTCATCTAATTCTATCATTTTTCAATAGTGAGAACTGAAGATGCATATCACTGATAATAGGCCTATGATCGATACTTTTACCTCATTTACATATGTATAAACTTATAATAGTATAAGGAACATTTGTTGAGAATTTAAGAACATTTCTGAATATAATATGTCGATATAAAATCTCATGAATACAACTATTCAACATCTCTGAAACCACATATAGAAGACTTAAAATACTTAACATTAATTCAATATTGATGAACGAAATTGTTCATTAATTCGTGTCAAAATAAATACAATATGATGTCATATTTTCATCAATTTTTCTTTGCAAAATTCTCTAAATTATTAGGCAAAGACAATTAACAATATTATACTTCTAAGTATTGTTGTACTTGTAATAAATAGTTGTTTATCAGTCTTTCAATTCTCAAAATATCAATTAATATTAATGAGATGAATATTATAAAGCTTTAAATTTTTTAACTTTCTTCAGGTGTCCATTAGCAAGCTCAACTTGTGTCTTTGGTTTGTGTTTATCCGCAATATATTGATGTATAAAAAATCGTACGCTTTCATTTAGAATCTCGAATCTGGGATGATGATCATCACAAAATACAATGGTATTATTTTGCTCAAGATATAATATTTTAAAATTGTCCTCTAAATTGTAGAGGTGTCCATATTCATCACGATATGTATAAAGACTTGAATGTATGTTTTCGACCATTTGCATGACTTCTTCACTGGCATATATTGGAGTTCCTTCAATATTTTTGGTTTCATAAAAATGATTTAAAAGTGCATGTTTTTCTGTTTCAATTGAACATAGTAAAGTTGTGTGACACATATGGCACTCTGCAATATTGATTCGTTTCAAGATTGTGTGTGCATAGTATGCTAATTCGTGAGCATCTGAGTTATTCATACCAGTCTCTTGTTCTTCAATATTACGGTTGTATTCAGATAATTCATCTCGCGCATTTTATAAAATTATTCTGTACTCCCAATAGATTTTTCCAATCATCTAAGACCTTACAATTATCAAATTCACAATTACCAGATGAAACAGAAGCATTCAAATGATTAATCACGCAAGTTTTTAAAGCAGCAATGAATTGATAACACGTGGGATTGATATTCGTAATTCCATGCATTCTAATTTGTCCAAATGAATTCTCAACAGGATCCTGGTTCAATGATCTTATCGGTAGACGTTCAATATCATTTTCTTTGAAATAAGCCCAAATGAACATAACGGACTTAATTACCATCAGCCAACCTTTGTTGAACGAGAATCGATTGGTATTATCTTTTGCAGTGTCAGAACTGAGAATTTTCCAAGTTTGTATTTGTTGGAATAATCGACGCCAAAGTTCAAAATGCAATTTCTCGGTTTCAATTGTTAAAGGTTGTTTATACTTTTCACGATCTGATATTTCAGTGTTGGCACCATTGAAAGAATCAAATAAAGAATCTATATCGTGAATAAATTCTGCAGTGTGTAACGCTTCAACCGGCATATCATCGGACAATACACAAAATTCAATAGCTGCTGCCATGGAGTTGCTGAGTTGACGAGCGGCTGTTATGACTTTCATTTTCACATATGAGTTTGAAAAATTGAAATCTCTGTCATTTAGATGTTCAAGGATTCTAAAGCGGCGTGTTTTGTCCATTTCGAAAGCTTTTCTAATGAATTCAAATCTTACTTGTTTATAATTATCGAATATTATAATCGACCTGAGTAATGCATTTCGAGTATTCTTTAAGAGATGAGGGACGTCGTAAATGACACATACTGGTTTGTCTCTCACTAAGAAATAGCATTTTCCTTTTTCACAAAGTTTTCCCATGGCTGAAAAATTGGTGCTTCCTTGGTCGGAAACAGTTGCTACTACATTGAATCCAATATCCTGCAATTTCTCGATCAATGTGATGACTAGTGCTTGAAGATTTATAGTAGATATTGTGTTAGCCGTGAAATAGTATGCTATCACTTGTTTATAATTTTTCAAAATACCTCGAACCATAAATACTAGAGCATGATTTGCAGTATTGTTAGTTCGTCCTAAATGTCCTAAATCTTCGTAACCATATATTAATTGCTTATCCACGTCATAATGAAAACCTCTACTCAAAGACATCTCATCGAAGATCAGAGTGCAATATCGATCTTTGGGTTTCATTTTCTGGATTTTCAATTTCAAATTTTCCAAAATAGGCTGGTTAATTCCAGGTACAAAAGAAATGTTAGATAAAACTTTTCGTATAGTTCTAGTAGAAGGTAATTGAAAATGACACGCCAGATATCTGTATAATTTTGGACTTCTTTTATACATAGAAAGAGCAAAAATCTTATCATCTATAGTCCATATTTTTCCCTTTGGTTTTTTATTGGCATTTCGTAATTGTGAATTGATGAAATTCTGCGTTATGGTATTAAGATGCTTTTCAATAAATTCAAACTTCCCATGGTCATACATTTTTTTCAAAGATTCTAATTGATTAGTTTTATGCTGTAATTTAGTACTTATTTTACATAATCTGCTTTTCAAATTTCTGTGCACTTCATACATCAATTGTTCTGTTGGAGATAATTCTTTCTTCGGTTTACCAATTTGTTTTAGGATACTCCTAGTGTTGTTTGAAAATTGATTTGTTGTAACAGAATGAATGTTAGATTTTGAGTTTGCAATACTTTCTATATGATTTTTTGATTCAATCAGTTCCACATTGTATGACGAAATCGCAATATTATTATCATTAGAATCATTATCACCATCGTTGTTAACATTGAGGAAAATATCTGGATGTCTATAATTTGGCAAAATCGCATTATCATTATCATTATCATTATCATTATCATTATCATTATCATTATTATTATTATTATTATTATTATTATTATTATTATTATTATTATTATTATTATTATTATTATTATTATTATTATTATTATTATTATTATTATTATTATTATTATTATTATTATTATTATTATTATTATTATTATTATCATTATCATTATCATTATCATTATCATTATCATTATCATTATCATTATCATTATTATTATTATTATTATTATTATTATTATTATTATTATTATTATTATTATTATTATTATTATTATTATTATTATTATTATTAACTCCGCTATGAACCGGTCCCAAGCCCGGGACCCCATCTCGCAAGTGATGGGGGAGGAGGAGGGATAGAGGAGTAACACCTCTCTAAAAACCGCGGTCCATCTGGCTCCGGATGGTAGCACCGCGTGAGGGCCCCTGCCTAGGGTTACAGGTGACACCCGGCCAACGGCCCTGACGGCGGATGAGGGAATGAATTCCCCAACGGCGGAGGGGGCGGAAGAGCCACATCTCGACAAATCCAGGCGCGTCTGTTCCTGTATCGGGCGGCGTCCTGGTCGGCGTCTGTCACCATGTCAGGTGCGGCCGTATTTCAACGATCGGCCCGCGCTGTAGTCGACTCTGGGAGTGCCCCTGAACCAGTCGGACTTCTCACCCGGTCTGAGGAGTGGAGCTGCTGTGAGTTTGCTCTGCCAAGGAGTCGGCGCGGCGCGGAGTCAGGGACCAGCCCTTTCGAGCCCTGATCAGGAAGTGGACCGTGGATGTAGGTGTCGGAGCCTACATTGCTACGGGCGACCCCCGGTCCATGCGGTATTCCGGACTGGGCAAACGGAGGCCGAGCCCTGGGGAACTGGGGTAGGAGACGTTCTCTGAGGGTATACCCGTTCTCGGCTTTTCCGGGCCGCCCCACCGAACACGATGCGCTGGCAACCAAAATAAATGACTTCTCTCGAGACTTCGAAGCACAACGGAACCAGGAAGAAGAAGGAAGGAGGAGAGGATTTAGCCTCCCTACGGGACCTAATCCTCAAATCCGAAAAAGCAGCCGAGGAAAGGTTCGCAGAAATGCGGCGCCTTATCCGAAGCATGATGGAGGCCATCCAGAAGCAGCCCAACGTTAATCGAACTGTGAAGGATGGCCTCCCAAAATTGATGGAACAGCTGGATGGGCTGCGGGAGGACACGCGGACCCACAGCCGTGTCCGAGAGGCCCTTGATTCCGGGGCATTGAGGGGGCGGACCAAACCAACACCATCCGCCCCCCAGAGTTCTCCCAGCAGCTCTCCACTGATGAGTGGCCAGAAGCGTTCTGCTTCGAGCCCCCCAGCTCCTCCGCTTACTGCCACTCCTGTGGCCAAGAAGAGGAAACCTTCGGCGACTGGGAAGGAAGAAGTGTGGACGGTGGTCGACCCCAAAACGAAGAAGAAGGAGAAGAAGAAAACGGGGCAGCCGGCTCAGACCACGAAGCCTCCAGCGAGGGTGGCGCCGCCCACGAATCCTAAACGTAAACGTGAACGGCGTCCGGCAAAGCCCGATGCCTTCGCCCTGAAGCCGGTTGCGGACAAGACGTATGCGGACGTCCTGACCACCGTCCGCCAGACCGTAAACCCAGAGGAACTGGGGGTTCAAGTGAGCTTGGTCCGTCGCACGAGGACTGGCGATGTCCTCATCGAAATCAAAAAAGCGACGGACCAAGCCAAAGCTTCCTTCTCGGAAGCATTGAAGAAGGCCGTTGAGGAGATGGGCAGCGTCCGAGCGCTGACGCCTTCCACGAGCCTGGAGATACGCGACCTGGACGTTGCCTCCACCAAGGAGGAAGTAGAGGCTGCACTGCGGAATGCACTGCCAAATTACAGCGGGATCCTGCAGTTAACGCTTACGAAGCCCACGCAGCGTGGTCAAGTTTCGGCCCTTGTTCCAATGGAACAAGGGGCTGCGAAGAAACTGATGACCACAGGTCACGTGAGAGTGGGCTGGATCAAGAACTGCAGGATCCGAGAGAGGGCGGTCGTGCCGAGGTGTTACAAATGCCTCGGTTACGGCCATCAAAGCCGCGGCTGCCAAGAGCCTGACCGGAGCAAGAACTGCTTCCGGTGCGGTGCAGAGGACCACAAGGCAGCGGGATGTAAGAAGGAGCCCAACTGCTACCTCTGCACCGCGGCGGGGAAGCCTGGAACCCACTTAGCAGGTTCCGGCAAGTGCGACGCTTTCCGCAGGGCCCTCGCCCAGGCGAAAGGCAGCGACAACAAAAATGGCGGTGGTTCTGCAGTGCAACCTCAACAGAAGTAGGGTGGCCCATGACCTCCTGGCCCAGATCTGCCTCGAGAAGAGAGCAGACCTCGCCCTGATCAGCGAACAGTATCGCGACAGGGAAGGGCCAGGATGGTTCTCCAACGCCCTCGGCACGGCGGCAATATGGATCCCGGATATGCGGCGCAATCCCGTGGCAGCCCATGGTTCCGGCAGTGGCTTTGTGTGGGTGAGGTGCAGAGACGTAACATACTTCAGCTGCTACCTCACCCCAAACGAACATATACGAGATTTTGAGGCCAAACTCGGAGGCCTCGAGGACACTGTCCGGGACATGGAGGGACACAAAATAGTGGCCGGAGACTTCAACGCAAAGTCTCTCGAGTGGGGCGAAGCCAGGCCAGATTCCCGGGGTGGACGAGTCATGGATATGGTATCCAGACTCCAACTTGCAGTGTTGAACACCGGTTCAACGTCCACCTTCCGGAGGCCTGGCTATAGACAAACGATTTTGGACATCTCCTTCGCGACGGAAGATCTGGTGCCACGCGTCAGGGACTGGAGGGTGATCGAGGACTATACAGCCAGCGATCACCAATACATAACGTTCACCGTGCGTGATGTAGCTCCAGTCCGAGTGGCACGACACGACCAGATGCCCAGATGGAACGTCGCGAAGATGCGCCCCGAGAGACTCTCTCCGGCCTTAACGCGCGGACAAGTCGCCGTTGACGGGATCCCCCAAGTGCCGCCATCCTCCGAGCACGCGGAAATGGTGGTTGATGTGGTCATGCGCCACATCCAACGCGCCTGTCGGGACGGAGTGCCGAGGCGTCGGAGAAGAGAGAATAGACGACCCGTTTACTGGTGGACGGATGAGATCGCGGAGTTGAGGAGCGAGAGTCTCAGACGCAGACGTATCGCTCAGCGCTCAAGATTCCGCGATCGAAGCGACGCAGCCCCTAAAGTCGCCGCCTATCAAGCGGCGAGGAAGAGGTTACGCCGGGCCATCACGGAGAGCAAGCACCGCTGCTGGAAGGCGCTCGGAGAGGATCTCAACGAGGATCCTTGGGGATTAGGGTACAAGATAGTGCTCCGCAAACTGGGTACGTACAACAACTGTGCCCCCAGAGACGCGGAGACCGTCAAGAACATCGTTGACACCCTATTCCCCCAACACCCGAAGCGCCCACGCCGTCCTTTAACATCTGAAGTCCCGGAGATCCCTCCCTTCACAGGGGCGGAGTTAGCGAGCGCCGCTCGCTCGCTCAAAAACAAGAAAGCTCCGGGTCCGGACGGCTTACCAGCAGAGGTGCTGAAGGCAGTTGCGCAGAGTCATCCAAGGCTCTTGCTCGACATGTATAACGCCAGCTTGCGTGCAGGGATTTTCCCTGCCCGCTGGAAACTAGCGAGACTGGCTTTGGTGAGCAAGGGCAAGGGGCCAGCAGACGACCCGTCATCTTACAGGCCCCTGTGCATGCTGGATACTGCCGGCAAGCTCCTGGAGAAGCTCCTGAGACCTCGCCTCCACGCGGCCATCAAAACCGCTGGAGACCTCTCCGAGAAGCAGTTTGGCTTCCGGAGAGGGAGGTCGACGATACACGCGATCCAGGAGGTTGCCGAGGCTGCCAGGGGCACGGAGCGGGGGAATCACTACTCCCGCCCCGTCTGTCTGCTGGTCACGTTGGATGTGCGCAACGCCTTCAACTCGGTCAGGTGGAGCGACGCCGTGAGCGCGCTGGAGCGGGATTTTCAAGTACCCGAATACCTCATTCGGGTACTAGACGACTACTTGAGATCCCGCTCAATAAGATACGAGACCGAGGATGGCCCGGTTGTGAAAGAGTTGACCTCTGGTGCGGCTCAAGGCTCCATACTGGGTCCCGACATTTGGAACGCCACGTACGACGGGATCCTCCGTATGGAGCTGCCGAAGGGGGCTTTTCTGGTTGGGTATGCGGATGACGTTGGCGCCGTCATCATTGCTAGAACTGTGGATGAGGCGCAGATGCTGCTCAACCAGACCATGCGTCGCGTCCGATCCTGGATGGACGACCACGGCTTGCAGCTGGCATTTGCGAAGACCGAGATCGTGCTACTCACGAAAAAGCATATCCCGCTCATCAGGGATATGCGGGTAGGAGAGGCGATGGTCCAGACGAAGGCATCGGTAAAGTACCTGGGGGTGTGCCTAGACTCCAGGCTTACCTTCTGGGAGGAGATAAGGAGGAGAGCGGACAAGGCGGCTGGAGTAACCACGTTGTTGAGCAGGGTCATGGCCAATATTGGCGGCCCCCGACCCTCAAGGAGAAGGTTACTCCTACGAACCGCCGAGTCCATCATGCTCTACGGTGCCGAAGTCTGGGCTGACGCGCTGCGGTACGAAAAATACCGAAAGCGCATGGCCGCAGTGCAGCGGAGAGGGGCCCTCCGCATCGCCTGCTCCTACCGCACGGTCTCGGAGCCAGCAGCGTTGGTCGTCGCGGGGGTCATTCCGATCGACCTCCTCGCCCAGGAGCGGAAGTTCGTCCACCACGGCGCTTCCGCCGTAGGAAGAGAAGAAGCGAGGCGCAAAGCAAGAGATGTGTCCATGCGCGCCTGGCAAGAACGGTGGGAAGGGGAGTCGCGAGCCAGGTGGACGGCGAGGTTGATCCCTAGCCTCGAACCCTGGCTCAGCCGTCAGCATGGGGAAGTTAATTACTTCATCACCCAACTGCTGGCGGCGCACGGTCTGTTCCAAGCTTACCTACACAAAATGGGTAAAGTGGCGGAACCAGACTGTGCTTTCTGCGACTCCCAACGAGATGACGCCCTCCACACGTTTTTTGAATGTGAAGAGTGGAGGGCGGAAAGGAGACGTCTCGAAGAGACATACGGCTGCGTGACCCCAGAGAACATCGTTGGGGTCATGCTGCTAGGCCAGGACGCATGGACCGATGTCGCCCGCTTCGTGGAGTCAGTCCTGCGACGGAAGAAGAAGGCTCTCGACGGGAGGGCCCTGAATGAATGAAAGAGACGGGTCAATTCCAATGGGGACGTTATTTATTCCCGTGTCGACTTATTTATTTATTTATTTATTCATTTATCTATTTATTCATTCACCTATTTATTTTCTTTTAATTACACCCGACGACAACCCTAGTGTGTCTCTTTTTTAACTCTCATGACTCCACCATCTGTGACATCACCTGTGATACCACCGCTAGGGTCGAGACTTTTAACCAATTTTATTTATACACAGCTTTTATTTATTTATACACCACTTTTATCTTTACATTGCTTTTATTTATACATCGTTTTTACTCATACATTGTTTTTTAGTTATACACCGATTTTATCTCTACAACGTTTTTATTTGCTGACCAGATTTATTTATTTATGTATTTATCCTATTTTATTATTGACTACACCTTTTCTTTGTGTTCTGTGACGTCCTTGTTGTATTCCATCTGTCCTTTGTATGTATTCATGACAAAGACGAACGGTCTCGAGCAGAGTCCAGGACAAGGAGAGGGCCTCACAACAACAGAGGCCCCATAGGAGGCAGAAGGGCCAGGTGAAAACGGCCCGTAGGCCAGGGCATCCCCCCCGAAGTAATGTGATAAACAGTTCCGGGGGGGAATCAATGCCTGTGAAGAGGGGGTTTTAGTGGGTAGACTGCGATAGGCAGCAACCATCGTCAGCCACTGCAGGAGTCCCACACACCGGGGAGCAACTCAGCTCCCTGATGGTGCGTAACGCATTTCCCCCTCTACAAAAAAAAAAAAAAAAAAAAATTATCAGCGGAATCATTATCATCATCGTTATTAACAATCAGGAAAGTATCTGGACGTCCATTGTTCGCATAATCAGTGACATTATTTGAACTGTCAACGTCAAATTCGGAATGTAAATTTTTTTCAACATTTTTGAATTTGGGAATATTTTCATTATTCACACTCTGTAAATCAAGTGATTTGTTTACACTCGAGTGATTTTGTTTGAAAGTCCAGTTTATATTTGAGTGAGGAACAGCTGTATGTATCAATCGATGTTTACTTTGATTCATAAAATCAGCATCGGTGAAATGATCTTCACAGATATAATAGTGAGAACAATTTATGTTAGCATCAATTTGACATACTATTTTCCACAAACGTAAAAGCTCATCTTTTCTTGGGAACCGATAGAAATGTTTATTTTTGTAACCTTCTTTGACGATGGGTGAATAATACCCATTATTGCAATCAGGAAATTTACAAGAATACCTGCGGTGACCGTAATCCATGTTGTGATATGCCAATGAAGAAGTATGCTGTTCGTAATGATTCACATTTTCTTGAAGATTTTTTAGTGGAAGTTATAACCAAAACCACTTATAATACTACATTATAACTTATAATAGTGATTACTTGCTTGTAGTCCTATTCTATATCACAGCCAAGTTGTACGGGTATCAGTCAAACCATTAAGGTATTGTACGATGCATAAGCTGATCTATATAAATCCACTGTACTGAAGTAATTTGACATCTATCTACATGCGATCTGAAAATTATACATTTTATTGAAAAAGTTATGAAAAACATCATCAATGTTTATACTACTCCAAGTTCGAATCTGATATATCGATGATTTATATTTACTTACGTTTTCAAACAAGTATCAACATTGTTCATCGAATTCCCCATTTTTCGTTGATGAAGTGTTAACAGAGAGTTTTGACTTGGAATTTGCATATACATCATTGATCAGCAATTGAAAATTAACAGACCAAAGTTTTTAGTTGCATACTGAGCTACTTGCTGAAAACATATAGGTTATGTTACAACATGTATATTCTTCACAATATTCTGATACAGGATAATAATATATTTGATATTTTTCAAAGTACATACTTACTGGGCATTCAAAGAAAATAGTTTTATTGATGAAAATACTTGAAATATAATTATTCACGCGAATAATCTTTGTGAGAAAATCAACCGGCTTGTCGTTGGAGGCGTTCAACAATGGACAGTCGGATGGCGTCAAGCATACTCGAACATTGAATACATATTAATAATATAAAAAAATTCGAAAAACGGATCTTTTATGGAAATAATTGTAAATGATTGAAAAATGAACTTCCCAATACATAGAATTATAATTGAACACAAGATAATTATAATATAACATCCAATAGAAGTTTTCACGATATTTCTCGTTTTATAATTTGGCGGCATATCGTACTATTGGTTGGAAGTTCCCCCGTTTTCGCCTGCAAATGTGTTTCCAATTTTCGTATATCGCTTTCCACCCCCTGGGTTGCCCAAAGGATCTGAACTCGTTGTTACTAATGGTATGTATGCATTGGAAAATATTAGTTGATCGTTATTTAACCTCCAAAGTTTAATTTGAAGTATACTCTGAAGTCCAATTTCATAAAATATATTTATTGATCCATCACAATAATTCATCCCATTCTAAAAAATTTCAACTTACATCATAAAACGCTTACATTTTCTTGAGTTGTATACGATGTTGAATCAATTAGTGATATACTGGGTGTTTTATAAACTTGCATCACAATGATTGAAAGTTTTAACTGTATAGTTGTGTTTGTGTAGACTTTAATGTTAATTGTATCTGATGTGAGATACTTTCTTCCAGATAGTTTTAGTTACCTCACAGAAATAGCCAACAATTTGAACTGTAATTTGCCACAAGTGGATGGTTCGTGTGCAGGAAATAGCCGAGAATCCAACTCCATGATATATCATGAAAACACTCATTATATGGAAGACTCGGGTGTTTATCAATATATTAATTTTTAATGACTGTGAAAAATGAATTCATTTTTTATCAATAAATATCTTGTTCGTAGTGAATGAGAAGATGAATCATGTGGTCGACGTAACAAATCCAGCAGATATGAATCACATTGTTGACGTAACAGCTACAACAGGTATACAGCATGTTAATGACGTAACATGTTCAGCAGCTATGAAGCATGTTGTTGATGCAACATATTCAACAAGTATGAATCATGTTGGCGACGTAACATATTCAGCAGATGATGAAGAAACTGATGACAGCAAAAGTAAATACAGTTTGTGTAGTTGTATTACAATGTTTGTCCAAAGGTGAAACGAATTAATATATTCAAGTGATGTGAATGAAATTTAAATTAGTGCTTTTGTACACGGAGAAAATCCTACGATACTGAGTGCTGTAGTCCACACGACTGGCTTGTGTCATGGAGAGAAAATCATTTCAACAGGACTAGTTACTGTAGTAACACGAATCAGTCGTGTTTCCACAGTAGAAAATAGCGTGGGAAAACGACTCTTTACTGCGGAGACACGACTGATTCGTGTGATTACAGTAAGTAGTACTGTTGAAACGATTTTTTTTTTCATAACATGAGCCAGTCGTGTAGGCTACAATACTCAGCATCGTAGGATTTTCTCCGTGTAGTTGACTTTGAAGTCAGGGAATTTGTTGATTGTGGAATTGTGGGAACCCTGAAAAGACATGGGAGCAATTTTCACGTTTACATTGACATATGATCATATTTTTCAGATGGATGCTTTTGTGTATTCAATGATGAGATGTTACTGTGTCTCTTGATAGTCAAACCTAATGAACTGTAACATATTTCATCTTCAATTCATAACATTTTGCGTTGCATTCATTTGCAGGAATGAACTGTATGATATTTAATCAGCTTTTGAGTGCTGTACTATATGTAATCATCACTAGATAATTGAGAGTTCAAACACCCTTGAATGACAGCCAAGACATGAAATTACACTTGGATATCTTCAGCGGAATACATAATGAATAGAAATTTCGAATATGTGATAATAATATGTGTGCCTGAGGTTGTGCCTTGAATATGCACTTTCATTCCATAGTCATTCTAAAACAAAATATTTTAGGATGAATTGGAGAAATATTTGAAATTTGAAGTTTAGGATTCAAAAACATCTGACTTATAATATTTTTGAAACACCATCGAATGAAAATTCACATTCAGGGCACAATATCAGACATATCTCTTCATTACATACTTGAGATTTGCATTTTTACACTCATACATACATATTCCATGTAAAAAGTCTGAGTGGAATTTCATATGCCTTGACTGTTGCTTGGAAGGCTTGAGATTGAATTAAATGTGTCTTGGAACAAGATGAGTTCATATTTCAATGAATAACGGCAGGTATTTATCACCTGAATCGTTTTCCCACAGGTATTAATCCAGTAAATCTAAGTACATTGAGTATCTTCAATCCTCATGTATTTATTACTGAGGTTTCATTTCATTCATTTTTTATCGTTGATGAATATTCGAATATTTTGTTCTGAATTCTTCCAATCATCATCATTATCATTATTATTATTATTATTATTATTATTATTATTATTATTATTATTATTATTATTCATTATCATTATTATTATTATCATTATTACAGTTAGGTCAGTGGAACACAGTCTTTTTGCAAGTATCACTTCAATCAATAGAAATGTTGAGGGATATATAGGTAAATAACAATTTTTTTGGTTCGCATAAAACAATACAAATTTTCAAATCAAT
Source organism: Gonatopus flavifemur (assembly GCA_018340375.1). Taxonomy (NCBI): domain Eukaryota; kingdom Metazoa; phylum Arthropoda; class Insecta; order Hymenoptera; family Dryinidae; genus Gonatopus; species Gonatopus flavifemur. The sequence goes on from JAFFJZ010000090.1 coordinate 92,169, forward strand.
CCTATATCTCCAGGATCGTCTACACCAAAAGAAACAAACAAAAAAGACACGTTACTTGGAGTTCCACATGAATCGCAAATTTTAAATACCACCAAAAGTTTTGCAGGCCTGCAAGACCAATTTGAAATTATTGAGGATTACAATAATCAGAGCATAGGTGAGATATTAGATGATTACTAATTTTTCAGTCACCTTGGATGATTGGTACCCTGGCAAGTACTTACGTTCTGAAACTATTGCTGAATTGAATCTTTTGTCATGTTTTTGAAGTAGAACACAAGTTTATGACGCAATGAACAATAATCTCGTAAATTATGATATGTATTCATTTATCAATCATTTTATAAGAAAAAATCGTGAATTCTGTCACCAGAATCTGCTAATACCATACACATACACATGTGTGAAATGTTACTATATCATTATCATTTCATCTTATTCAATCCGCACAAAATCAAAAGAATTCACTATGGCAGGTGAATTGTAGCTATTGTTTCGATGGCAGAAATTTTTCGTCTCATCACAGAAATGTAGCTTGAGTATTGGAAAGGATTGTTTGATTGGTCTAATGGAACATCTACACATCTTAGGCATTTTCAACGCAATAAAAGCAAGATGTATTCTATATTTGATGAATTTCTGCTATATTAAATAATGCTCATCATTTAGTGAGCATAATGAATTAAAGCTTATTTCTATACAATATTCAATCCTTAATCCAATTTATTTGTCGCAGAGTCTATTGGATTACAAAATTCAGAGAATTGTAGGGATGGAACGTTGTTGGTGAAGGATTCAGTCCTTGAAGACAATCAGGATCAGAGAAACATAGGTAAGATGTTTCACAGCACTATCTGTATCAAATTTTGAACTAGCTCAAGTTTTATTCAATTCACACCAGAATGAAGTAATTTGCTACAGTATCCAAGTTCTAGCTCCTATTTGAATAGCAGAAATGTTTCGTTCCATGATGGAAAAATATGTTCCAGATACCAAAAAACGTTGCCCCGTTGGCATAATGCCGAGATAATAAGGATATATCATTCAAATGATAAAGAGTTATATCACTTTGAAGGCTAGTAAAAAAAATGCTTTTTTCAAGAATTCTTTTCGAGCATTACTTTATGATAATCATGACCAAATAATACACCAATCGATTGAGGAACTCTTGAATAGTGAGACAAAATTTTTCATTGGAAATTTATTACAAAATGGCGACTGTAAGAGCGCATGAACAAAATTCAATTACTCTAAAGTCTTTCTCATGCAAATAAGTTTTTGATCATGATTAGACATCGAACTATATACAGAATCACTATCTTTCGCATGCACTTTTCCTGTTTCAATTGAACCATTCCAGTTTTATTAATGACTGATAACCCGATCAGTTGAACGCACATTCAATTCGAACTGGATTGGTTCAATAAGAATGGAAAAAAATGCGTATGAAAATATTGATTCTGCATATAATTCAATGCCGAACCATGATTAAGCCAATAAAAAAAAAACTCAAGGAAAATTTTTCAAAGTGCTATAGCCCCTTAATGGAATGGAGAATTCATTTCGAGAATCAAACCTATCGGAAGCATTTGCAGACATTTCAAGGATTGTTTCATGAATTCAGCCATGATTCAAAAAGCATACTCTTTCAAAATTTTATCTAAGATTAGAGCTGCATCACTTTAGCCATTTTTATCGCAGAAACAGCAACAATTATATCATCTCTGTTAGATTTTTGCTATTCAAATGAGGCTCATCATTTCGTGACTCCGGCGAATTTTTTTTTTCGATATAGCATTCAACAAACTTTTTTCGATGTAGGGTCCGCCGAATCACAAACTTTGAGAAGTTGTGTGAAAAAAATACTTTCATCAAATGAATCAGCGCATGGAGAACGTAACGATCAAAACAATACAAGTGAGATGTTTGTCGATTTGGCAATGTTTCAAGTATACCAAGTTCAGAATCAGCCTGAAAACTATTCAATCCACATCCTATGCAAAACATATGACAGCTTGACCTGTTGGCTATTATTTGGATATTATGAATTTTTCGTTTCATTATAAAATTAAATTCGGGTAGACAAAAACGTGGCTTGTGTAACAAGGGTTTCGGTGCCTTATCTATTTTCTCCGTCCTGTTAGTGAAAGATGGTCTTATTTTTCTTGAATTTCCACTATCAGAATAACCCTCTGCAGATTAGTTGGTGATTCAAACACCCAGATAGTCTTCTACTTCCTAAATTCTCCCTGCTTTCAATGCAAATGTAAAAAAAATGGAAGATACTCTTACGACGTTACCACCTTGAGAAGTTGTTCTTGAAGGCTGAAAAAATTTATCAGAAGTCTCTCTAATGTTTGAGAACTTAATTGTCTCTTCTGAAAATTTGACGATTCCTCAGAGACCCAGGTAGTCTGACTGATCTGTGAAATTCGGGGTAGCCTGTGGAGGGATAAGTCTCATCACTTATTACTTAGTTCTTACGACATGGAACGTCAAACCAAATTTTTTCATCACAGGATCTGCTGGGTCACAAATCTTAGACAACTGTAGAAATAGAAAATTGTCGGGAGAAGAATCAACTGGTGAAGTCAATCAAGAAAAACAGATCAGAGGTGAGATATTGTTACACAATTCCAACTATTTCAAATTCGAAAATAGCCTCAATTCAATTCTTTCCACATCGAAGAGAATTCGGTGTAGTGGGTAAATTATAGTTCTTATTTGGATATTATATTTTTCTCTTTGCAAAAATACAGTTGTAATGTCGAACAATTCTGCTCGCGCAGCAATAGTTTCAGCGTTCCAGCCATTTTCACCGCAGTAATAGCAGGAAATTATCTCGCTCCCTTGATTTCTCACTACTGAAATTGGAGTCATTATTCAGGAGCCTGTCGAAGTAGCTGACCTGATCATCTGGTCATGAACAGGTCACCTTTGATTGGTTGAGAACTGATCTGGTCATGCCCAGATGATCAGGTCAGCTACTTCGGAAGGCTCCTCAGTTTTTACCAAGGCCCACAAACTGAACAGGAGACTGTGGAAATGTTCACAGCGCTCCAAGCGTGAAGCCGTGGAAGTGTTTAGAAACTTGACATTTTCGCAACTCACACTCGGAGCGTTGTCAATAGTACTGCAGACTCCTATTGAGACTTTTGAGTTTATCGGCCCTAATTCCTAACGCGAATTTTTCTTTTAATGCAACATGGAACATCAAAAAAAATTCATTCACTGCAGGGTCTGCTGGGTCACAAATCTTAGACAGCTGTACAAACATAAAATTGTCGAAGGAGGAATCAACTGTTGAAGTCAATCAGGAGGAACAGATCATAGGTGAGATGTTTCTACACAACTTTCAACTATTTCAAATTTTAAGATAGCCTTAATGCAGCTCAATCCACATCCAAGTGAGAAAATTCGTGATAGTGGTTGAATTGTGGCTGTTATTTAAATATTATACATTTTTAGGTTCATAAAAAAAACCCAGTTCCAATATCAAGAAGCATTTCTGCCGTAGGAAAAGTTTCAGTGATTGAGGGACTTTTTTTGATCGCAAAATAGTATCTTGTTTTCCGTGACTTCCCACTATCGAAATCAGAGTTATCACTTAGTTCTTATGACGAATTTTAGTTTTAAATATAACAAGGGACATCAAAAAGAATTTGTTTATCGCAGGGTCTGTTGGAACACAAGTTTCAGACAGCTGTACGAGTGTAATATTGTCGGTAGAGAAATCAGCATTTGAAGACAATCATGATCACCAGAATATAGGTAAGATGTTTTACACTACTCCAACTGTACTTAATTTCAAGTCAGTCTGAATCCTATTCGATCCACATTGAAGCAACACAATCCCTGATGGTACTTGAATTATAGCTTCTATTTACATGACAGAAAATTTTTGCTCTGCCACCAAAATGTGCCATCATACATACATTGGTCATTGATATAATAGGGATCCATTCAATTCATTGCCTAATATACAAAACAACGATACATAGGATATATCATTCAGCAAAAGTACTCCAGTACTGATGAAGACTTCCTGGTTTGGCTCCCAGCCGTAGTAGTCACTTTTTGCAAATTTATCTCATCTGTAGGTCATGCAAATCTCAGTATACAATGTTGAAGCGAATATGTATTCTCTCTTCAAATACAAGATTATGAAAGTAATACATGGTTTGAATTATTCTGCATAAGAGAAAACGAAGATCTAACGCATTTCAAAGTATAAAGTTCATCTCTCCATTCAATCCGTACTCTCATTGAGGAATCATGGTAATTGAAGATGTGGATCCATACGTGTGGTATCTGTTCCGCTGAGGGGATACTAGCGCCGGGAGGTTAGTCAAATCTTCGGGCAAGATTTCTCTGGAATACTCCAATATTTTCCACATATCGCTTCATACAGTATTCCTATGAGCATTCAAGAAACGCTGTATTGAGCGATACTTTGAGATTATCAAAGTATTATTTCGGAGAAATCTGACATGAAAAATTTGGCTAGCATCCCGGTTAAACTAGTCCCGGCCAGTCACTAGTATTCCTGTGACTGATATACACAGTTGTATTATACTCATCACTTGATGTAAATATTTCGCTGCAAATAATGTTCCCCATGTATTCCCAGATATAAAAATGCCTCAATAATGCCATCATAATAGGCGTGCATGCGAAGAAATGTACGCATTATGTTGTCAAGGTGTTTCTGCATAAAGCATTGTTATTGGTGGCAAACCGAGGTGACGACATCATAGTGAACACATCATGTTTACATTGTATGCATTATCGCAACCTGAACGAACTTCATAATAGTATATTGACGGCATGTGATGTTAGAAAATATTCAGAGCCTGTTTTTATCTGGGTTATGAATATGATAGTTATTATAGTAAATTTAGTCTTGGAGTGAAATTTCGAGAGCTGGAGATTTGTGAATTGCAGTTCCAGATGGATTACAGATTGCAAAAGGAGAGTCAAATCAAAGTGTATCAGAAAATGATTTGACTGATGAAGTTAGTAAAAATCAGGGAATCGCAGGTGAGATATTTTACTACAATTCCTCTGTTTTTGCAATTGATCTCTCAGCATATTGAAAAGTTTTTCCTGAAGTAATCTTTGGCATTACAGAAACTGAGAGTGAAAATACACGGATTGATTTCTCAAAACATAATTCGCCCAAGTCTCCGAATTCGGTTGATCGATCTTCGGAATCGAATACTTCTCAATTCCCAGAAGTTGGACTTGAGAAGAACTGTAATCCTAGTACAGGTGGAATATTGTTTTAAATTTCCAGTATTTGATTTGAAAAAGTCATTTAAAATTTTATTGATTCGATGAAATACGTTTTTTTCACAGAAAAATCAATTAAAAAACGCAAATGGATCTCGAAAAAAATTCCCACCATAAAAAAAATCACTAAATTGCACACAAAAGTGAAACTTGTTCCAACAGCTCATACATCAAGGATCAAATACGCTGACACTCATTCGAAATTGAGTGAGTTGTTGATTGATAATAGTGATTTTAGGATTTATCGATAATTTCAAGAATGACAGAATTTTTCCAGAGATCAAATGTCACAAATATATTATTTTGCAGAAGCAGCTATTGGCAAAATTGAATCAAGAAGTGCAAAATGTGGAACTTCCCCAGTTTCGGATAGTCTGACAAAAAATTTGAATGGAAACAGTTCATCATTGCGAAAGGCAAAAATCCAGCACAGGACGGGTGATGAAGAAACAGGTGAAATATTCAATTAGTATTCCAACAATTTAAATAGATATCCAATTGAGATGGTGATTAGATCTCAAAGCCATATTATTTCATAGGAAAAAAAAGGAAGGAATGTACATCAACGACGCCAAAGTCTGTTCAATTCTCATTAGATTGTAAATCAAAAAGACAAATAAAACCCTCTGGAGTAATCAATCGTGCTCCGTCAAAATTTGAAGACGAACATGAAAATCTCGATGAAACCTCCGGTATGATATGATCATTTATGCTACTGATTCATGAATTATTGTTTTTGTCCCAATAATTCATATTTTTGCAGAAGAATCAGTTGATGATGGAGACGAAGATTATCAGTGCTCGAGTTCTGATTCTGAGTCTACAGATTCTTCTAGCAGAAATCCTAATCAATCCCTCGAGCAGTGGGACTCACTGGAAAATTCAAAATTGGATAAAACGGATCCTGCTGTAACAGCAAATTTATGTGTGTGACAAAAATGCAATGAATGTTCCTGTTAGTGATTCGGGTACTAAATTGAATTTCTGTAAATTCCGTATGAAATTACAGACAAAATACGGTAGACATATCATGACCGTACATAAGAACGAAGAAAAAGTCAAGCAGCTGTCTTGTTATCCGAAAGGTAAGTGTTGTACTTCAAATACCTTATCCTCTTACTTGAGTATGGGACTCCCATTTCTTGTGTAATGTGAATAACGTACTTTTGACATACGGAGAAATTCCCACTTTTTAGCAATTCGTAATCTTGAATACTATTCAATTGTTTCTCACAGGTCACCCAAAAAGATTGGAGTTGATCGCGTTGCTTCGTAAAGAGCATAATTATTTTTACAACAGATCGCCTGCTGTGAATCAAGGATTTCTCATCCCCTGCCGCCGTCCAAGTAAAAAAGTTTCTCGCAAAGCTTCAGACTTCACAGTGTGTAAAAATTGTAAGGGAGAAGTTACAAAGAATAATCTACGACACCATTTTATGGAGTGTACAAAGGGAAAAGGTTCAAGCAGATCAGCCGCTTTATTAGGAAAAGAAATGGATGGTAGAATTCATAAAGTTGCTAGCGAAAAATTAAAAAAGATTTTTGCAATTATGAGCGAAGATGACTGTGTAGATCGGATAAGATTTGACGAACTTATAATTACATTTGCTAACAAGTTGACTTTGAAGTATCGTTTACCTCCGCAACACGACCATATTCGCTCTAGAGTTCGATTATTGAGTAGATTTTTACATGCTGTGAGGACTTGCAATACAGAAATTACTGATTTTGCTTCTATATATCGGCCTAAGTATTTTGAAGCTACTTTAAAAGCGGTTCACCTCGTAGCAGGTTATAATGAAGATACTTGCAGATTCGCACGTCTCACTGTTGCGTCTAATATGGGCACATTATTGAAACAAGTCGGTGAGACCCTTGTCAAACGGTTTATTTACAATGAAAATAAGATGAAACAGGAGCAAACTGAAAAGTTTATAAAGTTGGTTCGAGAAGACTTTTCTCCAAGAAAAACAAAACAGTTGAAGAAAGTCTAGCGTATCTAGCACGACAAATAAAAGTACAACTTCCTACGAAAGCTGATATCTTAAAGTTAAGAAAGCACTGCGATCAAATTCGACAAGAAAACTACAAAAAATTAACAGAGCAGTTCTCATACCAAACATGGTTGAATTTAGCTGAAGTAACCCTGACACTGATACAAATCTTCAACTGTCGAAGATCAGGGGAGCTTGAACAGATGACAGTAGAAGATTTTGGAAACTATGAAAAAATATGTGACTCTAACAATGCGGAGATTTACAACTCTTTATGCCCTTCTGATCAATAGGCTGCTGACAAATATGTTGGAGTAGTCATAAGGGGGAAGCGTTCACGCACGGTACCAGTTTTGCTGTATGATGAATTGTTTCATAGTGTCCAACTCCTTCTTCAGCACAGAAAACATTCTCACATTCACCCAGCTAACCCTTACATATTTGCTTTGCCTCCAAGAAACAGTAATAAAGATAGACACCTAAGTGCGTGTAATTTATTGAGGAAATTTTCCCAAAATTGTGGTGCTGAACATCCGACAACTTTAAGAGGCACTCAGTTTCGCAAGCATATTGCATCAACTTGCATAGATTTAAAGCTCAATGACTTACAAGTCAGTGATCTAGCTCAATACATGGGCCATACTGAGAAAGTTCATCGGAAAAACTACAGGCAATCAGAGGCGGTCAGAGACATCGTAGGGATGTCCAAATTATTGGAACAAGTGTCTGGATCAGCTGCGAATCAGAATCTCAAAGATAACGGGAGTGGTGGAACTGATCAAGAAGATAAGGCAAATGAAGGATCGTTGAAGGGTAATAGCTATAATGAACAATCTACTTCACAGATGAAAAGAAAACGGCATAGTTCTAGTTCTGATACAATCGTAGAATCAGGAACGAAAAAGAGCAAAGGTATGTTGTGTGTACATGTTGTTTCATTTGTGGTGTAAAAATTTGCATTGATAATTTTCATCATTTCAGCATCAACTTTGAGGACAGCAAAACGGCTTCGATGAACTGAAGATGAAATCGGCGTGATTTTTAAACATTCTCAGAAAAAAATCCAGAATGGCCAGATACCAGGTACTAATGATGTGCAGAAGGTGATTCAAAGAAACTGTGTTTTGAAGAATTGGAGTATTGCGCAAGTCAAATCCTGAATCCAACATCGAATTAGGAAACATAGAAAGTAACGTTGAGAAATTGAAAAGTATAATTTATTTGAGAGATTGGGATAATTTCATTTTCGTTATTTGAAACTGAAAAAGTTTTTCCTGGTGTTTATCAACTACTATATTTCATTATTTTTGAAAGATTGGGATAATTTTATTTTCGTTATTGGAAACTGAAAAAGCTTTTCCTAATGTTCATCTACTACTGTATCTCATTATTTTAGGGAGTAATATTGCGTTTAATTTATATATAATGAAATATCAATGTGAATGAAACACTGCATACATGGAAGTAATGAACATGGTTGCATTCACTGTGCTGAGGGCGAACACCCTGATGTTTTAGACATAAAATATAGATGTTTCATAAATTTCTGTTCATAAGATGTAGAAGAATTTCATTTTATTCATCTTATGCTGAAGAATTTTCAACTTCATTTATTATAAAATCTCAACGGATAAAGAGAATACTAGTTAGCGTTATTTATTTTCGAGAGAAAAAATACGAGAATGTTTTATTTATTGTATCTCTGATACAAGATATAGCTACTTGACAGAATTTTATCCAAAAGATGAGAATAATTTTATCTGACTTATTTTCTCAAGAGCAAGTTTTTATTTTATTCTTATGAAACCTCAACGAACAGAGTAAATACTAGTTAGCGTTTAGTTTTGACACGAATGTGGAAATTTTTTTGTTCATTGTATTTTCGTTTCAATTATGATTAAAGATATTTGGGATCCACCCACATAACAATCCTCGACTTTAGTTTGTGATTCTTTGACCAGTTCAAGATGTCTTATGTTACATGTTTAGATATTTTGCTGACGTATGAAACATCTCTTGTGTCTGAAACAAATCTGAAAGTTGTTTGTTCGACGTGGGAGATGTTTTACATGTTCAATAGATATCCCAATATGTTGCACGAGACATCTTAAAAATCTCAAATATCTTGAGACAAAAATTTGTCATGTGAGTATGCTTACTTACGAAACGCAAATTATATGAAGATATCAAGCAGAGTCAGACCAACATTCAAATTTAAGATAAAATGAAGAATAATGATCTTTTGTTTGAACTAAAATCGTTTCCTGTCGCTTGCGATATTCTGTTCTTTATTTTCAAATATATGAACGTATGAATATTTTACTATTGAAAAAAAATTATTGCATCTATTGTTGATTTTTATTGGAAATATATGTATATTAATGTATTTATAATAATAGGATAGGACACGTCAGTTATTTTTGTTGAAATATATTACGAATGTGAAAAAACTCAATTCTTGTTTCTGATTCCATCATTTCCCTCGTCATGTTTGTGGTGTTCACAAATTGATCGACTTGTTGGACAGATATTTCATTATTCATTCAAGCCCATTCCACATAGCGATTCGTGTCTTGAGATATTTTCACGATATGTTGGAGATATCTTGGACAATACTGATAGATATCCAATTGAAAATGGCATGGCTGATGGAATCATAAAATTCACCACGGTTTCCGTTCGGAACAGCGTTGGACAGGGTGCATTCCATTAGCATTCAACTTGGTGGATCAGTTGGACGTGGAGTTGGATCTTCAAACGTCTCACAAAACTGGAATTGAATCTCGCAAACGTGCATCGTGATATAGGATTTAAACAATCAAATCACTTGAAAATGTGCATGTAAAAACGTCGAGTTGTGAAGGGTTCGGAACCTTACTTGAATGAACAGCGATATTGCTGTTCTTTTCAACCAAGGGTTTGAACCATTCACAATTTGGAGTGTCTACATAGGCTCAGTTCAGAATTATTCATTTAAATGGGCTCAAGCAGAATGGATGTTGCATTACTTGATTTCAAGTGCTAGATGCGAATGATATAGGTGTGTATGAATTTGGTTCCAAAATTTCCTATGATACGAACGACAATGCCTTTACTAGAGGCGAAGAAACATATTCACATCGATCAATGAAATAATCGATGCGCCTGTTGCTGATACAGCAAATTTAAACACACCAACGGATCTATGTCTCTAATAACCACAACCCCTTACTCAGAGTATGTGGTTAGATCGAAAGAGATGAACTTTTCCGTATATCTCTCCCGATCTAACGACATACTCTGGATAGATGCTTCCGATTGCGAAAGTTCTTAGGACCCAGGGGCAATGGATTATCCAATGGGAGTTCATTCTCATAGCCCCTGGGGCCAAGAGCTTCCGCAATCGGAAGCATTCAGTAAGGGGTTGTGGTTATTAGAGACATGGATCCGTTGGTGTTGGTGTGATTAATTTTGCTGTAACAGCAACACACGCATCGATTATTTCATTGATCGGTGTAAATATGTTTCTTCGCTTCTTGTAAAGGCATTGTCGTTCGTATTATTTGAATTAACGAAGCGACCGAAGCGACTACACGTGGTGTATTCTTAGAATTTCCTATGGGAAACAAGGGAAGTTCCGTCACCATATAAGATTATTCTGTTATTCTGTTTAGGGGCGGTTTTGAAAACTGTTATCAGAACTGCCGTTCCGTGAGGATGTTCGTGGAAACGACCCTGAAAACCCCACGCGTCCTCGATTATGCCGGGTTGTAACTGGTAGCGACCCCAAAACTACCGAATCGTGTACATATCGACGATGTTACTGGCCCTCAACCATGCAAAGATGTTTTATATGACAATGTCGTTTATCTCTCAGTGTAGCGATGATAGTCAAATTATCTTCATGGTCTGACTCCTTGTTCCGGGATTACGTACTCCAGCCTTGTATTCCATTTGGAACTACCCCAATCTTTCATTCAGCAAAGAGACGTTAGTATTGCTTGGTCGAATAGACTGTACAGAGTCTTCGCAAGACACGCGGTGAATGTTGGGTTCCTATATCATAACGGGCACGATGAATAATGCATGACGGATGGAAATCCCAATTAATGTGGTCATCGGAAAATTTGGCACTGGGGACGACGAAGGTTATGTTGCCATGATGAATCATTCTTGTTCCAGTGACACTTTTGGGGACAAGATGTCACCAAAACTGCCATTCCGTGAGTATGTTCGTGGGAACGACCCTGAAACCCCCATGCGTCCTCGATCATGCCGGGTTGTAACTGGTAGCGACCTCAAAACTACCGAATCGTGCATATATCAGCGATCAACTCTTAGCATAATGTCCGTCAAACTCGGATATCAATCTGGTTCTTATAACCAGGCGACGTAGTTGATTTTAACTTTGACAATTTTATCTCGTTGTGATAACGTGATCTACAAGAATTTGTCTCGTATTCCTGGTTATCGGAACCAGATTTCAGTACACTACAATTACTAGCCCTCAACCATGCGGAGATGTTTTATATGACAATGTCGTTTATCTCTCAGTGTAGCGATGATAGTCAAATTATCTTCATGGTCTGACTACTTGTTTCGGGATTACGTACCCTGGTAAAAATACCGGATAGAAACCGGATAAAGACCGGATAGGACCCGGATGGACACCCGGACGGAATGTCAGGCGGGTCTATACGGGTCTTATGCGGGGACGATTTTCCGTTTCGGGGATGCATACGGGCCTATTCGGGAACAGTACGGGGACTGCGGAGTAGGAAATGGACATGTATCCGGGTTTTTCTGGGTCCTATCTGGAAGAGGTTTTGAGAATAGGGTGTATATACGGGTCTATCCGGGAGTTGAGCGGGGACAGCGGAGTATGAAACGGATATGCATCAGGGTTCATCCGGAAGTGATACGGGAAACAGTCATCGAAATTCATTCATAATTTTCAGTTCGAATTCGATTCGGGTGTATACGGGTTCTGTCTGGGAGAACTTATGGAAAACAATTTCTCATACGGGGCTATCCGGGTTGTGCCCGGGAACTGCAAAGCTTGAAACGGATATTTGTACGGGCTCATCCGGGAACAATGCGGGGATTGGTCCAAAAAATTAATGCATCACTCCTGATCGGGATTTGATTCGGGTTTATATGGGTTCTGTCTGGGAGAATTTATGGAAAACAATTTCTCATACGGGGCTATCCGGGTTGTGCCCGGGGACTGCGAAGCTTGAAACGGATATTTGTCCGGGCTCATCCGGGAACAATACGGGAATTGGGCCAAAAAATTAATGCATCACTACTGATCGGGATTTGATTCGGGTTTATATGGGTTTTATCTGGGAGAATTGATGGAAAATAATTTCTCATACGGAGCTATCCGGGCTGTGCCCGGGGACTGCGAAGCTTGAAACGGATATTTGTCCGGGCTTATCCGGGAATAATGCGGGAATTGGTCCAAAAAATTAATGCATCACTCTGGATCGGAATTTGATTCGGCTTCATACGGGTTCAATCTGGGAGGATTTATGGGAAATAATTTGTCATATGGGTCCATCCGGGTAGTGCCCGGGAACTGCAAAGCTTGAACCGATATTTGTCCGGGCTCATCCGGGAACAATGCGGGAATTGGTCCAAAAAATTAATGCATCACTCCTGATCGGGATTTGATTCGGGTTTATACGGGTGTGTCTGGGAGAATTTATGGAAAATAATTTCTCATACGGGCCTATCCGGGTTGTACCCGGGGCCTGCGAAGCTTGAAACGGATATTTGTCCGGGCTCATCCGGGACCAATGCGGGAATTGATCCCAAAAATTAATGCATCACTCTGGATCGGCATTTGATTCGGGTTCATACGGTTTCGATCTGGGGAAATTTCTAGAGGATGATTTCTCATACGGAGCTGTCCGGGTTGTTGCCGGGGACTGCAAGCTTGAAACGGATATTTGGCCGGGTTCGTCCGGGAATAATACGGGAATTGGTGCAAAAAATTAATGCATCACTCCTGATCGGGATTTGATTCGGGTTCATACGGGTTCGATCTGGGAGGATTTATGGAAAATAATTTCTCATACGGGTCCATCCGGGTAGTGCCTGGAGGAACTGCGAAGCTTGAAACGGATATTTGTCCGGGTTCATCCAGCAACAATACGGGAATTGGTGCAAAAAATAATGCATCACTTTTGATCGGAATTTGTTCCGGGTTCATACGGGTTCGATCTGGGAGGATTTATGGAATAGTACGTTGTGTATCAAGGGCAGAAAGTAAGCGATTGAAGCGAGGGGGAGGTGCGGTCCCGAGGGGACTGAAACAACCCGAGGGGCACCGAAGGCGCCCCGAGGGAATGGTTATGGTCGCCGAGGCTCTATATCGCACCTCCCACTCGCCTCAATCGTTTTCTGCCCGTGGCACACACGGTATTGTTTGTCATACCTGCATCGAATAGTCCGTGTTTTCGTGTAGGTTAGAAGGGCAGAAAGTTAATTATTGCTGGTGGGTAATGATGAGGCGGGCGGAAAATGCTTTTCCGCTCGCCTCATTAATACCTGCCAGCAATAAATCACTTTGCGCCCGCCTAACCTGCACGGAAAGGTGAACTCTCGATGCAGGTATGACAAAAAATAATTTCTCATACGGGTCCATCTGATTAGTGCCCGGGAACTGCAAAGCTTGAAACGGATATTTGTCCGGGCTCATCCGAGAGCAGTACGGGAATTGGTGACCAAAATTCATTCACCAATCTCGTTTGGGATTTGATTCGGGTGCAATCTGGGAGAATCCATGGAAAATAATTCCGTATACGGGTGTATCCGGGTACAGCTCGGGAACTGCTCAGTTTGAAACGGATACGTGTCCTGGTTCATCCGGGAATGTAACGGAAATAATTGATCGAAATTTATGCAAAATTCCTGATGGGAGTTTCGATCCGGGTTCATCCGGGTCCAATCTGGCAGAGTTCATGAAAAATATTTTTGTATACGTGTCTATCCGGGTTTTGTCCGGGAAATGTTGAGCTTAAGTTGGATATGCATCCCGGGTCATCCGGGAACTGTACGGAAGTCACTCATGAAAACTGATTCATAATTCTCGATCGGTATTCGATCCGGGTATATACGGGCTGTCTGCGAGAATCCATGAAAAATCGTTTCGCATACGGGGCTATCAAGGTTGTTCCCGGAAACTGCGAAACTTAAAACCCGTCTTCATTCGGTTTCATTCAGGTTCAGTTCGGGTTCCTGCGTGTTCCATCTGATGCAGTTCCAAGAAAATGGTTTCTTACTTGAATCTGTCTGGGGCGTATCCGGAATCTGTAAATCCCAAAATGGATATGTATATCCTGGTTCACCCAGGACTGTTGCGGAAATCGATCAACGAAATTTATCCGAAATTTTCTTGCGGTATTTGATCCACTTCTATCTAGGTTTCATTAGCGGGCTTTATAAAAAAAAGTTGCCTCATACAGATCTAGACCCCCATCTTTTGTACATTCCAAATCCTAAACAGATCATGGTCATTCGCATTCCGCGTATCGTATGGTCATGAGTCAACGAAATCAACCTCAACTTTTGATTGATACTCCACCTGGAAATATTTGAGTTCCATCGTTCTATTTGGTATCCCATATGCCCCTAAAAAAATGTCTCATGAAGTTGGATCCAGCTCAACATATCACATTTTTCGTAACGAGAACGTTACGTACAATACGCTGGTTCGATCAATTCCACACTCAAGTATGTAACAGGTATAAATATTCTGTGGTGACCATATCACAAATGTAGACGCAACCTTCTATCAATATAACATATAAATTTCACACTTACGCATGTTGCGTGCAACGTTCCCGACACACAGATTATGCTATTTTAGGTGATACACAGTTGATTCAAAATTCAGTACGATGCAATTAGTTTTAATACGTAAAAATTGCAAACATTAAAATGGTGCATATAATACAAAAATATTGTTGGGATGTTTTACATCAATTCACATAGTTATTTACACAGTCTTCATCAAATTCATCGTTTGGAGGTTATAAATTCGACGGTTATTGAATTATTTTTAATATATAAAAATGCATGTATGTATCTATGTATGTATGTATGTACACATATATTCCCTCAACACATAGGCATTTCATTTTACATAAACATTTTAAAATGTCATTAAATTTCTTTTGCATTCATTGTATTTCCACCACATTCGGCAGTGTAGCAATATAATTCTCTTCGCTCCTATTCGCATCTATACAAATAAATATACATTTTTCTTTCACGTGTGAAATCGGTACTATTTTCTTCTCAGTCTCCTCAATTATTCGGAAAATACTTGTGGACTCAAAAGGCTCAATTATTGGAAGTTCTTGATTTACATTGACACAAGAAAAACATAATTTCATGACCTTTAAAAACATCATATCTGCATAAGCAGTTCCATCAATTAACAGCAATTTCTGAATTTGGATAAATTCTCCTGTTTCAAGACGAAAGAATGAATCGTTCGATTCTTTTGCTCGTGTATAATCAATTGAGTGCATTACCATATGTGCATAAATGCATCTTTGAAATGTAAGAATTTGCCTACCTATTTCTGTGCTTCGATCGTATTCAGGATCAATTTTCCCAGCACCTAGCATGACAACGTCTCCTGAGACAGTACGAGAGAATATATTGACTTCATTACTGGAAAACAACGATTCACAATATGCTGAACACGCTATATTGGTAGAAACTTCTTTTACAATACTTTGAAAACTATTTGCTTGCAAAGTTCTTGTGGTCATTTGCTCGTATATACCTTTAGCACTATGCACACACTGCTTCAAGTTATATATGGTGCTTTCAAAGGGGAAGGTTGACGTTGCCCATAAAAGTCCGCAATTTCTGACGCATTGAACTGAATGCCTCAATGTATGCACATTAAAAGTGACGTATCGCTCACCATACAGAATTTCAAATATTCCGACAAACTGAATGAGATCGTATTCAGCTTGTTTCAACTGTTTCTCAGTTATGTTACCTTGAAGAAGGGTGTACAGGCTATTTACAAACAGACCAAAATGAAGCCAAGCATATTCATCTAAAATCCCTTCTAAACAAGGAATTGCATAAAATAATGTCCAAGACCTCCATTCTGATGCCTTCCATTTACTCTTTTCAGTTGTGATCGGTCTCACAAGCCTATGTACTTCGTGAGGAGGAGTCATGTTCATCAACCGATCATTAATTTGATTCAGCTGACTTCGGGACAATTTAACAGGGCTGTTGGGGTCTGTCCATATTGTCCACATATGAGATGCAACACCGATCAGATCTGCATGCAAATAATCTCTCACAAAAGACCATATCATGTCAAGTTCTTTCAATTCAGTTAAGACAGAAAACCCTTTTACACCATTCACCCCGCTGACGCTTTTTTTTGGAATTCTTCCCCGTTGTTTCGCAACTTCTTCTTGATATTTGATTTTATCCATAGCGTTCTTCATATCTGTTAAGTAGTCGGGATGTGTTCTTAGACGAGAGTCGTTTTCTGCCAATAAGTACCGCATACAGCCATGTCCATAAGTTCCACGAGCATAGCACCAAGAACAACCATAATATCCATTGAACTGCATGGTATTTTTCAAGAGTGGACGTGCCATACTGTCAACGCTGCACAAAAGTGGTTTCAACAGAAAGTGTATACTCTCTTGTTTATCATTCATCACATCAAACCCTATCTCGCTCAACACCTTTAATTGGTCTGTAAATGATTTCATGTACAAATTCATCATATTATTGGAAGGCTCCTTTTTACCAATCCATAGTCCTGCCAGTAATGGATAACGAAATCGCAATTTGGGGGGTAATTCGTTAATAATCATAAGAATTGGCCAAAAAGCTTGTTTAGAGCTATGAAATAATGGTGCACCATCTGTGTTGAAAGTGTAGGTTAACATTCGGTAATTTTGTGCCGTTTCCGTAACCAATTTTTTATGAAGTTGTCCATCGTACACATCACAAAAATCATCATTAGTATGTCCCTTCAAATGAATATGTTCTAAATTTTCGATCAAACTGTTCTGTAATTCTTTGGTGCTAAGCAACGATGTGATTTGATATTTAATGTCAACAGAGATGTAATAATTTGGAGATGCCATGCTTAATTGATATTGTTTTAAACATTTATCACAAACTTGTGTTGGATATTTCAATATTTCTTTCTTGTTTGAAAATGTAATTAGCTCCTTGCAACATACATTGCAATAGAAAGTATATTTAATCACTTCTTCCGGTGGATCAAACATTTTTGACATATAATAGTCGGACATATTCCAGTGAGTGAATGCTGGGCCAGCGAACGTTTTTGCTGCTTCAATTAGAGTGCGTCGACACTTGTAACTCAGAGAAAATCGTATCGAAATTCCAAGAATTATGAGCATGACTTCTGACGTTTTCAAGCCAGATTCCTTGAACATTACGGTATCTTCGCTTTGCAAATAATCTTTCAACACAAGTGATGCCTGTTGTGCCGATGATTCATCAACCGAGATATGCGAAGTCGATGATGGGAAATCGATCGGTTTCTCATCACTTCCACTACTAAATGATCTCGAGGATTCCCACTCTGGATGATGTACTTCTGCAGCAATATCACCAAGATTCTCCAATTCTTCTGAAGCTGAGGAAGAGCAGCCTACGTTTTTCCCCTTTCTCGGTTTTGTACAGTCCTCTACAAAAAAAGAAATATGTAATAAACCTCCTATTTTATAACGGAAATTTCGTCACATCAACTCATTCAGAAGCATAGTGACAAATCTTCTTCCTTCTTCAATCGACGTGTAACAAAGGACATAGGAGGGGGGGGGGCTGTGTCCTTTGTTACACGTCGATTGAAGGAAGAAGAATTTATCGCTGCACCACTGAACTCATTCATCATTGCAGCGATATTGAGTTTTTCAATTGAATCGCGTACTAATTCAGAATTGACTCAAATGTTGATTGAGAGTTATGAAAGAATTTCGGTGACTAATTTTCTTATCATTCATGGATAAACCCGAATATATATTTATTTCAAGCTGCGCAGTTTCCTGGCATAACTCGGATAGAACCGCATACAAAACCATTTTATATAAATTCCCCCAAAGAACCCAGATAGAATGCTGAATGAGAGTTATACATGAATTTCAGTGACTAATTTCCTTATCATTCCCGTATAAACCCGACACATATCCATTTCAAGCTGCGCAATTCCCGGGCACAACCCGGATAGACCCGTATACAAAACTATTCTTCATAAATGCCCCCAGACAGAACCCGGATAAACCCGGATCGAATGTGATTGAGAGATATAAATGAATTTTGTCGCCTAATTTCTGGACGAATCTGGATATAAATTTGTTTCACGCTCTGCAATCTCCAAGTAGCACCCAAATAGACTTGCATACGCAAACCATTTCCGAAGACTATCACAGACAGAATTTTAATGAACCCGGGTAAATGTTCGTTCTCCATTCCGCACTCGTGATACTGTATCCGGATACGGACAGATAGCACAACCATTCTAAAAGAGTTCATATAGAATACAACATATTTATATAGTGCTGTTTTGGAACTGTTGTGCTATCTGAGGATCCACACGGAGAAAAAAGATGTACTAAAAAGTACCATACTTTATAGTTTTCGAGCGCCAGTCTTGTCCAGATCAAATTAATTACCTGAAAATACCTTTAAAAGTACCATACTGGCTCGGAGTTTCCCAAAGAAATATAGTACTTTCAAAGATATTTTCATATAAATAATTTGATCTGGACAAGACTGGCGCTGAAAAACTATAAAGCATGGTACTTTTTAACAGATCCTTTTTCTCCGTGCATGTATATCTTTGCAACGAAAACCCTCTTCCGTATGAAACCCATATAGACCCTGATATGATTCCGTTTGAGCCCCAGTCTGGTTTTTGTCAGACCTTGATCCGGTTTTCATCCGATTTTTCAACAGGAAAACTAGCCCAAGTAGGACAATTTTTTAACATCGATCTGAATCCGGCGTGACTATGTCGAATTGACATCGATATCGAAAACTCATCGAAATGTTGATAGATTCGGTATCGAATCGATCAAGCTATAAATTTCGATGTGTTCTGCTTGGGTTGGTTACACAGTGATATTCCATAAAAAGCGAAATCACAAGCAATCCATATAATACATGATTGTATGTAACTCTTGGACAATCCACATTCGCTCATGTCTCTGAAGAAAATTTTCTCTCACCTGAAGAGGATCCCGTATTTTGTAATTCTTTCCCTGACACATCAAAGTTGTCATGAATCACACTACTGCTAGGATTTTCTTCCACGTAGACTTGATGAGGGGGTTTTTCACCCGACGCTGGATCTAAGTGGTGTTCTTGTGCACCTTCACTATCACTTTCCAGATTTGATGATTCTGTAACAATGGTAGATCAGTTCAATTGCAATAAATATAATTCTGTGTTGATTTGATTCAAAAAAACAATGACAAAAAATTTTAAGGAAAATACGATTGTCTCATTTCTTTTTCCAATAGTGTGCTTCTGAAAGTTACACTAGAGTTTATCTGATTTGTTCAGTTTGCTCTATCAAGGCTGATTATAAGTGGGTGTGAATTAAATTATGTGATAATATTACTTACCAGTATCCAAAGCGGAATTCAATTGACTATTCCATCTGCGGATAGTCTGTGAATGTGGTATTCTTCTACCATCCGGCAAATATCTGTTACTTATTTTTTTTTTCTTTGGTGGAGAAGAAGACATTGTAGTATCACTGATCTTTTCACACTAGGATGTTATACTTCGATGCAAACACAATAATACCTATGTAGGAAGTACAAAATTGGATAAATATTTTTCAGCATATTATTTTATGTTTACCGTTTATATATTTCTTCTTTGTTCTAATGAATGTTCGTTCTAATCAATGTTCGAAATAGTTTAGAAAGTTTGGAATTGTGTTATGTATCAGCTAGCACACAAGAATCCCAAATCAATTATGAAAAAAAAAACTGTTTCAGAACTTTTTTGAAATACAAAGAGGCCACATAGCACTCTTTATCCAAGATATATTTCCAGAAATTATTACCTATACAACACATCAGTTCAGAAAGAATTCAAGTTAGGATTCGAATACTTCATTATGAATCCTTAACCATTTCTTTCGAGCTCCTGCGCTGTATGGGTAAGAAGTCTTATGCAACACGAAAGGATGTATTTTAAAAGTCCTGGTTTCTGTTTTTGCTTCTCAGAGATATATTTGAGAACGTTTAGAAGTCAAAGACAAAGCCAAAAATTTTTTGGGTAAAAGACAACCACACAGCATTTCAGTTCTAAAATATGTCTCGAACCAAATTCAAGAAATCTTATGCAGTACAAAAAGATACAATATCTATCCCTGAAACTTTTTCCAAATAGAATCCGGATAAACCCGGAACGAATCCCAATTGAAACTTATAAATGAATTTCAGTCATTGATTCCCGTGTTATTCCCGGATGCACCCAAGTGCTTATCCATTTTAAGCTTTGTAGTTCTCGGTTACTACCTGGCTGGACCCGTACAGAATATCTATCCCCGAAAATTTTCCCAGATAGGATCCGAATAAACCCAGAACGAATCCCGATTGGAACTTATAAATGAATTTCGGTAACCATTTCCCGTATCACTCCCGAATGAATCCGAATACATATTCGTTTCAAGCTCCGTCGTTCCCGGTCACTCCCCGGATAGACCCGTATACAAAATCTATTCCAGGAAATTTTCCCGAATAAGACCCGGATAAACTCGGAATGAATGCCGATTAAGGTTTATAAATGAATTTTAGTGACCAATTTCCGTGTTATTCCGGGATGAACCCGAATACATATCCATTTTAAGCTTTGTAATTCCCGGCTACTACCCGGATGAACCCGTATACAAAACCCATTCCCGAAAATTCTCCCAGATAGGACCCTAATACACTCGGACCAGGATTTACGATTCAGTGCAATATTCCGATGTAACAACCCTGGTAAGAAGACCGGATAGAAACCGGATAGAGACTGGATACGAACCGGACTGGGACCCAACCGGGATAGTATCCGGGTCTATACGGGTTTTATACGGGGGTAGGTTTTCCGTTTCGGATATATACATATACGGGTGTCTCCAGGTGCAGTATCGGAACCGAGAAATGGGAAACGGACATGTGGCCTAGTCAGGGTTTCGGATCTAGTATGATCTCAAAAATCGTAATTGGCGGTTCCGATCAAATATTGTTTGGGGTATGACGATTTTTGAGATCATACTAGATCCGAAACCCTGACTAGGCCACATGTCCGTTTCCCATTTCTCGGTTCCGATACTGCACCTGGAGACACCCGGATATGTATATATCCGAAACGGAAAACCTACCCCCGTATAAAACCCGTATAGACCCGGATACTATCCCGGTCGGGTCTCTATCCGGTTTCTATCCGGTCTTCTTACCAGGGAGATCTTGTAAAGAATCTCTTTTAGAAGAACTGTTTTAGACATCTTAAAGATATCTTTTCGTGTTCCATGAGACTTTTTAAAAACTTTGTTAAATAATTCCTCACAACATCTTGGAGACCAAAAGTGCTGTGGGGGAAAGTACTATTTGAGAGCTTTTGAAGAGCTCCAAAACGAAATCGATGTACGTGACATTTGCGAGTGCTCTCAAAATTCTATGAGACTCTGAACATTTTTGCAGATTTTGCAAATGTCCCACGACCCGAATTCTTTTTGAAACCCTTTGAGAACTGGTCGTTTTCTGAAAAAGGAACTCTTCAAGAACTCTTTTAGAAAATAAAGTGTTCTTGGAGATCTTGCAAAAAGAATTTCATTTGTCAACGAGTTCCGTTGAAGTTCTCGAAGGAAGTTTATAGAATTTTTAGAAGACTCACAAATGTCCGACAAATCAAATTCTTCTGGAACTCTTTGAGAACTCTTTGTGTTCTCAAGGAGTTCTTCAAGAGTTCTTTTTTCAAACCAAAATTGAGATTCTTGTTTGCTATCTGGAGAGTAGGTTATAACAAAATTTATATTCATATCTATTTCATAATGTAAACTACATTAATGGAGTCTGAGCATTTACACAGTTTTGCAGGTTAAAAAACAAATTTATTACATATAATTAATTATATTATATTAATATATCAATAGAATATTACCGTGATAATTGTTTGATTTTCATCCACAAATTTTGGTAAAAGAAAAGTCTTCAAATATTAATTTTCTTCGCGCTGTTGATTCCCCAGTTTTCAAATATCAACTGTGCAAGCTTGAGGATACATACAACATACACACTGTAAAAAAAAACTGGAAATTTACTGTGCAACTGGACTGGAAATTTCCAGTGCTAGTACTGGAATATGGATATTCCAGTACATGTACAGAGATTTTGTTGTTACGTTACTGAAAATTTACCAAGCATAACTGAAAATTCAGTCATTGTACTGGAATTTTCAAGTTTGAGATGATGTACTGAAATTTTGCCATGATTTCGCGAAAATTTTACCGGCTCGTACTACAATTTTATAGTTCTTGTGCACCAAAAAAAAATATTCCCTCAAAAAGGACTTGAGAAAAAATTTGGAATTTAGAAAAAAAAACCTAATCGTTGGTATACTGGAATTATACAGGTTTTTAACTGCAATTCTCAGGTTTTGTGATGGAATTTTCCAGTTACTATGCAATTGAATTATACAGGTTTTGAACTGCAATTTTCAGGTCGTGTGATGGAATTTTCCAGTTGCTATGCAACGGAATTTAATCACTGTTGCACTGAAATTTTCCACTTCTATTGGACTTCGTCATTTCTGGCAGGAAAAATTTCAAGTATTTATATTAAAAATTTCCTGATTGAGATTTTGAATAATAATTGTAATTGTAGCCAATGAAATTGATATATGAGGTTTTTCCAAGACTTATCCTCTTGTGTTCTAGATATGAAGCATATGTAGTAACCCAAGCTGGCCTTCCAACATGTCGCGCTATAGCTCATCGGTTAGGTCTTAGGTTTCAGTTGGTAGGCAGGTAGAAAAGTGTGGGTTCAAATCCTGTTAGGTAGACATGAGTTTCTGTCCATCCAAATGAACGATCAAAAGTTTCTCAATCATCTTGGAACACAAGGACCCTGCAAAATCACTTTGCGTGAGCAATTTTTTTTCAATTTTCATGGATATTTTCAGCATTAATTTTCCAGTACATGTCCTGGAAAAGTCCAGCTCGTGTACTGAAAAATTCCAGTACCGAGGCTCAGAAAATTTCCAGTTTTGATGCGGGAATTCCATAACGTTTGCACTGAATTTTTGCAGTACAAATGTGCTGAAATTTTCCGGTACATGTACAGGTTAATGACTTCCAGTACATGTACTGGAATTCTCCGGTGACATTTTTTTACAGTGCACAAACATGAGTGAGACGGAGCCAATTGGCTACACTGGGCAACAGAAGTCGAATCAACACCAACGAAAGGTCTGATACTATTTCTAACGGAAATGTATCCAGTCATGTTATGCTTTCAATTATGTATTGCTAATGTGATATTTTTCATCGAGTATAATGGTACAAAAAAGATTTATAATGTCCGTTAAAAATATCTGAAATTCATTAATTAAAATATAAATAAAAATAATTCCGTTGAAACTATTATCGGGTTTTTGGCGCGCATTGTGCGTCCTTCTTTGTGTTGTGTTTGTGTGTCTCCTACCATCAACGAAAGCGTCGCTGCTTTTTGCGCCGACGCAGTTGACCGATTTTGAAAGCACGAGGGACGCGACACGTGAGAAGCGGTTCTCAGTTTCTGTTTGCCGGTTCGAGTGTAAAGTGGGGTTGGACGAGAATTTATATTATTACCATGTTCGCGTATGTGAAATATGAAAACCCGTGCCGTAATCCGGGTACAAAACACAAACCAACGGAAATTGTGTCAGTGAAAACAATTAAAAATTTTGATGCCAAAAATGCCAAAGGAAGACAATTCCAAGTACGATGCGGAGAAGCGTTTTGCATCGCAACAATCGGCATTAATGGTAGTAAGTGTTCTAATAACAATATTATATACAATTTTGCATTTGTTGATATTTTTTTCTATTCGTGTTCGTTCTTACAAAGTTATCTGAATCCTTATTTCACAACAAATCCAATTACGTTAGATACGTATTGTGATCTATATTAAATTCAAATCATGAATGTTTACATTACAGAAACGAGAGCACAAGTTGTTGAGCAAACGAAGAAAGGGAGAGTTCGGTTCAAATCTCAACGCCTGCTAAAATCGGCATCAGATGTTTCTGAAATGGAAGACGAAAAAACGCTGAGGAAAAATGCACAAAAATTTCAGGTTAGATTATTTTTACATTTAATATACAGTCGGAACTCGTTCATTTTAATGAGTATGAAATGTAAACATCTCATTTATTTTAATCGGAAAAAAATCCCTACCATCCCTGGTAAAAAAACCGGATAGAAACCGGATAAAGACCGGATAGGAACCGGACTGAGACCCGAACGGAATGGTATCCGGATGCATACGGGTTTTATACGGGGACGATTTTTTATTTCGGGTACTTATACGGGTCTATCCGGGTGCAGTACCGGGACTGAGAAGTGCAAAACGGACATCTATCCGGGTTTATCCAGATCTTATCCGGGAAAATTACCAGGAATAGGTTTTGTATACGGGTCTATCCGGGTAGTAGTCGGGAACTGCGAAGCCTTTCATTGTTTCCTTGTTTAGAAAGTTCCGTCGAAAAGTCCGCGAATAAAAATAAAATATGTTCATTCCAAAACAATGGGTCAGATTTTTCATTTTGGCATTGCCCTTTGTAAGATGTTTGATACCGAATAGTTTATGTTTGATTACGTATGAGCATTTCCATTTCAAATCGACCGGTCCGTTCTGGTCATGATTTTATTTTTCAATGAAACTTAGATATATTGTTTTTTGGTCAGTTTCATGAGACCCGTATTTTTTCTTTTGGCCGAAAAAAAAAGTTGTTCGTGATTTATCGAGATTTTTGTTTTGGGGGTGAAAATTGATTTTTCCCGTTGATGAAATGCACTTTTTTTTCAAACTTACATAACTTTGTCAAAAGTCAACCAATTTTGATGGATTTGTTTTTAAATCATTGTGAAAGTCCCTACTTTTGAACAAGCGTGACCAAAAAGGATTATCCATAGTCATTAATGATTTATTCAACAATAAACAAAAAGTGAAAAATTTTTTTCAAAATTCAATATCTCAAAAACAGTTTTTTTTTTCAAACAAAATTTATTCTGCTCAAAGTAGAGAGTTTGAACTGTATTCTGGCCAAGTGCCAAGTAGCTAAAACTTTTTTTTCAAGAATTATAGTTTTTTGAAAAAAAAGGTTGTTTTTCCCCGTTAAGCCAGGGTTATCTTTCATACAACTCAGCATTAGGGGGGTCCAAATTTCCGTCACGTTTTTTTTTCTTCGGTGCTCAACCGAGATATGAAAATTTGTGATGAAAAACGCATCCCAAATTTTTTTCAGAGGATTCGGAGAAGATTTAGAGGTCGCTGACGTCGCGGGGAGATGAAAATTGGAATGTACGTGTATTTGATTTGTTTTTCATATGCCACGAGAATATTCTTGTGTTGAATTCTATGGGATATTAAAGCTGCATTGTTGGACTATGTTCATGAATTTTTTTGATGAAAAAAATTTCGATTTAGTCAATGTTTAGCCCTTGATTTGCTCAAATTTTGGAAGAAATAAAAATTCAAAAGGCCCAACAAGTTTGAAATTTTTTTTCCCCTGTCCATACATTCCAATACCCCACCTAGGTGTCGCTACAGTCGCTCAAATGTTGCCGGAAACAGAATTTTCAGCATCATGAGTGGATTTCATGAAGAGATTTCAGTTTTTCAGGTGTTTTTTTAGAGAGGAAACATACTTTTTTCAATGATGAAACGTCGATTTGAAGAATAGAAATAGGAAACACAAATTTGAAAGAAATATTTTTCACCCACATCACGAAACTTTCCAATTCAGGAGAATCAACCCAATTTTCCTGAAAATTTTCCTGTTTTTGGCAACATTTGAGCGACTGTAGCGCCACTTAGGTGGGGTATTGGAATGTATGGACAGGGGAAACAAAATTTCAGACCAGATAGCTAATTTTGCTATAAAAAAGAATTGCATTGACTCACATACAATGACTTGTTCGGCCTTTTGAATTTTTATTTCTTCCAAAATTTGAGCAAATCAAGGGCTAAACACTGACTAGATCGAAATTTTTTTCATCAAAAAAATTCATGAACATAGTCCAACAATGCAGCTATAATATCCCATAGAATTCAACACAAGAATATTCTCGTGGCATATGAAAAACAAATCAAATACACGTACATCCCAATTTTCATCTTCCCGCGACGTCAGCGACCTCTGAATCTTCTCCGAATCCTCTGAAAAAAATTGGGGATGCGTTTTTATCACGCTTGTTCAAAAGTAGGGACTTTCACAATGATTTCAAAAAAATCCATCAAAATTGGTTGACTTTTGACAAAGTTATGTAAGTTTGAAAAAAAAGTGCATTTCATCAACAGGAAAAATCAATTTTCATCCCCAAAACAAAAATCTCGATAAATCACGAACAACTTTTTTTTTCGGCCAAAAGAAAAAATACGGGTCTCATGAAATCGACCAAAAAACAATCTATCTAAGTTTCATCGAAAAATAAAATCATGACCAGAATGGACCGGTCGATTTGAAATGGAAATGCCCGTATGAAAGTGGCAAGAAAATAACTTTATTTCACGTTTACATAGGATTGTTCAAAAGAAAAAAACCAGAAGTGTGAACGTTTGTCACAGCAATTAGAAACTGTCTCGGCTGCAATGAAAGTGAGTAATATCCAAAGTTTATGAGCCACGTTTTATGATTTAAACAGATTTATACAAAGTGATTCAAGAGTATTGAATATGCATACAGGTGTTTGTAATCGAAAATCTATTTCAGTTAAATAACCTCAAAAGTGATTAATAATTGTATGTACAATTATTGTAGGAAAGTTTTGTATTGATTACCCTGGTAAAAAAACCGGATAGGAATTCGACACAAACCCGGATAGGAATTTTTCCGGTCTTTATCCGGGTGTATCCGGGTGCGTATCCGGATTTTGCGGTGATTCTTTATCCGGTTTCATCCGGATCCTATCCGAGCAAGTTTCGGAACCGGTATTGTATCCGGGTTCATCCGGGAATCATACGGGAATTAGGACACGAAATTATTATTTATTTTTTTTTTATTTCGTGTCCTAATTCCCGTATGATTCCCGAATGAACCCGGCTACAATACCGGTTCCAAAACTTGCCCGGATAGGATCCGGATGAAACCGGATAAAGGATCACCGCAAAATCCGTATACGCACCCGGATAAAGACCCGAAAAATCCTATCTGGGTTTGTGTCGGTTTCCTATCCGGTTTTTTTTACCAGGGTATTGGCATAGTTTGAATTTTATGAATTCATGGAAGGTAATGAAATATAACTCCAATTCTGATTAGATGCATATCAAAAAGTCATCAAATTTTGCTGCAGATTCTCTGAGTATTCAATAACAATGTAAGAAAGTTTATCATGTTCTGAAGACACTTTAACCCTTCAAGAACGCACTTATTTTGCCATGCAAACTTTTATCGTCCACCAGTTCAAAACTACGTGTACAATCGGCGGCAAAGAGCAAACATAGACACTTAAAACATTAACAAATGAATTGGTATGAATACAAATGCATTTTTTATTATTGAAATTGGTTGAGGAATACCCAAAGTAGATGAAGTCAGGGTTTTTGAGACCCATTGTGTTCTCGGAGGGCTGAATTCTTCTATCCTATATTGAATATAGTTCAAATTATTTTGGTATTGACACTGAATCTTGCAAAACTGTTGTTAGAAAATCTTGATTGAAGTTGTGAACAAATTATTTTAATTTCTGAAATCTTGTTTAAATTGCAAGATGGTATAAAATTTGTAGCAATTTTTTTTTTTTTTTGAATTTTTATACGAATGATGTGAAACTTTCCACAGAATTCAACAGTCGCTTTCATTAAATTTGACCGTATTCCGACCAATTTTATCAATATCATTATGTATATGACTTTGAAATTACCAACGGATTCGTAGTCGTGGATTAGTGTTCTGAAACTCAGGAACCACTCACTGTTTTCCGGACTCAAATTAGGTTGAAATGAAGGCAATTGCGACGTGAGGATGAAGCTTTGAGTCTTTCTTGAGTTTAGAAATCACTCCCTGAACGAATTAGCCATCACAAATTCGCTAGTAGTTTCAGAATCATTTATGTATCATTTATGATCGTCAACGCATGTTGTTTAACCATTGTCGCAAGTAAAAGGTGACTTGAAGCTTATGAACAAAATCCAAAAATCATGAATATTATTTATTTCAAGCGCAATTAAGCACCAGAAGCAGCGAGCCTCATTTT
This sequence comes from Gonatopus flavifemur, assembly GCA_018340375.1. Lineage (NCBI taxonomy): Eukaryota > Metazoa > Arthropoda > Insecta > Hymenoptera > Dryinidae > Gonatopus > Gonatopus flavifemur. Next base: position 120,918 of record JAFFJZ010000090.1, read on the forward strand.
GCGCCAATTCCTTTCATAAATCATTTAACGAAAGTTTTCGGTGCATAGTAATGAAACCCTGAGCCAGGATTAGACTGTAAATATAAGTTACAGTCCTGAATTGATTTCTTGGTAGATATAAGAGGATTTTAAAAGTAATAATCTTCAAATGTAAAAAAATTGTTCATAATCCCGTTTTCCAATATCTATAAACCATGAGAGAACCCAGATTTATATTCAGAAACCAATTGAAAGCCTACACTGAATTACTATTTATTTTTAATAAAAATTTATGAAGTAATTCATGAATGTTTTAAAATTAAAAACTTGACGCAAAATTTTACTCTCTTCTTCTCCTGATGCTTGAGTGCCTTTAAAGGTCGTCCATTTTAAATCAAGTGTGAGCAGGAAATCATGAAATATTAAGACCTTGAATAAGTTGTCGCTGTTTTTTGGGGCAACAAATGCTATATTGACAGTATTTATCAACAAGATATTTCAGTAAAAGTATTTCTTCATCTTCTTTTTCTTCATACTGTTTTTGTGTGCCAGAGCGTTTTTTTTATCTCCGTGGTAAAAATCATTGTTTTTGAAGCATCAAAGACAGGGTTTGAATGGTGTCTCCGATAAAGCATGTTATTTGTACATCTCTTCAAGAATTTTATGTGCTTCAGAGGCAGATTTTTTTGAATGAATTAGTACAATAAAATTCCCCGCAAATGCTCTATTGGGCACAAAATTCGACATTTCCAGAACCAAGAAAAAATCCGTTGTTTAAGGGGATATATGTATACACCTAGAAGCCGGAAAAAAGACCTTTTTTTGTGATGTTCTCCAAGGAAAACCATTTGAAATTTCAGATGGGGGTTTTGATTTTCTAAAAGTACATACTTTCAAGAATATTTTCAATTTTTTTCAGTTGCAAATAATAAAAATTGGAAGAAATATCGTGCGATACTTTGAGCGCTGTGAAAAAATTCGTGTTTGCGGTGCCCACTGCCACGTCTTCAAAAATCATCCGAAACAAAAAACCAAGGAGATTATTAAAATAGATACTATAATCTTGTCTTTGTCATAGCCGATTTTGAAAATATCGATTTATGACAGAATGGCGAACGTTTGAATATAAAAAGTGATTTTTGGGCCAAAAATTAGTCATTGTTTCGCCTATAAAAAAAAAACTAAGCAACGGAAAAAAAAATCCTATGACAAAGACAAGATAATAGTGCATAGAATAACCAAAAAAAACCTCAAGGCAATCGGTTCATTAGTTTTCGAGAAATCTTGGGCACCGATTTGAAAGATGTGGTTTCGAGAAAAACGCGATTGAACATTTGGAGAGGAAATCATGAAATTTGTCAAATTACATGGAATCATCGATACAAGGCCTAGGTTGTACGTCTTCTATGATCAACGGAATGTACATTGCTTCTAAATTTTGTTGTCAGCGCCCTTCTTCGACCTTCTTCCGTCTGCAATTGCGTTTGCAGCTCGGTTTTCGCAATACGGATTTCGTCTTCTCGCGCAACCTTTTCAGCTGTAACTGGTTTATTTATCGGAATATCACCTTACCGTTTCCACCAGATATTCTAGTGACCTCAAACTACAAGAGAATGCATTTAAAAAAAATTTTTTTACCACCTAGGTGTATATATCCCCTCAAACAATGGTGGACTAACATAAGAGGGAATTCAAGCTTGTCAATAGTATTTTACTTCAGATGCGTTACCACCTCAAAGTGCATACACGTCATCTTAGTAATGTCATTTGGGAGATGAAACAGCGAGAACATATTCACGGTCCTACTAATAGCTGAAAATCATACTTCTGAAAGAATGAGATTGATTCCGTCCAGGATATAAAACTGTGTTTTTATGTTTGAGATCAAGACAAAACAAGATTTTTTCGATACTGCGACTGTTTTGAACATTGAACTGTATAATATACTGGAATAAGCTCCATACAAAGAATATTCGTCATACAGAGATAATCGAATGCATTGTGCGTTTTCTATGGTGCATGTATTCAAAAGAAACAACGCCAAACTACCTTGCGTTGAACGAAATGCCTCTTTTTATATCCTATAGGAATTTAAGCCTCTTCTAGTATATTATGTATATAGTTGCATGATTTTTAATAAACCTTGGAGATTGAAATGAAAAGAATATTCTTCCAAATTTTATCTTGTTTCATGTTTAAAATGACGTTAAATTGACCCAACGAATTTTACATTACATCTGATGAAATTAAGTTTCATTAATTCTGCTCAAGACTGTCGAATCCACTCCTAGCCCTAAAACAATATAATACCTTGTTCATCAAATTCCACAGTTATCATCTTTATCATCCAAATTTAGTACGATGCATCAGATCTTCCTTTTTTCGAATAAGGAAACGATTGAATTTTTCAATAAACTGGAGCTTCATTCAGTTAAACTTCTCAATATAATTTCGAAGAATAAATTTGAATTCAAATGATGTCTCAGAATTTGTGGTCAAATGATGAATTTCTGTGATTTTCGCTGAACCGCATTGACATTGTTTCTATGCCTTTCAAACAATATTTCATAAAAATTGAACGGCATTTTCCCGCTAGAGAATCTAATTGACTCGTCATAATTGAACTTTCAGCCCTATGTAGGAATGTGAGGAAAATACACCGGAACTTCCCGAAAAAATTGATACAACCTCATCAATCGCAACATCACAAAAACCTCAAATTAAGACCAATGTTCAAGTCAGTGTAAATAAAATGAAACTAGTAAGTATCAAATTTTTATTCGTCGTGTCAGAAACTTCTCGATTTGAGAAAGAATAAATGTTGGTGCTCTTTTTAGCTAGAAGAGAATCTATCTGCCCAAAACACACGTTCTCAAAGCGGTGATAAAACACAGGGAACCAACGTTCGAAGAACAAAAGAAGACAAGCGTTCAGACCGAAGTTCGGATAAAACCAAACAAAGTCCCAGTAATTTATGTGTAATGGATGATATAGAGAAGAACATACATTGTTCAAGATTCAACAATGCGTGGGCTTTAATTCATTAGGAATTTGAGAGGATCGTTTATATTTGTTTGTTTGTTTGTTTGTTTTACAGGTCCTACCTGAACCACAGCCATCTGAAAAAGCTACATCAAGTACAAAGAATGATGCTGAAGTAATAAATTTGAAGCGCCAGATTTTAGAATTGCATAAAGAAAATAAGGCAATAAGAAATATGAATTTAGAACTTCAGAAAAAACTGGTCGGATGGGCTGAAAGAGTTGAAAGTTTGTTTCTTTTTGTTTGTTTTGTGTTTGCGGTTGTTTTTGAAGACTGTATGCTTGGCGTTTTGTTTCTATACATTTCGACTTACTTGTTGCCATAAGAGCATAATGAATAAATAGAGAATGTCATTCAAAGCGAAATATTCCCTTGTAAAAAATGTTTTTCTTAAATGAGTCATGTGAGCATATATAGTTTTTGTTTTCGATTATTGAGTATAATCGATGATATGTTTTCTTCGCTTCTGTGTAAAGGCAAGAATTTCTGTTTATAGTTTTTGTAAGTCCATTTCCAGACATAGATTATGCCTACTTTCCATATGGTTATATGTAACTTTTTTACATGGATTCTAATAATCGGAACTCCTTGCTCAGTGTGAATTATATTGATAAAGAGGAAGCGATGATCAAAAACATTGTAAATATTCAGGAAAATATATTATGGAAAAAAACACAAAAGAAACGGAAGAATAATTTTGAATCAATTATGCTCCAATATATTTTGCTGCAGCAGATTTTTGGAATTTAATTCTTGGTTGTCAATTGATACTTGTACCCAGGTAACGCCAGACCTTTTGAGATATTCTATTAATGCTCAGAATATATTTCGAACGTTTGGATGCTACTACGGTGCCCACGGAGTAAAATGCAGAAACGATGGTAATGTTTAGCAGAAAATTTGAGAATGTTACTCAAACTCGTAATACAGATAAAATAGGTCACATTTTTGTTAAACATTACTAGAAAAATAATGGAAAATTGTTAATTCTTCCTGATAATAGGAGCAAATATGAAATTTCATGCGTGACTTTTGGAAAGTTCATATTTGTTTGTATTGTTTGTAAAGTATTGATCATTTTTCATTGCTTCTCCAAAAATATTCAACAAGAATGTGAACCGGTTCAACTGTATTACGAATTTAAGAAATATTCTCAGATTCTAAAAAATATTCTAAAATTTTCTATTACATATTACTATCCTTTCATTTAAATGTTGAGACAGGTTCGGAAAGACAGGGATAAAAACCGCAACGAAATGGACGAAACGCCGTTTCTTTCCGTTTAGTGGCGGTTTCTCCAAACCTATCCGAACATTTTCAATACTTTTCAGAGAGATTCTTATACAAATTATTACAATTTGTGGTCCCATTTTGCTTCTTGTTACTATGTCAAAAAATTGTATGTGAAAAAGCAAAATTTTATTGTTTATTTAGAATTTCATTCTATTGCACTGATATCAAATTATTACTAAAGAAAAACACACATTTTATTCCCTTTCAATTGATAAGGATATATTTGATATATTAAAGCATGTCAAGTAGCACAAGTTCTTGGTCACAGAGAGGAAAAATTTCCGGGAACAATAAAGTATTCAATTGAATGATTGTCACAAAATACTCAAAATACCATAATTTGAATAAAGTTTCAATGAAGCCTTTCGAAATAGCCGATTAATATCAGATGGTGACTTTCCAACTGTTTTGATTGGTTGAGAAGTGAAGTGATCTGGTTAGATTAGCTACTTCAGAAGGCTCCATTGACTCACCTGAATCCATATTTTTTCCATCAAACAAATATCCACATTGTTCAAAATATTTTGTCAATGCGGATAGTGATTGAATTGATTGAATATCAAATCGATTAATTATTTCATTGCGATTATACAGTGGGTAGATTTAATCCGTTCCTTCCTACTTTTGATGAGTTGCGGAAAACTATACCATAATTCTCGAATTTTTAATGGAAATTGAATTTCATCCACCTAAACACTTGAGAAATGAGTAATGTTGATCGATGAAATCGTTTAAAAGTTTCAAAGTCAAATATTATGATTATAATCCTAATTTAATTGTGGGTCTTCTTAACGGCCATGGAGCTTCAAAAGCACGGGCAAAACTTTGCTACATACTTTTCCAACAACTAAGCGAAAGATAAAAATTTTTTAAATGCAATGATGGAGCATATTGCCAAGATCAGACTTTGAATATAAATTGGAAGTCCAAAGTAATATCAAAATATAAAAGAAAACAATTTATGGAAATTATTGTCATTTGTAGTTTATTATGTTTATGATTCTTTGCATAATTTTCAGAAATCTTTTCCAGATTCAACAAATATTGAAAGTTTAATTTTGGCATTGTGTTTCATCACTGCATATTAAAAATCTTGATATAAATCTGCTTAGTTTGCTGTTTGCTGTTTTGCTGTTTGATTACTTAGTTGTTGGAAAAGTACGTAGCAAAGTTTTGCCGATTTTTCTCGAGCTCCATGGGCCTTGAGCTGATGAAATTGGGACGAGACGGATTAAACTCACCTACTGTACAATTGAATATTTTATGGTTCCCGGAAATTTTTCTCTCGGTGTTTCTATTGCTTAATGTCACATTCTACTTAGAACAAAAAATAACATGAATACCTTTCCACGTTCTGAAACCTAATGAGATTTTTATTTTTCAATAATTTTCTTGATATATAGGCCAGAAAAAACCCCCCGTACAACCGTTTGTTCCGTTTTTTTTGTCTCATGTTTTTTTCCAACTACTCTGAATCCGAAATCATGTAGCACAGAATTCTTCCACGAAAAATAGAATTTAAAATGCATCGAGTGTGCAGATGGAACAACCTGCGTACATGTTGAACTTAGATCATGTTTTTTTTCTTGAAGTAGATTACCTTTCGATATGTATGGCATGTTTCAGCTACTGTTAATAATGCCGCTGAAGGGGCTGCAGTAAACCTCCGAGGAAAAATCGCCACAGGCGAAGAATTTCCAGTAGGCTACATCGATCGTGGAACGAATATGGTAATTTTTATTAATATATTCATAGTTATTTATATCAATTATGAATATTTTCAATATCGTTTTAATAACGATTATTGTAGATTCACGCAGGACTCGGAGTATGGATTGAGAAAGATAATTACGACCGTACACGCTACAAAAAAAAACTTTCTTCATCTGTTTTTGTAACGGATATGGCATGTCATATTTTTACTACTGCGGTTCCACAGGATAGCTCTGTAACTGGCACGGTTACCAATGTAGGTAGGAAGCAAGGGAAGCTTCCAAAACCAGGATTATGTCCGAAAAAATTGGGAGCTGTAAGAAGTACGTTAATTTGAAATCGTACATATGAATACGTAAACTGCATGCTTATACAATTAAATTTTTAATAAATTTATTCTTCCAGATATAACACGCCATTGGATGACAGAAAAAAAAATGAACGATGAGGAGCAATGGCAACATATCGGCAATGCAACATCCTATATCTCTAAAAAGATTTCTGAGCTTAATCGTCCTCCAAGAGTTGGAAGAATCAAAAAGAAGGCTAAACCAAGCAAAGATGGCGATAAAAGTGGAGATAAAAACACGAAAATCCAGAAAGATTCTACAAGAACTGAAAAAACTTCTAAAAATAGTAACCAAGATCTTGTAAGTTTGAAAAAAAATAAGAGACAAATAAGTGACAATGATGAACAAAACAGTTTAAAAAAGAAAAAAAGCGAGAAAATTTGTACAAATTCCGATAATGACAAAACGGACAATGAAGATAACATTGGAGAAATTTCAAAAAACTCTAAACAAATTGAGAAAAAAAGTGGAGAGACCATAATGGACATTACGAAAACTTCTAAAAATATTAACCAAGACCTTGTAAGTTTCAAAAAAAATAAGAGAAAAATGAGTGACAACGATAAACAAAACAGTTTAAAAAAGAAAAAAAGCGAGGAGATTTGTAGAAATTCCGATAATGACAAAACAGACGTTGAAGATAACATTGGAGAGATTTCAAAAAACTCTAAACAAATTGAGAAAAAAAGTGGAGAGACCATAATGGACATTACGAATAGCGATGAAAACGAAGAAACCAAAACAAATAACAAGGAAGCTGAAGAGGACGTTAAAAATGGAGAAACTGTTACTGTTTTGTCTGAAGAAGAAAATGATGATACTGATGGTGCTAAAGAAGCAGAAGAAGATGATGATATTGATGGTGCTGAAGAAGAAGAAGATGATACTGATGGTGCTGAAGGAGAAGATGATGATACTGATGGTGCTAAAGAAGAAGAAGATGATGATACTGATGGTGCTGAAGCAGAAGGAGATGATGACACTGATGGTGCTAAAGAAGAAGAAGAAGAAAACCGGAATGAGAACAATGAATCGGCAGAAATAATTAAAAAACGTGAAACTAACACGAAGGTAAATAATAATATATAAAATATATGCATATCAAAATATTCATTATATTATTTAAGGATGTATTACACATATTTTAAAAATAATGAACAATTCGCGAAAATCTGCAAAACGATTATTAATGATCAAACAAATACTCATACCAAAGTTCAGGTCAATTCAGAGCTTCCTTCGAAAGTCACATGAACATTAAAATCCAGTTTTATTGTCCCATGGATCATATTTTGAATCACGGGCCATTAGCGATATATTATTTTCAAAATCTATGTAATTCATCCTTGAACAACATGTTATTTATTACAAAAAATTGAAAGGATTTATTGAATTGATTCAACGCACATAAAAATTTCGATTTATCGCTAAGTTGTGAGAAAAACATGTAGTACTCAGGGTGGCGAGTGACCGGGAAAACCGGGAATCGTCGGGGAATTTGGGATTGTAGAGAAAAGTCAGGGAAAAGTCAGGAAATTCTCACGTGAGTCAGGGAAAATCGAAATTCGCCCATTTTCAAAAATTGTACACAGAGAAATGAACAAAATGGGGGCTCTCAATAGATTATTTTCGAATATTCAAGCAAAAACCCATTAGTTTATTGTCTATAAAATTCAAAATTTCCAACAACAAAAAATGAAAATCCTTCGATTAAGCACTGATTATCAGTGGTGGTTTTTCGGGTCATTCTTCTGAAATTATCAGAATATCTCTGAATCACTTTGAATTTCCTAGAATTTTGAATAATGACTCATCTATCATTCGGATTTTATATACAAATCATTAGGTATCGTTTGAAATTACTTATAATTACAATTAAAATGATGATGTTTTAATCAAATATTTTCATAATTTGAATTGAAATTTGAGTTATAAGCAAATAAAATTCCGAGCGATTCGCAAGATGGAACATTCTAAGACTGTGAGAAAAACAACTTTGGAAACTCGGTTTGACCGATTCAAAAACTTCTAGGGATTCAGCAGCATCTAGAGAAAAATTGAGATAAATTTGGAGGAAGCTCTAACATATGGAGAAATGAAATTTTGAGGAATTCGTACAGCTTCGAAGCTATTCGGAGAGATTCGGAGGAAATTTGGAAAAATTCAAAAGAAGCTTCAAAATACGAATAAACAATCTCCAGAAATTTAAAAAGATTCAAAGAAATTTAGATACTATTATTCAGTCTGGAGATTGAAAACTTCCTCTGAATCTTTTCAAATCTCTTGACAAATTCCGAAGCATAATTTTTCACGATTTATTTGTTTCCTATGAATCTTTGTGAAATCTTTTGAATTCCTGTAAAAGTTTCGACCAAAAATTTATCCACATCTACTCTCCTCCGAATTTCCTGGAATTCCTGTCAATTTCTTTAAAGTTCTCTGAATTCCTCTGATAATTTCAAAGCAAAGTTTTCCTCAATTCCCGTATGTCTGAATCCCTGTGGAATTTGGGACCAGAAGTTTGTCTCAATTAACTTCTCGCCGAATTTGTTTGAATTTCTTTGAATATTCTTGAATTTTCCTGATTCCCTCTGAGGAGTTGAAATGTGCAATTTATTTTCAATTCTTGTGTCTCTGAATTCCTCCAAGATTTTATATTCAGACATTTGTGTCAATTCCAGTTCCTTTGAATTTCCTTGAATTCTTCTTACTGTCTTTGCATCTCTGAAAAATTTAACGCACAATTTCCCTCAATTCACCTGGCTTTGAATTTCTCTGGATTTATGTAAAACCTTATGAGATACCAAACCAGGATTTTTTTATTCATTCCTTTCTGAATTTTTCTGAACTCCTTTGATCTTTTTTTTTGAGCCCTCTAAATTTCTGTGGGAACCTCACGATTTCTCTAAAATTATCGTCCAGAAATTTTTCCACATTCACTCGTTCCTGAATTCCCCTAAATTTCTTTGAATCTGAATCTCTCTGAGAAGTTCAACACACAATTCTTCGTAATTCATCTGTCTATGGATTATTCTGAATCTTATCGAATCCCGCTGAATCCTTCTGAATTTCTCTGGAACGTGCACTTTCCAAAACGATTCAGAGAGTCAGAGACGGATTTAGAAATTGTGTTTCCTTTTCTAACGCACGTATAACAAAGGATAAATGATAGGCGGCCGCCTAGTGTTTATCTTTTGTTACACGTCCATTGAAGAGGGAAACAAAATATCCCAATCCGGCGCTACACAGAGTGAGTATTCTTTACTCAAAGTACTCAAAATTAACTCAATAAAATCAAATAAAACAAACACCCAGACCTTCTGTTGGTATAGAACAAGCATTCATCGGTATCGATACGAATTCGTTCATTATGCTTGGTTGAAAATAGGTTGAAAGACTTGGCAGTAATTGGGAGTTCATTAATATTTCACATTGTGGGAATCCAGTTTGAATGGAGCTTTCTGAAAAATCACTTTTGTGCGTTATTTGCGATCAAAAGATAGAGTTCACTAGGGAGCGAGGTATTTCATGTAAATTATGTTGAAAACACTTTACTATGTCCTTTAGGTTATTGAATTTTTTCTGATCACCGGGAAAAGTCGGAGAAGGGTCAGGAACTTTTAATGGATCTGATTACTCGCCACCCTGATGTAGCAAAGTTTTGCCGGTTTTTTTTAGAGTTCCATGGCCATTAATACGAGATTCTCAAGTTTTCTAGTGTATCGAAAATTTTGCATATCTTCAGTGATGAATGAATACATATTTTGTGTCTAAATATCCTCTTTCCAGAGCTTCGAAGAACAGTCTGAGACAGAATTTGAGGAGGGATCTTGAAGAACCGTGTCTCATTACCAACACCAAAATTTACATTTATAAAGATGGAGACTGAGCTATATTCGAAAGCTGTGATATGAAGTACAAAGCTCCATCATATGAAGTATTAAGGAATCCTCTACTGTTCGCCATCGCCTTATGCAAAAAAAAAGAAAAAATATTTTTACGTTAATTTTAAATTTGAATTTTATTTGAGTTTCATTTCATTTTGGTGTAGAATTATATTTAAGGCTACTTGAGTATCAGGAAGTAGGGAAGAGGAAAAAGTGAAACTTATTAATATTCACTTGAACTTGTATTAACTTATATTAATTATTCACTTCACTTGACTCACTGTACTTTTTATTGATTTCTTACTTTAGGGAAAAATTTATTGCGAAATTTGACTCTTTTTATCCCATCTATCTATGTTCGAGTTTCGTTAACGGCATTCATAAAGATTTTAGTCATTTATGTAACATCCCAAGTAGCAACCAAATGTTGCACATGTACTCTGAACCTTCATAGTATAATTAGACATACTCATTCTGATGCTACTGGGGGTGCTATTGTAATAAAGATATCGGTACTCGTTGCTAGTCTTATGAGTCATGACATACGCGCAAAAAATGTATTTTATGTTTCACTTATGTTTTGAAAGTTTATAATGCTTATGTGAGCACTTACTGTAAGCCAATTCGCAGTATCATTCCTTCAAAGTAGAAGGTGAACGAAGACACCGAAATATTATTTTTTTTGCAATAAAATATTTGCAGCAGTTATTATGCTGGCTAGTCTTATGGCGTAAGCGCAAAGAATATATTTTATGTTTTACTTATGTTTTGAAAATTCATAATGCTCATGTGAGCACTTACTATAAGCCAATTCGTAGTATCATTTCTTCAAAGTAAAAGGTGAACGAAGACACCGAAACAGTTTTTTTTTGAAAATCAATAAAATATTTGTAGCAGTTATTATGCTAGAATGTATTTTATGTTTTACTTATGTTTTGAAAGTTTATAATGCTCATGTGAGCACTCACTATAAGCCCATTCGCAGTATCATTCCTTTAAAGTAGAAGGTGAACGAAGACATCGAAATATTATTTTTTTTGCAATAAAATATTTGTAGCAGTTATTATGCTTGCTAGTCTTATGACGTAAGCGCAGAGAATGTATTTTATGTTTTACTTATGTTTTGAAAATTTATAATGCTCATGTGAGCACTTACTATAAGCCAATTCGTAGTATCATTTCTTCAAAGTGAAAAGTGAACGAAGACACCGAAAAATTTTCTTTTTTAAAAAGTAATAAAATATTTGTATCAGGAATTATGCATTTCGATTCATTATTTTGAGGGATATCTCCTATCAGCGACGTTCCATGGATGCTCTGGGCGTCAAATTCCTTGAAAAGCATTTGAAATTTCAAAAGCTAGATATGGGTGATTATCATTGATCGTGGATATTCGAACCGCCCTGGAGTCTTCGCTTTTGTAATTGACCGAACCTGATCAAAATCCCGATCAAAAAACCTGGTTGGATCGCGGATAGACCCGAAAGAATTACCAACCTTTATTCGGGTTCTATCCGGGTCTCAATCCCATTTCGTGAGGATAATTCCGAGCCAGACCCGAATAGGCCCGGATGAGACCAGAATACAAGAGTCGGAGTGATTGCCGGATAAACCCGGATGAAGTGCCGATACGTATACGGGTTCTATCCAGGATCTGAAGGAAATTTTCGTCGTGCATCCCGAATCAGATCTGGATGGGATCCGATTAGGACCCAAACCAAAAGACCTAATTGGATCTCGGATAGGTTCGGAAGAATTCCCAACCTTCATTCGGGTTCTATCCGGGTCTCAATTCCAATTCGTGGGAATAATTCCGAGCGAGACCCGGGTAGTCCCGAATGAGACAAAAACCGGATTGATTGCCGGATACACCCGGATGAAGTTCAGATACGTATACGGGTCCTATCCGGGATCCGAAGAAAATGTTCCAAACAAATCCCGAATCAGATCCGGATGGGATCCGATTAGGACCCGAACCCAAAACCCTGATTGGATCCCAGATAGACCCGAAAGAATTCCCAACCTTCATTCGGGTTCTATCCAGGTCTCAATTCCAATTCGTGGGAATAATTCCGAGCGAGACCCGGATAGTCCCGAATGAGACCCGGAGACAAAAAACGGATTGATTGCCGGATACACCCGGATGAAGTTCCGATACGTATACGGGTCTTATCCGGGATCTGGAGAAAATGTTCGACATGAATCCCGAATCAGATCCGGATGGGACCCGATTAGAACCCGAACCCAAAAACCTGATCGGATCCCGGATAGACCCGAAAGAATTCCCAACCTTCATGCGGGTTCTATCCGGGTCTCAATTCAAATTCGTGGAAATAATCCCAAGCGAGACCCGGATAGTCCCGAATGAGACCCGAACCCAAAAACCTGATTGGATCCCGGATAGACCCGACAGAATTCCCAACCTTCAGTCGGGTTCTGTCCGGGTCTCAATTCCAATTCGTGGGAATAATTCCGAGCGAGACCCGGATAGTCCCGAATGAGACCCGGACACAAAAACCTGATTGGATCCCGGATAGACCCGAAAGAATTCCCGACCTTCATTCGGGTTCTATCCGGGTCTCAATTCCAATTCGTGGGAACGATTCCGAGCGAGACCCGGATAGTCCCGAATGAGACCCGGACACAAAAACCGGATTGGATCCAGGATAGACCCGAAAGAATTCCCAACCTTCATTCGGGTTCTATCCGGGTCTCAGTTCCAATTCGTGGGAACAATTCCGAGCGAGACCCGGATAGTCCCGAATGAGACCCGGGCACTAAAACCGGATTGGATCCCGGATAGACCCGAAAGAATTCCCAACCTTCATTCGGGTTCCGTTTGGGTCTCAACTGTATTTCGTGGGCAAAATCCCGAGCCAGACCCGGATAGTTCCGGATGAGACCCGGACACAAAAACCGGATAAAGCGTCGTATAGACCCGGATGAAGTTCCGATGTCTATCGGGACCTTATCCGGGTTCTATCCGGGTTTTTGAGCAGGGTACTCCAGCCTTTTATTACATTCGGAACTACCCCAACCTTTCATTCAACAAAGAGACGTTAGTATTGCTTGGTCGAATAGACTGTACAGACTCTTCGCGAGACACGCGGTGAATGTTTGGCTCCTATATCATAACGGGAACGATGAATAATGCACGACGGATGAAAATCCCAATAAATGTGGTCATCAGAAAATTTGGCACTGGGGACGACGAAGGTTATGTTGCCATGATGAATCATTCTTGTTCCAGCGGCACTTTTGGGGACAAGATGTCACAAAAACTGCCATTCCGTGAGTATGTACGTGAGAACGACCCTGAAACCCCCATGCGTCCTCGATCATGCCGGGTTGTAACTGGTAGTAACCTCAAAACTACCGAATCGTGCATATATCAGCAATGAACTCTTAGCATACTTGTCAGTCATGAACTCGAAGATCAATCTGGTTCTCATAGCCAGGAGACGTAGTTGATTTTAACTTTGACAATTTTATCTCGTTGTGATAACGTGATCTACGAGAATTTGTTTCGTATTCCTGGTTATCGGAACCAGATTTCAGTACACTACAATTACTAGCCCTCAACCATGCGAAGATGTTTTATATGACAATGTCGTTTATCTCTCAGTGTAGCGATGATAGTCAAATTATCTTCATGGTCTGACTACTTGTTTCGGGATTACGTACACTACCGGTCAAAAGTATTCGAGCACCTCTCGAGAAAACGCGAAATTTTCAAAGTTTCATATCTCAGCCGGAAATTATCGTACATTCAAAAATAAAAAACCGTTTTGAAGGGTGAAGTGTGCTCTTTCAAGAAATCTTAGTCTCACTCACCTGACTGAAGTTCGTTATTAACCGCGTTCGGTTGAACTTACAACTTTTTTCGACTTTTTTTTCGACTTTTCAAACCTTTGCATGTTTTTGGGTGATTTTTTCCTGGGAAAATGAGATCATACATTCGATAGAGCATGGATTCAGCTTCGAAATGATCTCTTATTTTCCTCCCTCGGATCATTCCTTTCAGAGTTATGTCCTTTTTTGTGAAAAAAGTGGATTTTCAGACAAAGTGCTGTAACTCTGAAAGTATCGTTCCAGTCAAAAACTGTTGAGGGGAAAAAAGTTTCGTTCCAACGTTCTCTACATGCATAACAATTTTGGGAATTATTGAGGCATATTCAATTTTCGCAACTTTTCTCATCCTTGGTGGAATATCTTGCAGTCTCGAGATCATCAATCAATTCAAATATTCAACAAAGAATTATCGTTAGATGAGTCTACAGTGGTGAACATTTTTTTTCTTTGTTGTACATCCATGTTATAATTATGTTTTGTTGGGAACTCCATAGTGACGTGAATTTCGTGGTCAGAATGCCAGTGATTGTGAATATGGAATCCCGGGAATTTCAAAATAAACCGTGTAGGATAAATTATAACAGTCGAGCATGCTTGTCATAAAATTGGAAAATCAAATTGTTCTTATTCAAATTATATTTCTAAATCAAAATATGTACATATGTATACAATCAACATTAAAATTCAGAATCAATTCAAATCAATTCAAATTCTGATTTCAAATTGCAGATTCTTCGAAATAGCCACCTCTTACTTTTACCACCGCCTTGCAGACTCTCGGCATCCTCAATAATAATTTCTCCAATGTCATAGGAGATATCTGACTCCAACATGTTTGCAAATATTGCCATAGTTCCTGGTTGTTCGTTGGTCTCATTTTCCTCACATCTCCATCGAGTTGATCCCACAACAGTTCTATGGGATTGAGGTCTGGGGATTGAGCAGGCCAGTCCATAATCTGCAACTGATGCGCGTTTTCCTTCTCCCGTATGTATCCGGTGCACAATTTGAAGTATGCTTGGGATCGTTGTCCTGTTGCAGAATGAACCCGTTTCCAATTAACCTCTTTCCAGAAGGTATTAGGTGGTTTTTTAAGATACTATGATATCCCTCTTTCTTCAAAATACCTTCAATTTTGAATAAATCACCTACTTTTAGTCCTCCAAAACACCCCCATATCATGATTGATCCTCCCTCGTGTTTCACTGTGGGTGTTACACATTGATTAAGCGTTCGTTCACCTTCCATTCGACGGACGTAAACTCGACGTTTCGTTCCAAATAATTCAAATTTTGATTCGTCCGTGAATAGTACTCTCGACCACTCTTCTATGCTCCAACTTAAATGTGCGCGAGCCCAATTCAAACGTTCAATTTTGTTTCGCTTAAATAATAAGGGTTTTCGCGCAGCAATACGTCCCATGGGGCCAGAATCTCGCAGACGACGTTGAACGGTTGAGACAGACAAAGGGGAATCACGAGTTGCATTCAGTTCTTGTTGTAAGTCAGGTGCTGTTCTCATCCTTAGTCGTTTACTTCGAATACGCAAAAACTTATCTTCTCCTTTCGAAGTAACTCGCGACCTGCAAGATCGAGCCCGATTGGAATTCGATTTTGTACTTTGGTATCGCTCCAGGGTATACAATACGGTCGAATTAGTTACACCGACTCTCTTCGAAATTTCTCTTAAAGAATATCCCTCTTCACGTAATGCCACTATCACAGCACGTGTTTCTTGACTCGTTTCGCGGGTTTTAACCCGTAGAATCATAATTGAATGAAACAGTCGCGTTATAGGAGGCTAGCCTGTATTTATCACGATTAACGCATTGTTTTGCATGAAGCAGTTGCATATGAAATTTATCATTTGTTTGTTTCGATGAATGAATATCGATAGTTTTTCACGATGAATGCATCGTTTTGCATGGACGAAAAAATTTCACCACTGTAGACTGATCTGACGATTATTCTTTGTTGAATATTTGAATTGATTGATGATCTCGAGACTGCAAGGTGTTCCACCAAACATGAGAAAAGTGGCGGAAATTAAATGTGCCTCAATAATTCCCAAAATTCTTATGCATGTGGAGAACGTTGAAACGAAACTTTTTTCCCCTTAACAGTTTTTGACTGGAACGATACTTTCAGAGTTACAGCACTTTGTCTGAAAATCCACTTTTTTCACAAAAAAGGACATAACTCTGAAAGGAATTATCCAAGGGAGAAAAATGAGAGATCATTTTGAAGCTGAATCCGTGCTCTATTGAATGTATGATCTCATTTTCCCAGGGAAAAATCACCCAAAAACATGCAAAGGTTTGAAAAGTCGAAAAAAAAGTCGAAAAAAGTTGTAAGTTCAACCGAACGCGGTTGATAACGAACTTCAGTCAGGTGAGTGAGACTAAGATTTCTTGAAAGAGCACACTTCACCCTTCAAAACGGTTTTTTATTTTTGAATGTACGATAATTTCCGGCTGAGATATGAAACTTTGAAAATTTCGCGTTTTCTCGAGAGGTGCTCGAATACTTTTGACCGGTAGTGTACTCCAGCCTTGTATTACATTTGGAACTACCCCAATCTTTCATTCAGCAAAGAGACGTTAGTATTGCTTGGTCGAATAGACTGTACAGAGTCTTCGCAAGACACGCGGTGAATGTTGGGTTCCTATATCATAACGGGCACGATGAATAATGCATGACGGATGGAAATCCCAATTAATGTGGTCATCGGAAAATTTGGCACTGGGGACGACGAAGGTTATGTTGCCATGATGAATCATTCTTGTTCCAGTGACACTTTTGGGGACAAGATGTCACCAAATCTGCCATTCCGTGAGTATGTTCGTGGGAACGACTTCGAAACCTCCACGCATCCTCGATCATGCCGGGTTGTAACTGGTAGCGACCTCAAAACTACCGAATCGTGCATATATCAGCCATGAACCCTCAGCATACTCGTCCGTAACCAGGCGACGTAGTTGATTTATGTTGTACTTTTTGTCTCGAATTCCTGTATGAATATATTCCCTCACGGTTTTGTCACCTTTCTATATCAAAGTCTCCGAATCTGCCACATTGAAACATGTGGAGACCCCGAACATACCACCTCGTATGCAGTCCCCGAATCTGCCAATGTATCTCTATCATGTCCCTGAAACCTCCAGTTCATTTGAGATTTCCCATCCAATGGCTGAGTCTCCGAACATGCCTATTCATAACTGTTTCCTTAAATATTGAATTTCGGAAGAAACAGGTGAGTCCCACATGTTTGAGTCCCCATTTACAACTATAATTGATGAAATAACAGACGTGTCCCCAAACATGCCCGATGACGTACATATATATATATATATATAAATCTATATATATATATGTGTGTGGATAGACTGTACCTGTATACCTCTACTCATGCTTACACATACATATATGCATACATACACTCATATAAGCGTGCCGCGAGTATATGTATAATTTCTCTTGTTTTTCTCTTCATTGCAATCTCCTTCCTTTACTTGTATTAAGAAAAGGATGAGTCGAATCAAATGATACTTATATGTACTAAGCGAATGGTATAGTTGGATACGGTGGAAGAAGTATTCATCAATTTCCCTTGATTGCAATTTTGATGAATACAGCACATATTTCTTTGAGCCGTATTCATATCTGAATATTTTTGGGCATTGTATGTTTTTGGCTATAGTTACTGAATATGTATTTCTTTACTCAACGCAATGTTTGGTTATAATGAATATAGAATGATCATTATTCACATGATTTCCACTCTGTCGCAATGAGTTTGTTTTCATTGTTCATTCGTTTTCATTCATTCATTTCTCGGTCTCTCGACTATGTTCAGGGGAAGGAATGATATCTTTTTTCCTTTTGGAAATCTTTATCTAATTTTATCTTCAAAGGATCCCTCGGATTTTTTTGAAAACCTTCTATTTTTTCTTTTTCTCCATTCCTTCCCTCATACTTACTCGTCTTTGGATTTCTCGGGCAGTAGAAGAAGTTGTGATGGTGGTATCCCTATCTCCTTTCATCTTGTAGGACACATTTGCATAGGTACCTTTTTTTTCTTTGATAGTTGTTCGTTTTTTTTCTCTTTTCTTTCGGTGGGGTTTTCTTTCTATGGTTTTCCTTTTTTTTCGTGGGGCTCCATTGTTGGTTTTTTTTTCTTGCCCTCTTTTGCTTATGCTTTTGTGTTCTCTTTTTTTCTTCGCTAGTATGTTTTCTCTCTTTTTTTTTGTGTTCCTTTATTTAGGGGGAAACAGGGTGGTTCGTTAGTGTGTTTCCATTGGTTAGTGAAGAGATGTCCGTGAATTTGTATATTGGGAGATTCGTTTGTTTTTTTTTTGGTCCACGGACATGTCTTTCTGTGGGAAATGTGAAATGGATTGGGTCCTTCTCCTACTCTCTAAGCAAGATGGTCCAGGTGTGTAGTCCGGCGTTGACGTTCGGATTCCTTTGTTTGAGCCAGGGGACGAGGACTTCTCCACGAAAAGGTACCAACGTTGATTCAATTTGTACACCGTCATTGTTTGCTCGAATGAGTTGCGGTGTTGGTGAAAATTTGAGTCGAAAATATCGAAGTTGGCTCGAGGAAATGCCCTGTTAGAAATTTGGCAACGAACGTTCAATCACTTGTAAATGATCCCTCAGTTACCAAATGATAATATTAAAAGTGATGTAACGTAACTTAATTCCTAATTCAATCACCAGGAATTCAAAATTTCATTCACAAGTGTACTTGAGAAAGGATGAATGAGATTTCAAGGAATTAAAGCATACGCTGGGTGTCCGTGCATGTAAGGTTGTTATTTGAGTTTCTTGCATTTGAATCAGTTTTAAATGAATTGGATCTGCAAAGAGTTATTGATGAGTGGAACTTGAATCGATTTATTATGTCTTTAATTTGGATCGAGTTTATCATGGGGTTTCCCCTTTGTTTTTTTTTGAGAAGGATGACAAATCGATCTTCCGGGGTCATGACATATGCTCGGTTGTACGTGAAACGGAACGGGGTGGTCTGTATATAGGAATTTGGGGGCATCGGTGATTCAGTCCGACGATAATTCCCAAACATCGTAGTTGAGCTGTTTCGCGTCATCTCTTCTAAGCATTGGGTTGCGCTGATAATGTACACACGACAGGCAGGCACGTGTGCCTGTCCATGTGTGTCACTCTCTTTGTCTTAGAATTCATCTCGCGCTCGGCGTGTCATTATTATTATGTGGTGTGCGAGATAATATTTGGTCTTCCTTGAGCGAGTTTACGCGTTCGTGCGAAGGCTAGAAGCGTTCCTTCGCAAGGTGCAACATGATTCGGGTGATTTGAATTTCCTTAGGCTGCATTTTTTTCTTTCCCAAGCCTGGTTGCTGAGCTGGTGCTATGCGACGTTTCGCGTCATTCGACGTTCTGATTTTCGCGTGGACAGTGCCTTGTGTAAGAAAAAAAACCAAAGCGAAGATGAAGTGCAACGGAGTGCTGGTGAAAGGGCCGAGGTTTTTCATAGTGGTGAGTGCGCGTTTCGATCTCCTTTCTTATTTTTTTCTCTCGAGTAATTTTCGTGGGGTTTGAGATAATCTCATGGGTGTTTGTGTCTCGTTTTTTTTCAGGACGGCCTACGTGGGGTTGATTTTAGGGTGGCCCGCCCATATAGGGAGGACCGGGAGGAACGAAGAGAATATAACCTCCGGGTATGCCAACTGTTTGAAGAGTCCGTGGAGGAGGATTTCTGGGGTGCCGGGGCGCTCTTCGCCCGGTCTTCGGGTCCGCCAAGGAGGAGGACCCTTTGGAACGATTTGTGGCCCTATGAGTCAAATGGAGCGCTGGAATCCGCGGTGAGTTTGTTCTTCTTTTCTCTAATTTTTAGAGTTTTAGTTATTAAAGTTCGCGAAGGTCCATATGTATATATATATACATATGTACATACATGCACATACATACATGCATACATATACACATGTACACATACACATGCATACACATTTGAAAACTGTGTTATTTGACGAATTTGTTTCAACTGTATAGTCATGAAATTATATTATTCTAATCGTTTTTCCTCTTTTTTTTTTGGTTTCAGCAGGACCTGGGCCAGCTTGTCCAGGTCGATTTTCTTTGCTTCGAGGAAAAACGCCGCGTTCGAGCCCCCCGGAAAAACCGGCGTGACCATTTAGAACTTCGGGGCCTCGATAACGATTGGGAGGACGCGGTCCACGACCCCCTGGGTCTCCGTTTCCTCTTCGGGGACCTCAGGCTGTATCCCAACTGGGGGGTCGTGGATGTCGACGGGGACGCGGTCGCGGTGGGCCGCTTCGGCGCTATCGTGGCCTACTGGTAGCGGGCTTGGCGCTACACATACATATTATTCATATCCATATACACCCATGTATCCTCCTTTTCACATGTGCTACGTACATATACATATATATATATATTATTCCTTTGTTAAATACGTTTGATGTGTTTCTTTGTTTTCGTATGTTTTCCCTTGAATAAAAATAGTTGGTAGAAAAAATTTAACAGTTAGGGGGTTGGCGACGCGGAAAGAGGGGTGGTCGTGTCTTTGTCTACCTTGCACCTCTCTCTTTTTGCGTCGTTGTTCTTCCTTCTCTCGTTCTTCCTTTCTCCTTCCTGCTGATTCTCCTTCTCTTTCCTTCTGATTCTCCTTCTCTTACGTGTGACCAGCACCCATCCTACACGGATGCGTGCGCATGCGCGCATGAGGCACACGTAACCATGCATCTTCTCACCCACTGTCACATGTACACACATGCACACATCGTCACATGGACATACATGCACACATCGTCACATGTACACACATGCACACATACATCTATCTAAACGCATACGCGCCACACATGCGCGCGCATCTCTCGAGCGTGCATCCGTCTTTGCATGGTCAAGAGGTGCGAAAATGAAATTTCAATTTATGTTTTCCCCCCCAAATCTTTGAGAGGAAGGGTACACGGGGATTAAAGTGTACCATGAGTACCCGTCATGTGTACTCTCCTTTTTTTTTCCTGCGGCCAAACAGAGATAGCTAATGCACTGGAGCACGCATATACGCAATGGATTGAGATTTTCTTGCTCTCTCTTCCTTATTACTCATATACTTTCTCTCTTCTGCAATCTCAACCGTATTAATGGCCGCTCGGAAACTTGGTTCATATATGTATATTATTTGCATCTATATGTTTCTCTCTTTCTTCTTTATTGCCGTAACAATGGCTGCCATTACGTTATTCCTTTTTCCTGCATCATTTCTTCTGCTTGGTGTATTGAACCGGGGGGGAAAATTACGCATGACCTCCCCATGGCTCATACCCGTTTCTCCATATGTGGAAATGAAATTTTATTACTCCCAGAGTTATGTATGCATTGTACGGGATGCATATACGAATTCTACGGTGGTTCTTTGCGATTACCCATGGGACGTATTTGATTCACACCGTTCCATGCATGTTTTGTACAGGCCCCATGCAGGTTGAGGGATGATGGGGATTGCTGATCGGATCTTCGTGAGTTTGGGTAAAGGTGGGATCCACCATGTCGGTTGTATGAGGTTTCTATGGTGTTTTTTTTTGTTTCCGTAGTGTTGAAAATTTTGTTATGGGAATCAATCTAGGATAGTGGTAGATGCTCATGCATGTGAAATTTTCACCCTTGGGTAGTTCTATGGTGAATTTCATGGGGGCACTTATCAGTAAGAATACTATATACATTTTGTTGTCCTCTCTGTAAGAGCACGATTTCTTCAGGCTTTGGTCTGGCTGAACGAATTCTAGTATCATCGATGAGAGATAATTCCTTAAGAACTTGATAAGTGGGATCCTCACTTATATTCTCGGACACAACAAAGTGCGCGTAATTATCTCTCTCCACTGTTAATGGTTTATCAATGATAGTGATCGTTCCTCGAACTGCAAGGAATCGCTCTGGGATCGGATCCACGGGTTCGGGATCTAAATCGATTTCCTCTGTAATCGAGTCGTCGAAGAGTGATGACAACCCTATGGAGGGAATCCCAGAAACTTCTGGGGGTATCTCTTCGTCAATGGGGGACGCATTGAGGGGTGTTTCAACGCTTTTTTCGCCGTGCTCAGTTTGATTGAGTATAGTAGGTGGTTGTGCCTGGTTTTCGAGGAATTCAATCTTCGTAGATTGTTTTTCGGGGGAGAAATTCGGGGCAATAAAAGGATTCCACGACGCAAGGCTATCTCCCGGCCGAATCGGGCTAGGAGGTTCGTTGTTCCGGGCTATTACCGTCTCGTTTATGGTTGAGTCCGAAACTGAGGTAGAATCTCGAGAGCGAATCATCGTCAAATTGGCATCGAGCGCGTCGGGGATGATTTCATCTTCCGGGAGATCGGGCATACGCAGCGTTCGGGTGAGAGTGGGTAGCAGACTTGACCGGGAAGATTCGATGATTCTTGAGTCATCGGTCGTCTCGTTTGAGGGGCCATCATCGACTATGGATAGCTCTTGATAGTTGGGACGATTTTCCTCATTCCGTCGTTCCCTCACGCGTATCCCTATTCCCGTATTGTCTAAGGGAGGCTGTCTGAGCTTCGCGGTATATTCTGGGTCCTTGTCTCGCGGAACAGCGGGACACGCTCTCACCACAGGATTCCGCAAGAGCGCATCAGCGTTCGAATTTACTCGACCAGGTTTGTATACATCGTACCGATGGTTACTAAGTTTGTTGGCCCATCTACAGAGTCGGGCCGTCGAGTCTTTGAACGACTTCAGATAGGTGAGGGGCTTGTGATCGGTGAAGAGTATGAACTCTCGACCATATATATACGCTTCGAACTGTTTGACAGCGTAGATTATTGCTACAAGCTCCTTCTCGATGGGAGCGTATCGAGTCTCGGGGCCTGTTAGGAGTCTGGAGACGTACGCTATTGGCAAGTCTTGCCCATCCGTCTTCTGACTGAGAATCGCGTCTATTCCGTGATCGGAAGCGTCAGTGGTGATGATAAATGGTTTAGAAAAATCTGGTGAATCTATCAGATGAATCCCCGGAGTTCGTTCTTCTTTGACGTTTATATCTGGGATATACTCAGAGCGTTGATGAGGAGGTTTCAATAACTCGATCTCTAAATCGAAAATCCTATTAAACAGTTTAGCTTTCTTGTTTTCTGAGAAATTTACGTCCTTTTGATAGAGTTTCCTTTTCAATGATTTAAGAACGGCTCTCCGACCAGTTTTAGTCACGGACGAAAGGTAGCAGGGGGAGAAAAAGGACGGAAAACAGAACTCTTTGTTTCAAACAAAACTCTACCACAGAATGCAGTCAGAATTTCTCGAAACCAAGGTAGTGAAAGTAGGTGGGGAGAGGATCACGGTGAGAAAAGTTCTTCTTCGTACTAATATTTACAACCTTAACAACCATCCAGCACCACCTCGAGAGGCAGTCACCGTCGATTGGGAAGATTCGTAAACACAGTTAGAAATCCCACGCTAGTGTCCTCCGATTATGAAAGACTTACCACTGAATGCGGCAAAATCTTCCACAAGGGAGAGAAAATAACGCAGAAAAATCGATGATCGATCTCGGAATTTTTTTTTTCAAAATCTATAATGTTAATCTGCTTACTCCATACAAACGTTTTACCACCATTACAGTCAGTGTCAGTTTGAAGGATTGGTAAACAGATTTTTCTCCACACGCTATAGTCCCACCAATGCAAAACGATCACCACTGACTGCAGTCGAAAGTTTCACAAAAGAGGAAAACGGTATAACGCACAGACTCTTTGGTTTGAGGATAAAATCACCCTTAACTATTCGCGGCCTTTAACAACGATCCAGCACTACGTAAGAGGCAGTCACTGACCATCGCAAAAGTTCGCAAAATGTTCAAGTCCCAAGTTATTATTCTCCTCTCGTGAAACACACACCACAGGATGCAGTCGTATGTATCACAGGCGGGGAAAAGGAATAACTTGGAGGAACTCAGTGATTTGAGTCAGGATTTTACGTGGACAGGAACGGTCTGATCGAGCGAAAGCAGAGCAAGTAAATCCACTTTTTTTTTCCACAATTGTACTGAAAGAGAAACGTACATGTCCGAACAAAACAAGAGTTTCAACACCGAAGAAACGTGTTTCAACCGTGTACGGTACACGAAGCTACTCGTATACCTCTTACCCTTAGAGCATATGTATATGGAGTGCTGATCCAGCCCGTTTGCCTGATGCCAACATGTTTCGGATATATTCCCCGATTGCGCAGGTGCGAAGTTCCTGATCTTTTACGAAATCTTCCGATACCTACCGAAGTATGAAAATATATATATGTATGTAAGTTGTGAAATTAATCGTGAGTTATGAGGTCATACAAAACTAAATAACAATACAGAATTTATACGATAATGCAGAAGAGACGCAATGTTTATTGTACATATCGCAAGATTATATTTGGAAATAAGATTACATCACGAAGCACGACGTGTTAATGACAACACAACGAAGGAATTCATTCGACATGAATTTACAAAACCAGTATTATTTAAAAACCAATAAATTAAAATATGATTAGAGAATTGATTTTACTTTCCGAAATAACTTGCATGGAATCCTGGAATCCTTTATCAATCGATTCTATGAGAGAATTACTTTATTTAAAATTCTTATGCTTTTTTCATGAATTCATATTTTTAATTTACTGAAAACCAACTTTGTCAACCAAAAACCAAATTTGTCAAAGAAATAAATATAATCTTAAAATATTTTGACGTGTTTACTTTCCACCTAGGCATATATATATCACCGAAGGTACCCGAAAAATTACGAGATTTGCCGATGAAGAACGCACATGCGCAATTGCAAATTTGATCTGAAACATCTTGGCTTCAACGAAACTATAGAAAACGGGCTGGATTAGCACTCCATATACAGGGTGGGGCATTTAAAGTGTCGCGGGCGTTTTTTCCAAAAATAAAGTGAGATACGAGAAAATTTTTCGGACAAAAGTTGTAGGGTACCGAGGGGGACATCCGATGGTGGCCTTGGCTTTGACCTCAAATCTCATCTTCAAGGGCATTCTGAGATCAACTCTTGTTTTTTAAATAGCATCTCATATTTTTCACTGCAGATTTGGATTCTAGGTCAAAAACCAAGAAACTTTTGTCTGAACCATTTTCCTGAATTCCGCAAAAATGGCGCTCTAATCGATATTGTTCCATTTTGAATCTGACATTCGAATAACTCGAAAACGAAGGGTCTTGCAAAAGAATGTTTCGTACAAAAGTTGTCAATACACAACACATTTCAATCGTCTACATTACCACCATTCAGAGCTCACGCGATGTAAACAAACGACGGGGTTCAGTGAAAATTCACGATTTTGAAAGTCAGTTTGTCAGTTACATTTGATTATTACTTGGTTTATGACAAATTGAAAATCATGGATATCCGATACACGGTTTCTGAAAAGATCGATATGATCTACATTTACGGTGAAGTGCATAAGAACCCCAGACAAGCATATGACTTGTATGCAGAACGATTTCCTGAAAGAACAACGCCATCCATTAGGTATTTTCAACGCATTACAAAATTATTCTCAGAAACGGGAAGTGTTACAAGGGAAAAACGACATCGAATGAGAACTGTTAGCGGAGAAAATGCGGAAGTTAATGTACTAGCTGCAGTAGCCAATAATCCACACGTGAGCTCTCGTGAAATTGAACTCCATTCGGGAATTTCTCGGAAAAGTGTTCTTCGAATACTGAAACGTCACAAATTCCATCCGTATCACATTTGTTTGCATCAAGACCTTCACGGTGATGATTTCGAAAATCGTGTACAGTTTTGTCAATGGGGTCTAGCGCAAATGCACAATAACAACTCCATCAACATATTATTTTCTGATGAGTCGACGTTCACCAATCATGGTCAAGTAAATCGACATAATATGCATTACTGGGTGACAGAAAACCCAAGATGGTTACGTCAAGTAGAGCATCAAAGACAATGGGCTGTGAATGTTTGGTGTGGTATTTTTCGATCTCGAGTAATTGGACCGTACTTCATTGCAGATACGCTAAATGGAGAGAAGTACAGACATTTCTTAGATCAAGTACTTCCAACATTACTTGAAGACATACCTATTCAGGAACGATTGAATATGTGGTATCAACACGATGGTTGTCCATCCAATTATGCAGTCACAGCTCGAGAAATATTGGACAGAGATTATCCTGGACGATGGATAGGACGTCGTGGACCAGTTCATTGGCCTGCCCGTTCTCCGGATCTTACTTCTCCAGATTTTTTTTTATGGGGATACATAAAAGATACAGTTCATCAACAAGCACCGACTACACCTGAGAATACGCGTCAGCAAATCATCAATGCATGCGCGAGCATCAATGAAGATATTTTAGCACGAGTTCAGCAATCTTTTGTAAAACGTTTTGAAATGTGTATTGAAGTCGAAGGCCATCATTTTGAGCATCTACTGCATTAAAATTATCCAAGTGATGTAGACGATTGAAATGTGTTGTGTTTTGTCTGTTATACCCCATCACCTCCGTTTCAGTTCAAGGGGTCCCCCTTGGAATCAGACAACTTTTGTCCGAAACATTCTCCTCCAAGACCCTTCGTTTTCGAGTTATTCTAATGTCAGATTCAGTATGGAACAATATCGATTAGAGCGCCATCTTTGCGGAATTCAGGAAAATGGTTCAGACAAAAGTTTCTTGGTTTTTGACCTAGAATCCAAATCTGCAGTGAAAAATATGAGATACTATTTAAAAAACAAGAGTTGACCTCAGAATGCCCTCGAAGATGAGATTTGAGGTCAAAGCCAAGGCCACCATCGGATGTCCCCCTCGATACCCTACAATTTTTGTCCGAAAAATTTTCTCGTATCTCATTTTATTTTTGGAAAAAACGCCCGCGACACTTTAAATGCCCCACCCTGTATATATGCTCTAAGCTCTTATCGCGATGAATTCTAAGTCCCTATATTCTTGGCTGTAAAATTGTATGGGCGCCCCAAGAATAATTGTGACGTAATGGAGTTCTAAATAACAAATATATATATATTAGGAACGATAATATGATATTAAAACACAACAAGAAATATCGGTTGAAACTGCACTGGTTCCCACACACGCTCGTAGCCTGAAAAAGGGTGAGCTAATCGTTGTAAATTGAAGCAAAGCAAATGGGATGAAAAAAAAAATGTTGATCATATATAAATTTCTGTTTTCTTCAATTGATGAAGGGGAACAGTAGCATCTGCTATGAGAAAAATTACTTTTGTGGGTTCTTCTAAAATATTTCCTTCAAATATGAATTATACAAATTTATTTCTGAAGATTAATGCGAAAGGGAAAAAATAATATGATTTGGGTGGACTAAATGAGCGTGTGTGCAACTCCTGTCCGGTAGATATGTATATACATGCATATATTTAAACACCTGAAAAATAAGATAACGAGAGAAATAGGATAGAGTGTAATATGGTGTGTATGTTGGCGAGTGTGTGAAATGAAATGTGTGATGAGTTGGTGTGAGTTCGTAAGAAGAAGCAAGGCCGAGGTATCGTATGACGTCCCTGACCTGCGACAATGTAATGATTGTCGTTATAACGAGAAGAAGAAATCATTCAAAATCATTGAAAGCATCTATGTTCGTGACCAAAAAAGGAACAATCCTCAAAATATAATACACGAGTTCGCAAAGGATTGTGCTGAAAGTGAATACGAGAAGAAAAATTAGTTAATTTCATCTACAGGGAAGAAGTTCGTATAGTGTAGAAAAACTCGCAAAGAGTCGAGTTGTACAATGCAACGATCGCGT
This sequence comes from Gonatopus flavifemur, assembly GCA_018340375.1. Classification (NCBI taxonomy): domain Eukaryota; kingdom Metazoa; phylum Arthropoda; class Insecta; order Hymenoptera; family Dryinidae; genus Gonatopus; species Gonatopus flavifemur. Next base: position 148,856 of record JAFFJZ010000090.1, read on the forward strand.
GAAGCATACGTTGTCGACGACGTTGAAAAAGAATCGATTCTTCTTCAACGTAGTGAAGAAGAAATTCTTACGGCGTGTTATGCACGCGTTCGTCGTATCGAAGTATAGAGGAGGAAGAAGAAAAGAGTATGTCGTTGAATGCAACGAAAGGAGAATAACCACTTGTACGCTGAGTTATTGAGCGGAGTTTCTGTCAAGATTCTGGACAACAAAGTTAGCAAAGTAACTGAAAAAATTGACAGGAACTTGCACCTCACACTTAGCACCAATGTTATATAACGGGTTTTGCCTTAGGTGGAAGACGAAAAATCTCGTTATATACGTAAAAAAAATAAAGCACCTTCCCAACCGGAGTGGCTCAATTGGAAGAGCGAGTGGGGACCCGCTCCTGGTTTCAAGCTCTCGATAAAATATAGATTCTCTCATCTTGCACCCCCAGTGTAGTGGTTAAGGTTAACATGAAAGAAATTTAGATGTGGAGGAATTCGTTTAACAAATACTTTATTCCGTTCAAAGAAACTATGCAAAACATGAAAACAGATATGATTTTGTTTATAAACTTTTCTATGAGAATTTTCAAAAAGGATCCGAATGTACAATGAGTAAATCAGATATAATTTTTATTACAGATATTTCCACGAGAGTTTTCGAAAAGAAACTCGTAATGTACAAAGGGTGAACAGACATAATTTGATTACAGATGTTTCTACGAGAGTTTTCGAAAGGAAACTCGTAATGTACAAAGAGTGGAAAACCAGATATATGTTTATGACAGATATTTCTACGAGAGTTTTCGAAAAGAAACTCGTAATGTACAAAGGTGAACAGATATAATTTGATTACGGATGTTTCTACGAGAGTTTTCGAATGGAAACTCGTAATGTACAAAGGAAAAAAAGAGAGAAGATTCCTTTTCAGTCGTTTATACCGTGTGTATAGAGGAGGAGGAAGAAAGAACCAATATATTTTTTTTCTCTTTTGCTCTTGACTCACCGTGGTGGAAAAGAAGAGTACACGTCAGGTACTTCTTTTCGAACAAAAAGAAAACGAGGTGATGCTTGCTTCTGATGGTCCTCCTGTCTCTCTCTCTCTTTCTCTCTCTCTCTCTCTCTCTCCCTCTCTCTCTCAGACGAAGATTGAAGACGTGCTGGTTCACGATTAGTTTTTAACGCGATTTGAATACCAAAATTAATTTATTACACTGAATTTCACTGATCTTATTATAACAAAAAAAACTGGTTCTATTCGCGAATCTCGGTTGGATTATAGACTTATTCTACAGAGTCACGATTCACTAAGTTTCAATCGTGACTAAGGCAAAAGGAATAATTTTGAGAAAACGTTGCGTTGGAAAAAGATTTTTGAACATGAATTTCTTACAAAAGACTCCGTGGAACCTTCCAAAGGGACACACTTTTACGATTTGTTGCAAACTTGAAATATTTAATCGTCAACTTGGCTTCAATCGTATCTTCGTTTCTACCCTCTTGCGGTAAAGGACGGACTTGTCTTCGCGTATGGAAAATCGGCTGTTCAGCAAAACTTTCGCGTAATGAATCTCCCGATTTTTCATTGTCCGTCCTATTTATGTGTTCTTCATCTGGCAGATCCTGGCAAGAGGGGTTTTTCTGCCGACTCAACTGCCTGATCAACAGTGATTAGTCAATTCGGTATTTGGGAAGAGAGAGAGACACGGGCACTTGGGTACCGTGAACGAATACAGCGCATCCGCGGGTGTTGGACTTTGGTTCCGCGTTGGTATGTTCCCTCACGGTGCCTCGAAAATATGCATCGATGTGGACATCGATGCGAGCTCTGACCTAGATTTCTTTCTTCCTGCTCGGCGTTTTGTTTGAGCGTACATTTTCTTTCTTACATACTATGGGTCGATATATAGATATTTAAGCATATGTTTTAAATAATGTTTGGGATCTGACTTCCCTTTGATTTGAAATTGTCCACGTACGGGAATACAGGCGGGAATAAGGATTATATTCTTCTGTATTCCAGGGGCGAAATTCATCGTCACGTAACAAGGATAGGTGACGATAAATTTAGAATTTCTTTCGACGATCCCAAAATAGCTAATCAATTTGTAGAATACGACTTGATTGGGAAAAAGATAGATAGTAAAGAAACCTGGATTGCGTATATCCCAAATTATAAAATCCAAAAATCGTTAGTTCTAGATGATATTGATACAAACATCTCGGTTGAAGTTCTAAAAAAGGGAATACGTATACAACTCTATTGGCCTCACCATTTCGAAATTCTAGAGATAGAAAGAATAACCAAAAGAAAAGATAATGACTCAGACACAGAAGAGCAAGATAAATATGTTCCGACGAAGATGGTTAGAATAAAATACAGAGGTACGCATAGACCACCCAAATTAATAGTTTACGGTAAACTGATCAACACCAGACCTTTCATCTACAAAGTTAGTCGTTGCACCGTATGTCAAAGATATGGTCATATAGAAACATGGTGCAAATCAGAATCGGAACCTCGTTGTGCTGTATGCGGTGACCCTCATTTGACCAAAGATTGTGAATCTCAATTTGTTTCTTGTGCTAACTGTAAAAATTACCCAGATAGAAACCGTAACCACCATGCTGATGACTCATTTTGTCCCAAGTACCAGAAACAAAAATTAATCAAAAAATTAATGGCAGTAGAGATATACCCTATCAGGAAGCCCTCAAAGTCTATAGAGTACACGGTGGAAAACCTCCCCTTCGTGATATAACATATGCTCAATCAACGAACCCGACACTAGGACATTTTGTGGGAACAGATCAAGCTGGCAGCATAAATACGTCGCCGAGAGGGGAAACAGTGGTGCCAGAAGGAGACGAATCTTTGGAAATCAAAACAATCAGCATGCTTTTGAGTTCTGTGCTACCGGGAGCAATTGGCTCTCTACTTGAAGACATAATGGGAAGTTCTCCAAATGACTCGATTCTCGCGGAAAAAGCAAAGATCATGCACGAAAACATAAGCTCAAATCTTAAACTTACATTCTAATATCATTCATCATCACCCTGGTGGAAATGGGAGCGAGGAGAAAGAGTAAACGGAGCGTATGCTGAAGGGTAACAGAAACGCTAATGGAAAGTATACGAGGCTTGAATGGAAAGGATACAAAGAGTATGTGAAACGGGAATTGAAACGAAGAAAGCGAGAAAAATTCAAGGAATCTAGACAAAAGAATTGAACCCTGTGGTGAGAATCGAACCAGTGACTTTCACTATGGTAGGGTCTTATCCACTGAGCCATGGATCGTCGTTTACATCGATTGCTGAAAGATGTTATTTGAAGTCAGAATGTGTATGACTCGCATACGCTTCATATAACCTACTATTACGTTACATGAAGCATATGCGAAACGGGATCGGGAGTTTATGAAACGTATACAGAACGTGTGATTTGATGACTTTCCGGCAAGCGGGTATCATACACTCCAGAAAGAGGGAGTTGAAACGTTTTTCGCTTTGTATACGTTTCCTTCTCGCTTTGTGTATACGCTTCATTTCCACCAGGGCATGAAGTAATCAGTCTTACGACTGGTTCGATGAAACCCTCCACCCCTGTCTATTATCCGCCAAACGTTTAATTTCTACATATCTACTACATCCCTTGTCTTGTACGATTTGCTTCATATAACTTGCTCCAGGTCTACCTTTACCAGTTTCACCATTCATTTTCCCTTCCAATATTGTTTCCAATAAACTCTCATGCCGTAATGTGTGTCCTATAAGATTGCTTCTTCTTTTCACGATGTGTTTCAAAAGATTTCTTTCCTCATTTATCTGCTCGAGTACTTCTTCATTTTTGACTTTGTCTATCCATTTTATTCTGAGCATCCTCCTATAACACCACATTTCAGAAGCTTCAAGTCTTCGTTGAACAGGTTTCTACATTATCCAAGTTTCGCAACCATATAATGCTGTGCTCCAGAATTTCTTCCTTACTCCCAAGCTTATATTTGTTGAGCATAATAACTGTTTCTCTTGGTAAAAAGCCTGTTTCCCTTGTGCTATTCTTGCTCTTATATCTCTTTCGCTTTTGCCGTTTTCTGTAATTATGCTTCCTAGATATTTGAATTCTTTCACCTGTTCAATTGTCTCGGTATCTATTTTGATTTTCGTTCTTCTATCTGTTTTCGCTGCTGTACATATCATGGATTTCGTTTTGTCTTTATTTATATTCATACAATAGTTTTTCAATAATATTGTTCTCATAGTGTTGAGAATATTTTCTAACTCAGTACTACTCGTGGCAAATATAGCTATGTCATCCGCGAATCTCAACATACTTATATTTTCTCCCTGAATCTGTAACTCCGATTGAATTTCCTCCTTCACTCCGTTCATTGCTTCTTCTATATATAAATTGAAAATCAGTGGCGATAATGAGCATCCTTGTCTCACCCCTCGTCTTATTTGTGCTTCCCCTTCCTGACCCTCTATGTTTATTATTGCACTTTGATTCTTATATAACTCGTATATTATTCTTCTATCTTTATAATTTATTCCCACCTTCTTCAGGATCGCAAACATCTTCTCCCAGTCCACATTATCGAAAGCCTTTTGTATATCTACAAAACCTATGTACACAGATTTCTTCACCGCTATCCTTTTCTCTATTACTGCCCTGAGTGCTAAGATTGCTTCTCGCGTTCCCCTATTTTTTCTAAAACCAAACTGATCTTCTGCCAATCTACTCTCTATTTTATTTTCCATCCTCCTGTATATAATTTTTGTCAGTATCTTCGAAGCATGTGAAGTTAAACTGATCGTTCTGTAGTTCTCGCATTTGTCTGCCCCTTGTTTTTTTGGGATAGCGACAATTTTATTCTTTTGGAAATCTTCCGGTACTTCGCCTTTTTCGTACATATCTCTAATCAATTCAAACAGTGCGTCACGAGTTCCTTCACTAGAGGCTTTTATGAGGTCCGCACTTATGCCATCTGTGGCTGGCGCTTTATTATCTTTCAATTCTTTCAAAGCCTCGTTGAATTCTGATCTCAATATCGAATCTCACAATTCTTCTTTATGTACATCCTCCTCCTTCTCTAAAAGTGCTATATCATCTTTTCCTCTATACGAGTCTTCCAAATGATTGATCCACTGTTCTATTTTCTCTACCGTTTTTATCAATTGTCGTCCTAGAGAGTTTCTAATCTTATTGCTTCTAGATTCCATTGGTCCGAAAAATCTTTTAATAATCCTATATGCTTCATCTATTTTTTCTAAATGCAATCTTATTTCTATTTCCTGACATTTCTCTTCTAACCACTGTTCTTTTGCTTTCCTTGATTCTGTTCTTATTTTATTTCTCAATGATTTGTATACCTCACATGCTTCGAAAATACTGACCAAAATTATATACAGGAGGATGGAAAATAAAATAGAGAGTAGATTGGCAGAGGATCAGTTTGGTTTTAGAAAAAATAGGGGAACGCGAGAAGCAATCTTAGCACTCAGGGCAGTAATAGAGAAAAGGATAGCGCTGAAGAAATCTGTGTACATAGGTTTTGTAGATATACAAAAGGCTTTCGATAATGTGGACTGGGAGAAGATGTTTGCGATCCTGAAGAAGGTGGGAATAAATTATAAAGATAGAAGAATAATATACGAATTATATAAGAATCAAAGTGCAATAATAGACATAGAGGGTCAGGAAGGGGAAGCACAAATAAGAAGAGGGGTGAGACAAGGATGCTCATTATCGCCACTGATGTTCAATTTATATATAGAAGAAGCAATGAACGAAGTGAAGGAGGAAATTCAATCGAAATTACAGATTCAGGGAGGAAATATAAGTATGCTGAGATTCGCGGATGACATAGCTATATTGGCCACGAGTAGTACTGAGTTAGAAAATATTATCAACACCATGAGAACAATATTATTGGAAAACTATTGTATGAATATAAATAAAAACAAAACAAAATTCATGATGTGTACAGCAGCGAAAACAGCTAGAAGAACGAGAATCAAAATAGATACCGAGACAATTGAACAGGTGAAAGAATTCAAATATCTAGGAAGCATAATTACAGAGAACGGCAAAAGCGAAAGAGATATAAGAGCAAGAATAGCACAAGGGAAACAGGCTTTTTATCAAAAGAGACAGTTATTATGCTCAAAAAATATAAGCTTGGAAGTAAGGAAGAAATTCTTGAAAAGTTACGTTTGGAGCACAGCATTATATGGTTGCGAAACTTGGACAATGGGGAAAACTGATCAACGAAGACTTGAAGCTTTTGAAATGTGGTGTTATAGGAGGATGCTCAGAATAAAATGGATAGACAAAGTCAAAAATGAAGAAGTACTCGAGCAGATAAATGAAGAAAGAAATCTTTTGAAACACATCGTGAAAAAGGAGAAGCAATCTTATAGGACACACATTACGGCATGAGAGTTTATTGAAAACAATATTGGAAGGGAAAATGAATGGTAAAACTGGTAAAGGTAGACCTAGAGCAAGTTATATGAAGCAAATCGTACATGACAAGGGATGTAGTAGATATGTAGAAATTAAACGTTTGGCGGATAATAGACAGGGGTGGAGGGTTTCATCAAACCAGTCGTAAGACTGATTACTTCATGATGATGATGATGATTTGTATCGTTGCTGGCCTTCTTGGCTATCATTATTCTTGTATTTTCTTCTTTCATTTATCAATTCTAAAATTTCTCCCGTTATCCATGGGTTTCTAGGTTCTACTCCATTATTCTTCAAAGTCTTATCCGCACATTTTCTTATATTCCCCTTCATCTTTGTCCATCTCCTCTCTATTCCCAAGTCTTTCTCTTTTTGATCTCCCAATTTTTCATCCAACATTTTCTCGAATGCCTCATGTGTTTGTTTTCGCTTGAGGTTCTTCAAATTCCATATTTTCTGCATTTTCCTTTTCTCCTTCAGAGATTTGAATTTCAGAGAACATTTCATCATCAACATATTATGATCACTATCTATATCTGCACTGGGATAAGTTTTACAGTTTTTCACTTGGTTTCTCAATCTTTGTTTCACTAATATGTAATCGATTTGGTATCTTGCTGTATCTCCTGGCATTTTCCAAGTGCAGATTCTTCTTGGATGATTTTCACAGAATTCGACTAAACGTTGTCCTCTATCGTTCCTCCTCCCTGACGCAAAATCTCCTATTATGTTGTCCTCTTTTCCTTGTCCTACTACAGCATTCCAATCCCCCATCACTATCAAATTCTCTTCTCCCTTCACATATTCTATCACTTCTTCTATTTCTTCGTACGTTTTTTCAATATCTTCCTCCGAATATGCAGATGTGGGCATGTATACTTGGACTATGACTGTGTCTACCGGTTTTGTTCTGATTCTAACCATCATCACACGTTCATTATGTTGCAAATAATTTTCTATTCTATTTCCTACTCTTTTATGCATTACAATTCCTACACCTGCTTGACCGTTCTTTGATCCTGTATGAATTATTCTATAATCCCCACTCCAGAAATCGCCCTCTTGTGGCCATCTCATTTCGCTAATCCCCATTACGTCTATATTCAACCTTTTCATTTCTAATTTCAAATTTTCTAATTTTCCCACTTGCCTCAGTGATCTAACATTCCACGCTCCGACTCGAAGAATGTTGTTTCTTTTCCCTATTCTATTCTTCGGTTTTCGTTCTTTGCTGATGAAGCTTCCTCGAGCAGCCTCCACCCGGAGATCCGAACGGGAGACTAGTTTACCTCCGGAATATTTTACCCGAGAGAGCGCCATCATGTATTTATTAATTTGTTCGTTTGTTTTTGTTACATAATATTCCAGGTTATGAAAAGGTTTCATTTCCTCGGGGAGTATTGAAACATGTCAAGGAAGGTAGGTTCCCCTTGCTTTCCTCCCGTTTTTGCCGATGTTTCCAGCATTAGGATGATTTCGTTTCTCTCAGTTTATATTCTTTCTCTTGAGTAGTTCATTCCACTCAAAAAAAGCTCCAACTCTAAGATACTTATCCTCCCCACCACGTAAAGGAAGCAGATATTACCAGGGATGGATAAAAAGGATATCAACCCTCACAGCACAATGTGTCTCTGGGACGTTTTCTGAACGTTCAGGAAACCTCTTCCACGTTCTATAAACCTTCCATAAACGTTCCAGTGGCACGTTGTGCTGTCTGGGAAGGACAGGTATCATGAATATCCCCCTGGAAGACCCGTAATCATCCACGGGGGGAATATAATTATAAAATTACATTTATCATAATAATTCTAAATTGCTCATTCTTTGTTTTCTTTATATTAAACTTCTTTATATTCTATCTTCACATCAAATAAAAATTATGACGAAGACAAAAATGGCTGGACAGTTGAAAATAGTTCAATGGAACTGTCACGGACATTTGTGTAGAATTCAAGAATTACCGCATATGTTGAACATTTTGAACATAGATATTCTCGCTTTATCTGAAACTTGGCTCAATGACAGAATTCCTTATAAATACTCTGGATTTAAAATATATAGACATGATTCGACTACTCACGATAATTCAAGAGGTACAGCAATTTTCATAAAACAAACCTTACAACATGTTCTCATCGAGTCAAATACAATTCCCATTTACGACGAATGCATCAAGAATCAAATTGATATAATAGGAGTTAGAATTTTATTAAATAATAAAATTACACACCTCTTTTCAATTTATAATCCACCACATAGCAATAACAATCCATTCAAACCCTCAGACTTCTGGGAAAAATTTTTTGAATACTTTAATAGTCTCGAGTCTTGTATTTTAACCGGCGATTTTAATGCAAAATCTTCTTCATGGAACCCTCCCGGTAGCTTAGAGAATCATGAAGGAGAAGAAATTGAATCGGCTCTTTCTACAACCGGCTTGATATGTTTAAATGATTTGAGTCCCACTAGACCTTCGGATAACCAAAACGCTGGCACAGCTGTTGAACTCACTTTTGCGTCGGTTGATGTTAGTTTGAATGCTCAGTGACAAGTAATGACTGATACCAAAGCTAGTGATCATTACCCCATTTTAATTACATCAAACAACAATAGCCCTCTTAAAACTCCTACTAGACCGTCTATTGCTGCCTCAAAAGTTGATTGGTTTGTTTTTCAAAAGACGTTAGATTCTCAACATAAAAATTTTACATTTTCTCATAGCATAAAAACTGATTATAAACTCTTTATGCATATTATTAAACATTCAATTTTACAATCTGGAGGAAAAACTAAAAATTTGAAAAACACTTCTAAGGCACCTCCCTCTCTTTGGTGGACAACCGACTGTAACGAAATAATTAAGAACAGAGCCAATCTCTACAAAGAATTCAAAAATTCTCCCACTAAAGAAAACTTACAAAAATATAAACAAGAGGTCAAGGATACAAGCAAAAAGCTGAAAAAGTATAAACAAGAAAAATTCAATGAGTTTATTCAATCCCTTGATCCATATGAAAATTCAAAAAAATATTGGGATATCTTCAAAAGATTTCAAAACAAGAAAAGATCCTCTCCCCAGAATCTCATAGACCCCTATTCCAATAAAAAGGTTCTCGATTCTATTGAAAAACTTTCATCTAATACAGCCAACACTTCAAATGGAAGTTTGACAACATTAAAGACAGATATTGTTTCCATTAATAAAGATAATGACTTCCTAATTAGGCCTTTCCAAACTTGCGAATTACTACATGCCATTACTAGTGTGAAAATAAAATCCGCTTCTGGCCCCGATCTTATTTCAAACAAAATCATTACGATGCTTACAACCCATGCTACCCATATTTTATTGAACCTTTTTAATCAAATCCTCCATCACGGTATAATTCCAGATGAATGGAAAACATATGACGTAACACTCATAGAAAAACCTAACAACAAGGGTTTTAGACCCATTGCCCTTGCCTCGTGCATGCTTGAATTGTTCGAAAGAATGTTACTAAATAGACTTGAATACTGGGTAGAACAACAAAAAATCATTCCCCAATATCAATTTGGATTTTCAAAACAAAAAAGCTGTGTTGAACACTTGAACATTATAGTTACAGATAGAAATTATAACTTTTTACAAAAGAAAAGTACTGGTGCTATATTTCTAGACTTAGAAGGTGCCTTCGACAACGTCAATCCGACAATTTTACATAATATTATGATAGAAAAGTCTATACCTAACAAGATTACAAAACTAATTTTCAATATCATCCATGAAAGAAACATTAATATTTTTCTAAATGAAATTCTTAGAATCTCGTAAAATTTCAAAAGGGCTTCCACAGGGTGCAATATTAAGTCCAATTCTATTTAATATATATATCTCAAATATCAAAAATAACTTAGATAAAGATATATATATTCTAGCTTATGCGGACAACATTGTTATATATTATTCAAATTCTAATATTCCTAAGATTTTTGATTTTCTCAATTCAAATTTAAAAAGACTCAATAATAATCTAAGTAAACTAGAGTTAATTATCTCTCCAACTAAGACTGAATTCTGAATATTTTCGAACAAAACTACTCTTAATGATATTATTGCCCTAAATGATTTTAAGATTTGCATAAATAATGACCCTATCACCATGAAATCTGATGTCAAATTTCTGGGAGTTTATCTAAACTCCAAATTAAAATGGGATACACATGTTAAATATATAAAATACAAGGCATTGGATCATCTAAAGATTATGAAAATATTCGTAAAAAATAAAACAGGTGGACATCCAATAACAATGCTCAATATCTACAAAGGATTAATAAGATCAACATTAGATTGGGGTTTTTCGCTCTATGGAATCCTAAATAAGAAACTAAGCATTATGCTAGATAGAATCCAATATTCATCTATCCGCCTATCTCTCGGGTTAATGAAAACAACCCCAATTAATGTGATCTTAGATCTGGCTTCAGAATTTCCATTGCATATCAGGAGGGAAAATCTGACAGGAAAATATGCAGCTAAAATAATATCCCAAAATAATCACATATTAAATAATAGGCTAGAAAAATTGTCATTATTACTAAATTCAAAAGATGAAAAAACCAAATCAAGATATATATTGAACGAAGCCTGGAACAGAATAAAATCTAAATTTCCAGATATTAAAAAATTCAATTTACCCCCACCTCTTACATGTAAGTTGAGCGAGCGATTATATTTTCCTACGATAGACTTTGATATTGGATGTCCACTGAAAAATAGTAGCGATGCCAATTCAATATTTCACAAATATATTCAAGAGCACTACCCAAATTACGATATAATTTATACAGATGGATCAAAAAATAAATCCATTGCTACCGGATGCGCTGTATTTATTAAGAAAAAAAACCACTCTATAAACTCTAGAATGAATAAATTAGGTACGATCTTCGAGGCGGAAGCTCAAGCTATTATTAACGCTGTGAATTATTCTATAAAGAATAAACTAAAAAACGTAGCAATTGCTTCTGACTCCATGAGCGTACTTTATGCACTCAAATCTAATGATAATAAAGGTACGCAAAACCCAATTATCTATCATTTAAAAGAACTTTTATATAAAAGTAGACTTTTGAAATTGAATTTCATTTTCATATGGATACCTGCACATAAGGGCATATACGGAAATGAAAGGGCTGACGGTCTCGCTAAAAAGTCTTTGGAACTCCCAGAACCAAAAAAAGTACAATACTTCTATAAAAACATATATGAACATTTAGATAAAGCATCCAGAGAAGAAGCCAAAGAATTTATTAGGTCACTAAGTATAATAAAGGGAAAAAATTACTTCAACCATGTAATTAATCCTTTGCAAAAGAAACATACATGGTTTCACAAACTTAATTTAAATAGACAAGTCATTTGCAATATATCAAGAATTAGAGCTGGACACGTGAGATTAAACCATCATCTTTTCAGAAAAAATATAGTTTCATCTAAGGAATGTTCCTGTGGATTTCAATCGCAGACTGTCAACCATGTTTTCTTTGATTGCCCGGATCATGATTCGGAAGAGACAAGTTCATGGCTAGATTAATCAAGCTACAGGTATTTCAAAATTTACAAAACCTATGTATTGTTGAGTTATCACTTAAAGAAGATACAAGGATACTCCTAAGAATAAATAAATATATTTATGATTCAAAAATTACAATATAATAATATCTACGAATTATAATTTTACAATCCCCTCTCAGATAAAGGAAGGGGAAAAAAAAGAGAAAAAGAGAAGAAAAAGAAGAAAAGAAAAAACAAGGACACAAAATGCATACTTCCAATTAATTTATCTCGACATGATTATGTTATCAAAAACAAGATCTTTATCCCCAGTTATAATCCCGCTGGAAGATTTGAAAAGTTACAAAAGAAAAGCGCAACGCAACCTACTGCCCAGTGAAAATCTGAGAAATATAAGCGTTGAAAACGAAGCTTTATGAAAGGAAGATCTAAAATTGGCGTATAGGTCCATTAAAGACCTAAGCCATTTATAACCATAACCATAACCTGACCTGACCTGACCTGACACGGTGAAAAATGGTTTCGAGTTTATGTCAAATTATATTTTATGCAAAAATTGAAGTTATCAAATAAATTATTTGTATATATTTAACATCAATCATGGCTAATCATTACGAAGTTCCAAGTTGGTATGTTTTTATATCGGTATCCTAGGCCAAATTGCACATTTTTTTTATTTGCAAAAATACATAGATCCGTTAAATTGTATACAAAATGCAAGTTTACAACAGTGAATTGTAAACAGGTTATATTTTGCAGGGCTGGTAAACCTCCAGTGGGATTACATTTAGATGTATTGAAAAATGATAAATTAATCCAGGTCAGTAATTCTTTTGAATTTTTCATTCATTTATATATTCCATAAGATTTGTTGAACAACTTTGGTAACATCGATAGGTGTAAAATGCTTTCAAAATATTCCAACATTCTTAAAACATTCCCACAACATTGGGCACATACTTCATGCTACTCAAGTATGATCTGCAGTTCCATCCATTGCAATTGCATCCCACAGATTGTATTTATAAATAATTCAATAAAGGCATAACCTAAGATATTAGGATACCAACGATACCAATGATTTTGTATCAGTCAGGTTATTTACAAAGTATACCAAATCAAATCATAAAAACTGAGTTTTTAGAAATTCTTTATGATTCACAGAATATTTTGAAACTAAATTTAGATTATTTCATTCAACTGCTTCTAAATAAACTGACCATGAATGATTCTTATTTTGTTACAGAAATTGATGGTCGACGAGAAGAAATGTTACTTATTTGGTCGCAATCAGCAAATGAATGATTTTTGTATAGACCATGCATCTTGTTCTCGCGTTCATGCTGCGCTCGTGTACCATAAACATCTAAACCGAGCCTTTTTAGTCGATTTGGGAAGCAGTCAGTATTGATAAATATGAATGACCATTCCTACGTAACAGCTAATCAATCATAATTCACGTTTCAGCACATGGCACTTATATTAGTAATCTACGCCTAGAACCTCACAAACCGACGCAACTTCCCATAGACAGTACATTCCATTTTGGAGCTTCCACGCGATATTACATCATACGAGAACGACCGCAAACCGGCACGAGAGCTATAATCGAAGAATTGGAAAAGAGTTCAGAAGATACTGACGCCGGTGGTTTACTGGGCTTACCAGAAACGGAGACGGAACTTGATGTATTATCCTTACTTTTGTCGTCAATTCCAATAAAGCTATGTTGGCGTATAAGCAGTAGCAAAATAGAAACAAAAACAAGTGTAGCTTGCTTTAGAGAAATGATTTTTAATTCTTATCGGTATTCTCAAATAATCGAAAGAAAATCGTCTTGAGGGTAATGTTATCCTTATTTTATAGAATTTAACTGAATTCAATACGGCACATAATCGACGTATTTCCATGCTTGGTATAACCGACGACGAAATGCATAAATCAACGAGAAAACGAAAGAAAAAAGGAATCACGTTTAACGATGATGAAGAGGTGATCAATCCTGAGGATGTCGATCCATCGGTCGGACGATTCCGTAATTTAGTTCAAACTACCGTTGTTCCAAGCAAGGTTCGTTAGTTCTGGAGGAGAAATCTTTCATCATCTCGATTCTATATCTCTATATTGCTGTTTTATTTCAGAGAATGCGAATGGAAGGGGGTTTGATATCATTAACGGAGGATCACAACCCGATGAAACATCTACAACCTACTTCCACAACGCCACAACTGTACCACGATTTACCTCCAGAACAATTCACCCCCAGCTCGGTCACAAGTAATCCATTCTCAACAGCCTTAACATCGTTAACGTCCAGATTAGGTGTTTCTTTGTTAAATCCAGCCCCTGAAGTTGAAATGCTACCAAACCAAATACAAGCGGAAGTTCCACACGTACCAGAAATACAAACCAATGCAGAGCCAAGAGTCATAGAACCGAAGAAGAAGAAATACGCCAAGGAAGCATGGCCGGGAAAGAAACCAATACCAACGCTTTTGGTATAAAACACCGTACGTAAAGAGATCTGTTTCGTTCGAATTCTATCGCTGAAGGAGGAGAAGGAGGAGGCCTTAAACCGCGGAAATTAACCCGTATCAATTATAAATTCTTCATTTTTGTTTTATAGGATGTCTCGAGTGATGTGTATATAAAGAGTATCAACGTCAATATACTTGCACTAAAGTTAAAAAATCCATATTTTTAATTTATATGCTATATACATGATAAGCGATATAAGTTTTGAGTAACGTCCAAGAAATCATGATGACATCAAAATTGGTTGATTTGTATTGTAAATGCATAAAAAGGGCATTGTTTCTTCATACGTTTCTCAACCAATTTTTTTTTCTTATTTTTCTATATCCATGTTTGATGTAATAAAAACAATCTAATCAAAAATTCAACTTGTAAAGTACGAAGTATAAATTGTAAGATCAGTTCTAACTTTTTAAAACTAAAGTTAGGATTATTATTTCTGTACTTTTATGTATGACGGTACGTTCCATCTTTCTGAATCTTATCGTCAAGTAGATGGGAACTCGATTTAAATGAAAACCAAAAGAAAGCGATTGAATGTGGATTCAATCTAATTAACTTCTGGATTCTCAAGCACTGATTCCAGATTTCATGTATATTCCGATCTGTGGGTAAATCATGCGACATTTAAAAAAAAAAGTGATAAGGACAAAAAATGGGTTGTAGAATCAAATGTGTGAAGATATTATGTTCAATCGACCTAGATTTTAGGGGAAAAACGGATGCACGATATAATATACAATTCTTCCTCAAGGAGTCTTGCAGTAAGAAATTTTGATAAGAATATATTATGAATGTCCGTTGAGTGTACATGTACTAAAATACAGTGTAATTCACAATGTAGATTTTCAGATGAAGATAAGCGTTGCATTCTTCTGTACAGTTTTATAAAGAAGATTTTTCTGTATGAAAATTGTTTGAAAAAATGGTGTTTTCATTGGAGTTTGAAGAATTATACCGATTTTGTTGTACAAGAACAAATTGTAATGTTATTTGACAGTTGCCTTTGTAATTCAGGAATGTTGAGCTTCCGGAATAGAGCCTTGTCTCCAACGTCAGCAACATATTGTAGGCTCCACTCCGGAAGTTCAAAACTTGTATCATTTTGAAACAACTAATCGTGAAACTGGGACTTGGCAATATTCTTAACGGCGTTCCGAAGTCCAAGAAGTGAATTTACCTAGTAAAAAAGTGTATTGACTGGTGAAAATTGCATTTTTCGCATTATTTTACCGACTGCAACGCCATTCAAATAGGATATTGAAATTTTGCTATGAAAAAGGTTCAAATAGACTCAGATACGATGAGTTTTTAAACTTTTTAAATTTTCATTTCTTCCAAAATTGGAGCAGATCAAAGGTTGGAACGCTAACTCAACAGTGCACTGTAAAAAATCCGCAAATAAATGTTCTAGCGGTTATCAAATTTGTCACGGCTATTTTACTGTACTGAGTACAGCAATTTTACAATTTTATCGTAAATTTGCCTTTCTCCGTTTAGCGATTTTGCAATCTTTCTCAAAATTTGTCATCAGTTTGTAATATTGACAATTTCAGACGCGATAATAATTGGACCCATTCTGAGAACAGTAAATTTACCAGCACTGTTAAAATTAATAATATCCATCAAATTGCGTTTCTAACAACAGAGCATATTCTAAGAAAATTTAAGAATCAATCGAAACGGTGGACACTCGATTTCTTTAAAAAAAAAAAAATTGTGTGACAAATATTTCTTGAATTATTTGATACTTCCTTAATTTTACTTTTGGCATAAAGTCTTATTTTTTCAGAATGAATATCATTATTGAACTCAATATACCCCTTAATATGAGGCAAAAGTCTCATTCAGTGACAGGGCAATATTGGATACTCGATTAAAAAAAAAAAAAGAAAAACATTCCTCTAAAAATTAGGTGATTTTTTAAGAACTGTTTTGACGTTTTAGAACTGATCGTTTTTCTTTAGAACTAAGTTTTTGGTAAGAACTGATCCTTATAATATGCCTTGTCTGACAACAAACTTATGATTCGGCGCGTAAAATTGCAGTGCGGGCAATCTGAAGAATGATGAAAACTATGACAATTTTCATATGATGATCACCATCCCAAATACCATTTCCAAAGTATGCTCGTAATGAATTTATATAGCTTCTAGCATTTTTAGGTTTCAAAACGTAAAATTGATGTTCCAAAACTGGGTCTCATTATTATCGCTCCTGGAACTGACAACTTTATGCAGGATTTTTTACAGTGTGACGTAGGAGCCTCCCCTTTCCCCAAGCAGCATCAGCTGACAGCGATCTCAGTTTTTTTTCGAAGCATCAAAGAATTGATTATTTTCCTCAAATATAATTGATCATAAATCGATTATTTCATGGGCTCCTGTATATAAATATTTCGCTGAAATAACCACGAATAATTTCTGAAAAACACACTGTAAAGAATAATCGGAATTCCCCTATACGCAGCAACCGGAAAATTCCGACCATGGCATAGGAAATCAATTTCCGGTACATGTATATGAAAATTCCAAACTTTATGGAATTTTTACTAACATTTTTCAGTAAATTTCCTGTAACATACAGAGAATTACTTACGCACGTATGTGTTAATTACTTTCAAAAAATTATGTGAAGTTTCCCATAGAAATTTTTTACAATATATCAATGTATGTTTTTCTCTGAAAAAGTCTGAGAATCTCTGAAATTTTGATGAAAAATCTAATACATTCTGAGCATTTCCTCATAACATTTAAAAATTTTGTACATTCAATGTAGGTGCAATGTACATGAATTTCATATTCAATGTGAAAGTGACATATATTGCAACTACATAGAATGTGCAAAATTTGGAAATGTTACAAGGGTTTTGTACAGGATTTTTTCAGAGTTTATAAGAAATTTTTCATTTTTTTTTCAGACAACTATGAACGAAATTGCGTTTTGAAAAATGTCTATACTAAGATTTTTTAAAATTCTGTAAACGGTTCAATTTCATTTTTTTTTATTTTGCAATTTTCTTTTCACGTTATGGTAAAATTGAGTACCCAAAAAAAAAGTAACTTTCTCAAAGTTACAGCTCAAAATATTCATTTTCAAAGATCGCCTAAAACTTATGAACATTATTCAATTCATTGTTGTTAATGTTCTAAAGCGATCTTTAAAGATTAAAGAAAAAAAGTTGAATTTGAAATTTAATTTAATTAATTAATTAATCAGATTATTTAGTTAATTGTATGAACAGGCATGCTAGCGGTTCAATGGTTTCAAATAAGTGAGAAAAGTGAGTTGCTAGTGGAGAAAAGTGAGGAAAAAGTGAGTGAAAAGTGATTTACTTTGAATATAATTGTATGATTGGATATGCAAATAAAACAGTTAAATAATTACTGATTGTATTAATACTAATGGAATCAACAATCAGTATCATATTAACTTGGGACCAGTGGCGGAAAATTAATTGTTATAGTGGAGAAAATGTAAAAAATATCATCAGAATGATATTGAGGAAGATTATCCACAATGTAAAGACTGAACTGTAATTTTCAGAATGATGAATAACCAATTTACTTTGAATTCACCTCATTCAATGGTAAACACTGTTTCATGCCAATATTCAATTACAGCATAGGTGCAAATTTGCACCACGCAACTGTACCAAATAATAACTCGGTTCCTGTTCGACAAATTTGACCTTACTTTTTTTTCAATTTGAAGGATAACTGTGCAGATTAACGCGGCGTGGAAGAAAATTCACAAATATTTCATTTGATCAGTGAAAAAACACGAGAAGAAATCAATTTTTGACGAAAAACGGAAAGTCTTCAAATGGTTGGTGCGAATTTGCACTTGTGTGTACTTGAACCGTTAAAATTGAATATCATAGGATGAGAAATAGAGTAAGATGACAATTTTCGAGAGAAGAATTTGATTTGTTTTATAAATTTCGATTAGGAAATTGATAACCAACCTGTTACGTCCTACACAGCACAGGAGTTCAAAAAGAAATCTTGAGAACTCATATTAAATTTTCCAAGCTCCAATTGGATTCTTTATGAACTCTTTCTGAACTTGTGTGCTATGTGGGCTTAGAGAATATGTTATCATAATTGAGCTTCAATCTTAGAAATTTTACCAGCATCCATTTGCTTATGTCCTACCAGAAATCTCACACAGCACAAGCATGTCCCAAATCAATTCCCACCACGATAGTTCCGAAAGAATTGCAACAATCATTATTTTAGAGAAATTTTGTTTGTGTTCAATCATGAAAAAATGCATGCAACTACATAAAATAGTATCTTTTGTCTTGCGTGACTGCAATCTTCTCTATTACTACGAAAAATTGAATACTGAAACACATGAACACATGAAGTTATTTAATTCATGTTGCTCACCCTGGTTTAAAAAACCGATTGATTCCGATTCATTCCGATTAAACGTGCAAAATTCCGATTCAAATTTAATCGGAATTCTGCACATTTAATCGGAATGAATGGGTTTGTTTAATCAGGGCAATTAAGGCTCTTTTTTAAATACTTTCTTGTCAAGATCTCGATACAATTAATTCAAATGTCACTAGAAATATTCGACTTTTTCATTTGAATTAATTTCTGCAGTCCTTCAATAATTCCTTGACTTCCCACACAGCACCCTGGTAATGTTGAATTCCTGAAGAATTCTTAATAAATTCATCGTTGGATTCTTTTAGAGTCCCCGGTATGACAGTTCAGAATGAGTTCTTTATGAAACCCTAATATTCAAAGAGAACTCTTGAAGAATTCTCAAGAATTCATTATGAAATGTTTTGGAACTGACTTACTCTCTAAATTAGAAAGATTCAGATTCCCACTCGAACGAGAAATCAGGTTCCGTTCTAGCTGCCTGGAGAGTGAATCATCGCTACAACAGAGTAGAATTTCACTCTTCAGGCAGCCAGAAGGGAACCTGTCTTTCCGTTCAAGTGAAATTTTGCCTTTTCCGTATTTAGAGAGGTAAAGAGAGTTTATTTGGGACATGCTTGTGCTGTGGGGGTTTCTAGAATTGTTTCTCCCACTCCCTAATTCTCCATAATCGATTTTCACTTCCTTGAACTTTCCCTGACTTCCCAAAAGTGGGCATTCTGGAAGGAGGTACGAGTGATACATCGTGCATAACTGGTGAAAAACAATAATACTCATAGAAATCAAATAAAGATAGATTCGTGTGGTATCATTCTATCACTATAGAGCCCCATCGGGGGAAGTCTCTCTATTCCCACACAGCATTACAGTCCCAGAAGAATTCTCGAAGAACTCGAATCGAATTCTATTCGGAGAGTTTTTGATTTGTTATAAATTTCAGAGTTTCACATTGTAAAGAAAGGGGTGTCGGAATCAACACCGCATGGATTCTATAGGAGTCCACCCCGAAATTCGATGTTATAATAACACCGCAAGGTGTTGAAACACCACCATTGGGGGTGGACTTTCTCTGATACCGTCGTTTTTCTTACAGTGTACCAGGTGTGTAAGTATGAAACCGGAATTTGCCCATAAGTGGCGCTAGATGTCGATGCAGTTACCGACACATCACGTCAGCGGTGTCTTGTTATTGTATTGATATCCGACAGAGATTTCCAACTCACAATAACACGAGTTTCATTCAGTAGCATTAGTTTATTAGAGATAAACATGTCGAGTTTTGTGCCATCAAATTACGATTTGCGGACAGCACTACTTTTCTGTTTTCATCTGAAAAAAACCGCAGCCGAATCGCATCGAATGCTTGTGGAGGCGTTTGGTGAGCATGCTCTCGGTAAAACACAGTGTTTCGAGTGGTTCAAACGGTTCCAAAGTGGCGATTTTGACGTCAGGAACGAAGAACGTGGAAGACCACCGAAAAAGTTTGAAGACGCTGACCTGCAAGCCTCGTTGGACGAAGACGACGCTCAAACACAACAACAACTGGCGGTTAATCAGTTAAAGGTGACCCGAGAAGCCACCTCCCTTCGGTTGAAAGCCATGGGAAAAATACAAAAGGTGGGGAAATGGGTTCCACGTGAACTCAACGAAAGACAGCAGGAAAACCGCGAAACATGCGAAATGCTGCTCGCCAGGTTCCAAAGAGTCATTTTTCCATCGAATTGTGACTGGCGATGGAAAGTGGATATATTTCGAGAATCCTAAACGCAAAAAGTCATGGGTTACTCCGGGTGAACCATCAACATCGACGGCAAGACCAAACCGCTACGGACGAAAGACAATGCTGTGTGTTTGGTGGGATCAGAAGGGCGTAATCTATTACGAGCTGCTGAAACCTGGGGAAACTGTCAATACTCAACGCTACCGACAACAAATGATTGATTTGGGTCGAGTTTTGCGTGAAAAACGACCAGAATACCAACAAAGACAACACAAGGTGATTTTGCTGCATGACAATGCACCAGCACACAAAGCAAAACAGGTCCAGGAAACGATAGAGTCGTTCCGTTGGGAGATTCTTCAGCACGCGCCTTACTCACCGGACCTTGCCCCATCCGATTACTACTTGTTTGCATCGATGGGTTTGCCTCAAAAGAGCAACAGTTCTTTTGGCGCGGAATCTACAGATTGCCAGAAAGATGGAAAAAATGTATAGATAGCGACGGACAATACTTTGAATAAGTTACTTTGAATAAGTTACTTTGAATGAGTTACTTTGAATAAGTTACTTTGTATCATATCATTACAATAAACGTGTTTTTTCTGTACAAAAATTCCGCTTTCATACTTATACACCTGGTAGGAGAATTCAGGAGGAATTCTTTTTTCATAATTCATTAGTCCTCTAAGAGAACTTATCACCCACAAATTTCATGTTTTAAATAATTCATTACTTTTTATAACAAAATCAGGATGAACATATGGAACAGTACATAATGAAAGAAAATGATAAGACGTTGTTAATTCTTTGTCACTCTGTTTTGTCGATCAGTTGTTCAAACAATAATTCTTTTTTGAACAATCGATAAGAAATTCTCTTCTGCAACAGAACATCAATTTGAGATCTCCATTATGCGTATTAATCATTTGCATCCATACTTCATTTTGTTCTTGCTTTTTTTTTATAAATTATTTCAATAATTGCATTCTAGGAGTACATTTGGATATGCCCTAGCATATACATATATTTTTCACTCAACAAGTTTCTCCCAATTGTACTCAACTTGCGGGCAACATTTTCACCGAATATCCAATCATTTCACTCTCAGAAAATCCCCCTCAATCCACAGGTTTTTGCAAACGATGTGAGCGTGAATTCATGAAGAATTTAAACAAGATATGCACTAGATCATGGCGCGCGATTTGCGAGCAACAGTATGGATCACAGGTGGGTTGCACGCAAATCACACGCAAGTTCTCGCGTGCATAGCGGTCTCAAGTTTTGCACGCAGTCAATGTTATCTTGGAAGTTAGTTTGATTAGTTCGATGATTAGTGATATTTCGATTTTTAAGTTTGCTTCTCATTCCTTTCCTTCGTTGTTTCACGCAGTCAGATTTTTGGTGACTTTCAATATAATACAATAATCTTCTTCGACTAAATTGAATAACTCTAAATGATTCCTGTGAATCATAACACAAAAACCATAGTACTAACGGAAGTAACACTCGCTCATCATTGTTGGATGAAATATATGACGGAATAAAAAAAAAATAATTGAAATTGGACAATATTGACACACTGATCATGGAAAAAGTAAGAAAAGTGAGAATTCACAAAATAAGTGAGGGATAGTGAGGGAAATGGAAAAAAGTGAGGAAAAAAGAGAAAAGTGAGTCGCTAGCATGCCTGTATGAATTTTTGGGATTTTTTTCACAATTTTTTAGTTTTCGTTTGAAAACAATTAAAAGCAATGAATTAAAAAAGGTTCATAAATGCTGAGGGGCCTTTGTAAATAAATATTTTGAGCTGTAACTATGAGGAAGTTACTATTTTTTGGGTAATAAATTTTACCGCAACAAAAAAACTTGAAAAATAAAAACAATGAATTTTGACTATTTAAACAATTTTTGAAAATTTTGCGTGACCCCTAAAGATTTTTTTTTCCAACTGATCTTGGGAGAGGACTCTTTAAACACGAAAGATTAACATATTCTCATACGAGACACGAACAAAGGAAATACAGCAAAACCCCGCAATAAGGAATCTCGGAATAAGAAACGTTCCTAGTTTCTCGCTCGCGAGTCTTCCCCCATTCCGTCTACCGATCCCGAGCTCAAATTTCTTCTGCGCGCAACTCCGCAATAAGAACATTGAGTTTTAGAGAGTTTTGGAAGTCATTTTGAAACAAAACCTTGGTGATCCCTAACAGCACATCTACCGACTTCCACGTCGCATCCCCGTGGACTCCACGTGGATAAATGGTGGACGTGGATAGAACGTGGATGAACGGAGATTCCGCGCGAAGGCAACGTAGAGACAACGTAGAAAGGTCCGGTGCTGTACGGCATATTTAATTACCATTTCATTTTTTTCATTCGTAATGAAATAAATATTATATAAATATCGAACAAAAGTTCAAGTCATCTTTAGAAATAACGAATATAGGATTTTTAAAAATTGAAACACATTTATTTAAGAGGATACCAAAGTTACCATCGGAGCACGTTTTTTGCACTGAAATACTCGAAACTGAATTCATAAAACAATCTGAAATTTTCAGGGATGATTCTTTGAGACTTTTTTGGGAAAATTTTTTTTTCTCAAGGGTATAGCAGGATAAGACGGTGAAAAGTTCCTTTGAACCGATCTGATTCAGACTTGAGTCATTCGATTCGTCATGGAAAATAAGTAATTTGGCCAAAATTTCAGATCCCAATTCCATCTCTATCGGCCACTAAAGCGGAAAAACGATTGTTTAGGGTTCCCTTGATATCTCAGGCCCTACTCTATCTCTTGACATGGAGTTTGGAGCAATCGGAAGCTTTTTCAAATGCGCACAAACGGTGATTTTTTCAGATTTTTTGGCGGGAAATTTGAATGTTGGTGGCGTTTTTTAACTTACAAGGGTATTTTTTGGACATTCCCTCAAGAGGTGCAAAAAATTAAAATACGTTTTTGGGTGTGTTTTTTATTTACTTGTAGATGGTGGAAAGAAAATTCAAACCCTAGTGTCTTTCAATGCCTTTTTACGAAGTTCCGGGCAACAATGGATCAGGTTCGTAGAAGTTTAATTGGATCTTCGTAAATCTTATTGGATAAAAACGGGAAAATCCAGATAATCTCAGGTTTTGATGAATGCACATAGATTTAGGGAAATCTGTGTGGCTATAGAACCTCGTTCCGTATCTAGATCTTCATAAATCTGAATGAATATATTCAAATCTAGAGTAATTTGAAGGAATTTAAAAGCTGCCTCATTCAAATGTCTGTCAATTTGAATTAATACATCGTTGACATTCAGGCAGGTATCCAGTTCTCAATTATTTTTCATCTCATGAGATCTAATTGGATCCAATACATTGTTTCTCTGATCTATCTTCGATAATACATGCTAAAATGCGATCGATTATGAGAAGCGATAATCTATCTTCAAGAAAACTCTGACCCCAGGACCGTTTATCAAGATTTTTGAATAAAAAAGTATCAAAAGAGGCGTATTACTCAGAACTGTTGAAGTTGCACTTACTTACACTGTTAAGAATTACCATTTTTCAATCAAAATGTGACTGTATATGAACTCCAAATAAGCCTATTTTGCCTTGCATATATGTAAGCAGAAAAAAACAACAATTTCTATTTGAAAATTCAAATGATTTATTAGAAGCCAAAAACAAAGATTCGGGCGTGTAAATTAATTAAAATAATCACTCGAGATATCAAGGGAACCCTAAACAATCGTTTTTACGCTCTAGCGGCCGATAGAGATGGAATTGAGATCTGAAATTCTGGCCAAATTACTTATTTTCCATGACGAATCGAATGACTCAAGTCGGAATCAGATCGGTTCAAAGGGACTTTTCATCGTCTTATTCTGCTACACCCTTTTTTCTCGAAATTCAAAATTCGGGCTCTATACAGACCTAGATGAAGTCTTAAAGAATCATCTGTGAAAATTTCAGATTTTTTTATGAATTCAGTTTCGAGTATTTTAGTGCAAGAAAACGTGCTCCGATGGTAACTCTGGTATCTTCTTAAAGATCTTCATATAGAACATTAAAAAGCCGTAGTAATTGGAAAAGATTCTGAATCTTGTTGAAAATTGTTTTCAACTGTAATAGGATGAAAGTGGTATTGGTAAAGGCTGCCTTCATCCGGAGAAGTAGTATATTCATTGGGAGTAACACAGTTGACTTTTGAGAATAAATGAGAACTTTCACACTCTTCGATGCTCTCTGTAATCAGCATATTTGAGATTAATTTTTTCTTTTACTTTCATTTTGTAAATGAGCGTAAATAAATAAGCATAAGTGCATGTAAATAAGTGTTAAAACAAATGACGGACGATTACAGCTCGAACGGCTAAAGCAAAATTGTGGAGCATCGCCGAAAATGCGAGAAAGACAGAAAGAGCGGGGAGTGTTGGTATTGTAGAAGTAGTGAGGGAACCCTGATTCTCGGACAAACTCTTCCCCTTGGGGGCTTTTAGTTTCTTATTGCGGGGTCTTACTGTAATAGATTTTTTGCGCAAACCTAATTAACGGTACTTCATATTTTCACGTAAATGAGTGAGAAATTGTGAATCAAATGTGATTTCCATGTTACGTAATTATTGTCCTATATTATGTAATTTTGATGTAACATTTATGTAACCATGAGGTGACGAGATCGTTGAGGTGCAAAACCGGGATGGTTCCTCCGGAGTAGAAAAACCTTCGAAATTATATATAATTTTTGATATAATTTCACATGATTGATATATAAATTATATATGATTTTGAAAATTTGTCCAATCGGCACACTCTTGTT
Organism: Gonatopus flavifemur; assembly: GCA_018340375.1. Taxonomy (NCBI): domain Eukaryota; kingdom Metazoa; phylum Arthropoda; class Insecta; order Hymenoptera; family Dryinidae; genus Gonatopus; species Gonatopus flavifemur. The sequence continues at coordinate 174,331 of JAFFJZ010000090.1, forward strand.
CTAAGCCGACAGATGGCAACCTCATGTTTTTTCAATGGCATTCCGAAGTTCCGAAATTACTACATTTTTCCCCAGTTTTCTCTCTCTCAAAAAAATAGAAAGAATAAAATCAAGAAAGTTCAGTAAACACACCCCGAAGAAAACCATTTGAGAATCAGTGTCTCTCTTTACAGCATACCCTTCTTTTGATTTATTATCGTCGATGAAATAAAAATTTCAGTTTCTGAAAAAAAAACCGAGACGTCTGGTCACTCTATGTAACCGTGCTCATTGGGAATTGAGTCCTAATCAAATATGTCAACAGGATATACATCTGTTCAGAAAAATAAATTTCTTCTTTTTTTCGAAATTCAAAATTCCAGCTCTGTACAGATCTAGATAAACCTTCAAAGATTCATCCCTGAAAATTTCGAGTATTTTGGTCGGAAGAGAATGCCACCAAATGGAGCGACCTATGCACTCGTATCCACTTGAGCAATGAAGGAAAAATTCCATCCTCAAATAAGTGTAATTAGTATCATTATTTCATAAAACGATCACTTTTTTGACTACATCTTCACCTGTGCTAAATCCGGGATTTAAAAGTCCATTGCTAAAAGAAATGCAATGCAATACGTTTTCTTACTTTTGGATCTTCTCTACAATTCGGTAGATTTATAAATCCAGGATTTAGAAAACCACGATGGGAAGGTAGACTTTGCTTTGGCTTCTTTGAATCACAAGAGCTCCAACTTTAGCACTTGCGGGAGGGCTCCCGGATTCGACATTTTATGAAAACATATGAAAAGAAAAAAAATTCAAGTTCATGTCTTTTCTTATTTTCATCCTCTGGTGACATCAGAGCGACCTCCAGATTTCCGAAAATCTTAAAAAAATTTAAGATGCGTTTCTCGTCATAAATTTTCATAATCCGGTGGTGCACCAAAGAAAAAAATATTACATCAATTTGAACGACTCTAATATATGATTCATGTTCAAAATTTTCGTACAATATGATGACATTTATTCGGAATTTTTCATCAATTGTACATATCATCTATACATTCTCATACCATCAACAAATTGTTCGAGCATGTAATTTTATACCTAGAAACCCATTTCTTCTGATTTACTTTTTCGCACTGATTCCCGAAATGGGATTCATATCCAAAAGAATCGCGCGTTGATACTGCGCCCATCGGTGGTCTTCGTCGAATGATTTGGGAAGTGGTGGGTATACTGAAACAGAGAAAAGTGATCATTATGTACACCAAAAAGAGAGACATTTATTCATAGGAAGGAACAAAGATGTATTCCTCCCTAGTATCAATGAGTTTTTTTAGAAACCAAATCAATTTAAAAAAACTGATATCAGTTCTCTTTTATTATTTAAATAAAGCAAACTCACCCCATTTTTTGAAAGCCATGTACCACCACATTGCAAGGCCAGTACCTATCAGCACTGCTGCTAAAATGGATTTCCATTCACCCGTTGGAGCTTCCATTTCTGCAAACGTTTGACAAAAACTTGCTCTGTAGAGGGCTTTCTTCTCATCAATGGTAAGTTTTCTCCAATCTCCTTTTTCTTTCTCCCTCAATGCCTATTTTCAATACAAGAATCATTAGAATAACATTTCATTAATAATAAAACATCAAAACTTCTCTCTCTCTGTATATACTTGGATCGTGATCTCTGATGTATCTATATTGTTTGTTTTTTCAAATTACCTGAAGGTCAGGGGTGAAAACTTTGAAACGCACTGCAGGCATCGGACAGTCATGTCTATCGATGTAAGTAGGCTCGCCGTTATATCCAAAACCAACAACTTCTCTGTTACCATGTTTTGTGCTAACCATGCTGAATACAGAATTTTTTGGTATTTGGAAATTATTCCGTAGACACGAGACCAATAATTTATTAGCCATGTTGAACTAGAAATGAAAACCAAACAATTCTTCAAGGGACAACATCAAAAGTGACAGATGGAGTTACATAGAAATCATTTCAAGAGTGAGAGTTGTGTATTTGAGATTAAAAATCTCAAAAACAAAGGATACGATGAGATGTTTTGAAGTCGGCAAGGTGTTACCTAATCATTCGTAAAAATATCATGAAAGTGTAATAAAAACGTAATTTGAGCTATTTCAGTTCTTAGCTATCATGACTCACACAAGGAAGTTTATGTTGACGCGTTGAAATGAAATTGTTCAAAAGAAACTCACCAATTTCAGATTATCCAGAATTTCAGACTTCCAAAAAGTGAGAAACAGCGAGAAACTCGCCACAATCTGGGTCCAATAGCAGACGAATCGAGAGCCGAACCTTCGAATAGCCTAAGCCAGCCTAAAGGCCTAAGCACAGAAACTACGTAAACGTGGACGTAAGGAACGGCAACCTGCGTAGAAACCTTATACGAGATTTGCGCGGGCTTCCGTTCCTTACGTTCACGTTTACGTAGCTTGTGTGCTTAGGCCTAATGGTCTGGACACATAAGCTACGTAAACGCGAACGTAACGAACGGAAGGATGCGCAGATCTTGTATACAGTTTCTGCACATCTTTCCGTTTCTTACGTTCACGTTTACGTAGCTTGTGTGTCTAGACCATAAACGTGAACGTAAGGAACGGAGGACTGGGCAGTTCGTATATGGTTTCTGCGCATTCGTTTTTACGTTTACGTGACTTGTGTGTCTAGGGCTTATGTAATTGCCTTTAATAGCTTTGTTCGTTCCAACATGTTCTAAGTTGCCCTAACCTGCACCAAACCAATCAATTCATTCCTATAACTGAAAGATCGAATCAAAAATGTCTGGAGCAGATTGAAGCAACTCAGAACCACTGATCTATAGGAGCCTTCCGAAGTAGCTGACCAGACGATCAGATCAGCTACTCCGGAAGGCTCCATATTATACACCAGAAATGAATAGCAGAGATTGCTAACGTAATGTTAAAATCATGGTCCGTATCACGTTTTTTTCTTTTGAAGAAAAATATATGATTGGTTGAATTTTTCTTCTAAGCCAACCAGCAGGAAGAGATCAACGGAAAACGTGACACTGCCAATCAGTGATAACTGGACTATGGTTTTCATATCTCGTTACCAATCTCTTCAGCTCATCTCTGGTATACACTGAATAGTGCATAGCATAGCCTTCCCCAGGGTACGCAAGCCACCGTGGAGCTTTCCGAAGTGTGTGACCCAGGGTGTGGAATAAACCAATAGGAATCCGTAGTTCACGCCCCAGACGCCCTGGGTCAAACACTTCGGAAAGCTCCCGTGTTAATCACTGAGACCACGTAGTTCACTATCCACAGTACCAGGCAGCGCTAGTGTGCCTGGGGAATTTTACTTACACAAATACGTTCTCGTATGTGAGCGGGGAATTCCATAGGCTACTACACACACATGCAGGGTACTGAATGTACGTGTGATAGATATATAGATATAGTTATATACAATCCATTCCAGATGTTTAATTTCCTGATTTTTAAAAATGTTGATTTCTTAACAAAATACAATTTCAATTACAAATATCAATATTAATGAATGAATAAATTCACAATTCAATTTAGTATAAAATGAATAAAAATGACACAAATGTTTGTTTTTTATTTATGATCATTTTTTACAAAATTTCATCATGAATTCAAGCATCTCAATTGATATTGATTTTTCTCAACTGAAAATGAGATTTCATTCATAACTTAACATTCCTATAAATCAAGTAATTAGGTATCTGATATGAAAAAAGTTATTATTGGAATTCAAAAAAAAATATATTATGAGTAAATTGAAGGTGGTTCCTTGGAAAACCATCGGGTCCCGGGCAGCCAATCCCAGCCCGAAACGTCCCTGTACAAAAATATCCCGAACCAAAATATACCTATACAAAAACATCCCCGACTGGGATGTACCCGTACATGAATGTCCAGGACAAAAACATCTCACTACAAAACATCCAATGCCAAAAGATCTTAGTGCCATGCTGAAACATAAAGGTTAAAGGTGCACACTTCATGTAACTATTATGGGAGTATTGACAGGGAAATTTGATCAAATTGTGTTGTGTACTTTTCACTTGAATTATAGTGAGGTTCATTCAAATTAGTGGCTCCTTTGATGCACTTCAAAATCAAAGCGTCAAGCCCTCCATCGCAGCGATTCATATTGTGTAAGTACAATTCTAATACAATAAATATGGAAGAATTGTACATATTTAAACACCTCTTGTGCTAACAGAACAATTTTGGTACAAAGTGAGCACTTACACACATTCCTCAACATACGTACAGCACTTTTGGAATTTCTACCAAGACTTGCGTCGATAAACAGGATTTTTCCTATTCAAACTTTGATATTTAGATTGATCAAAAGAATCTCCAATTTTATTGAATCTTTATACTTATTGGAGTGATGTATGGATCATAGAATCTACCTAAACCAGGATTTTTTTTTCTAATTCTTGTTCAATGTCTTTTCAACTTTTCTTCAGATTAAACATTTACAAGGAATTTACAACTGTCTTAGATCACCTGTATAATCCAAGTATCTTAAATCAATCAACACCAACTATACCAAGTAAACCTGGACCTCCTCTTCAAAATCCAAGTCAGGCTGTAACGGCACCGGTTAAAGAAGTGGTACGATAATTGGTTCTATTAAGTTATATATACAGGGTGGGGCATTTAAAGTGTCGCGGGCGTTTTTTCCAAAAATAAAATGAGATACGAGAAAATTTTTCGGACAAAAATTGTAGGGTATGGAGGGGGACATCCGATGGTGGCCTTGGCTTTGACCTCAAATCTCATCTTCGAGGGCATTCTGAGGTCAACTCTTGTTTTTTAAATAGCATCTCATATTTTTTACTGCAGATTTGGATTCTAGGTTAAAAACCAAGAAACTTTTGTCTGAACCATTTTCCTGAAATCCGCAAAGATGGCGCTCTAATCGATATTGTTCCATACTGAATCTGACATTAGAATAACTCGAAAACGGAGGGTCTTGGAGGAGAATGTTTCGGACCAAAGTTGTCTGATTCCAAGGGGGACCCCTTGAACTGGAACGGAGGTGATGGGGTATAACAGACAAAACACAACACATTCCAATCGTCTACATCACTTGGATAATTTTAATGCAGTAGATGCTCAAAATGATGGCCTTCGACTTCAATACACATTTCAAAACGTTTTACAAAAGATTGCTGAACTCGTGCTGAAATATCTTCATTGACGCTCGCGCATGCATTGATAATTCGTTGACGCATATTCTCAGGTGTAGTCGGTGCTTGTTGATAAACTGTATCTTTTATGTATCCCCATAAAAAAAAATCTGGAGAAGTAAGATCCGGAGAACGGGCAGGCCAATGAACTGGTCCACGACGTCCTATCCATCGTCCAGGATAATCTCTGTCCAATATTTCTCGAGCTGTGACTGCATAATGGGATGGACAACCATCGTGTTGATACCACATATTCAATCGTTCCTGAATAGGTATGTCTTCAAGTAATGTTGGAAGTACTTGATCTAAGAAATGTCTGTACTTCTCTCCATTTAGCGTATCTGCAATGGAGTACGGTCCAATTACTCGAGATCGAAAAATACCACACCAAACATTCACAGCCCATTGTCTTTGATGCTCTACTTGACGTAACCATCTTGGATTTTCTGTCGCCCAGTAATGCATATTATGTCGATTTACTTGACCATGATTGGTGAACGTCGACTCATCAGAAAATAATATGTTGATGAAGTTGTTATCGTGCATTTACGCTAGACCCCATCGACAAAACTGTACACGATTTTCGAAATCATCACCGTGAAGGTCTTGATGCAAACAAATGTGATACGGATGGAATTTGTGACGTTTCGGTATTCGAAGAACACTTCTTCGAGAAATTCCCGAATGGAGTTCAATTTCACGAGAGCTCACGTGTGGATTATTGGCTACTGCAGCTAGTACATTAACTTCCGCATTTTCTCCGCTAACAGTTCTCATTCGATGTCGTTTTTCCCTTGTAACACTTCCCGTTTCTGAGAATAATTTTGTAATGCGTTGAAAATACCTAATGGATGGCGTTGTTCTTTCAGGAAATCGTTCTGCATACAGGTCATATGCTTGTCTGGGGTTCTTATGCACTTCACCGTAAATGTAGATCATATCGATCTTTTCAGAAACCGTGTATCGGATATCCATGATTTTCAATTTGTCATAAACCAAGTAATAATCAAATGTAACTGACAAACTGACTTTCAAAATCGTGAATTTTCACTGAACCCCGTCGTTTGTTTACATCGCGTGAGCTCTGAATGGTGGTAATGTAGACGATTGAAATGTGTTGTGTATTGACAACTTTTGTACGAAACATTCTTTTGCAAGACCCTTCGTTTTCGAGTTATTCGAATGTCAGATTCAAAATGGAACAATATCGATTAGAGCGCCATTTTTGCGGATTTCAGGAAAATGGTTCAGACAAAAGTTTCTTGGTTTTTGACCTAGAATCCAAATCTGCAGTAAAAAATATGAGATGCTATTTGAAAAACAAGAGTTGATCTCAGAATGCCCTTGAAGATGAGATTTGAGGTCAAAGCCAAGGCCACCATCGGATGTCCCCCTCGGTACCCTACAACTTTTGTCGAAAAAATTTTCTCGTATCTCACTTTATTTTTGGAAGAAACGCCCGCGACACTTTAAATGCCCCACCCTGTATACACACATCATGTCAACAAAGTGTTAATTTTGACAAAATTTCCTTTCTTTCCCTTCAATCAGACGAAAGAGTCAATATGGAAGTTGAAAAGGAAAACGAGAATCCAAATCAGCAGGTTGAAGAGTAGACCGGAGCGAAAAACAAAAAAGTTTTCAAATGGAATCGTAATAGTGCGGAAAAGTTGCTACTCGTTAACACAAACACAGGGAAAAAAAATTTTTGAAATCGGACAATATCTTCCGTTCGCGCATCGCGTTCAAAATTTTTCCGAATTTGAACAAATTTGAACAGATATACGAAAAACTGTAGGAGGTGTGAATCCTGTCCGGTCAAGCTCATTTTTTATACATAACATTGTTTTGAAGTGTAGAATAGGGGAAAAATGCCGCATACCTCTCTTCTACCCCCCCCCCCCCCCCCACCCCCAAGCCCCTCGAAGGGGTGAAGATGAACAAGTTTCGTTAAAGGCAGTTCGTATTGCAGAAGATGCAAATACTGAACTATTGACTTGATTTTTCGTACATAAGGCAACTTTAAGGCTGAAAGTAAAAAAAGTATTCCCCTTCCTTCGTTATTTCCCCTGAGGGGCCGAAGATGTGCAGCTCTTGGCCCGTCCTTCCTTGAACGACTCAGAACTTACCACGGGAAGGTGGCTGCACTGCAAGTTCCACCCACACCCTGCCCAACCAACCAACCAAACGTGGGCGTGGAGAATTATGCACATTCAGGGACTGCGAATTCCGATTTGGTCTCAAATTTTGACATGGTAGCACGAGAGGCGAGTGTAGTTCTTATGAAACCATCACGTCTCTCATGACCATAAACTGCTGAAGAGGCCTGTGTTACTAGCCTCACACTGCGCTCTACGGCTTGAGTATGACAGGGTATGTCTGCTAGATTCAGAGAAAGAGTTGGTTTTTTTCCTTGAGGAATCAAGTCTGCAATATCAGCTGATGAAAGGGTTGCCAAAAGAGGTGGACATGTCATTTTGGTTGCAGACCAATTTATGATATCAAAATAATCATGAGCATCAAAATTTATGGCCGGAACTAAGAAATTTCTGATAGATGTACCCTTTGTGGTAGTTTCTTTGGATTTCAATACTCGCCGGAGGCCCAGCTCCCGAACATCCTACCTATCATCCATAACCATCGAAAGAAGAAGGTTTCTGGGATGGGCGAAGAAGGCATTCCTTTGAATAACTTTCTTCGCCACTTCTTGGACTTCTGCAGGTAAGCCTCTACATCCCTTGATGCATTCAAAAATATGCTTAGGTCCTTCAACTATTGAAGATCTTGTCTCAATTTCAAACCACATGGGTACGTATACAGTCATGATGTATGTAACGATGTTGATGAGATTTTCAGGTGGGTTTTCAAATGAAATATATAGTCTCAAAAACCGGTTCGCTGTCATCAACCACCGAGCATGAGATATTGGTCCCGGATCTCGATTCGCTAGGTCCGAGGAACAGGACCCAGCAGCAATGGAAACGGCGATGTCATATAGGTATCTCTGGTCTTCACTCAGAATTTGTGGGTCAATTTGTGGAATGACACATTCAATTTTATTAAATGCAACTACAGGCAAAGACTCGCAACCAACCAGCCGTTCGCCGAGAGGGCCACTCAAAGACTTCGGTCCTGCGGTTGTACCATCAAATGTTTCTACAAGATGCCTCAAAGGTAACTCATTGAAATGTAAAAGACAGATCACCCACTGTATTGGCCTCTTCAAACGCATTTCTATATACTTAATTGCTCCCCGTTTCTAGCCAGTGTTTGTTGCTGTCCCATCAGTCCCAACTACTTCAATTTTAGAAGTATCTATTTCATTTTCTTCGAAATAGTCTGTGATGCAGAAAGCAGTGTCCTTTCCACTTTTGGAAGTAGGTACTAGATGGCAAAGATACTTTGAACCCGGTTCTCCAATTACTGTAATATGATCCTCTTTTTTTACAGATTGGTATCGTTTTACTCCTTTTTCAACCAACACTAAAGTGTTATCTGCCTTACCATCAAAGTATACACACATTGGGCCGTTCATTTGATGTTCCCGTCGCTCTAAATTAGTACGTTTTACTCTGCACTTTTCTTTTTCTCTTCTGATTTTGCTCCTATCAACGATCAGAGATGTATCACTATCAGTAATAAGACCTAGGTCTTTCAGCACGCTAGATGTGATAGCAGCTGTTGCTCTGTCAGACAGGCCAAAACGAGTACTTGTCAAAGCAGTTGTTGGAAGCGACAGGCGCATCTGTGAGGACTTTGAGCTTCTTGACAGGGCAGACGAAAGACGTGTGGGCTGAAAGTCCGAATCATCATCGACATCAAAATTTGTCTCTTCTGTTTCCGGATCGGTACTGCCAATGGAGGGACCAGGCAAGTCTTGTATTTGCACGCTAAGCAGATTAAGCTGACGAGCTTTTCTTTGTAACTTTGATGTAAGTTTCTGTGTTTCCTTCTTATCTACCGTCAATCCAATTTTACCTATTCTGAGGTGTCTTTGTGCGTAGAGAAACTTCAGTTCCAATGTAGGTATTTTCCTATCCTTACGGCAATTGCAGCTGACAACTACAGGATTTGGAAAAATACATTTCTCAAAGGTTTTTCTGCAATTGCATTGTAGTGTCATCTTGCACTTGCAAGATGATATGTCAAATAATGTGTTATAAGATTTATGAATGAAGTCATTGTACTTATTCTTCTTTCCAGCCTTGGTTTTGTCCCTTTGATATGATTTACGAAGTGCATAATAGCAATCATGCAGTTGCTTGATCTTTTGAACGACTCTTGTGTGACACACGACAGGAATCGAAGCTTTGGAATATATTGACTCAATCTGTTGAGCTACAATGTTTGCCACGTCTGAGAAGCTCAAGTTCCTTCCAGGTTTACAGTCACTAGACTTTACTGCCATGTCATACTTGACTTCATTCCAACATTTTACGATATCGGCATTGGTGGGAAGAACCGCCGGTGGTAGTGGTTTTGGTGCACCAAAAAATGGGCAGGGTGCATGAGCATGAGCACTACGAGTGAGTGCCATAATCAAGATCAAGAGAGGTGATTGGTCACACCTGATATTGTAAGATTCGTATTATTGTTTAAAAATTCTTGAAATTTCAATAAATTCTTGAAATTTCAATAAATTCTTGAAATTTCAATAAATTCTCGAAATTATATTTGTCACTCAAAGACAATCCAATATTGTTAGATTGGTTCGTTCTAATATGAATATTTCCACGTCAACCTGATGCACTAAACATCCTAGATATAATTAGATTTAATTAACATTAGCGAAGAATGTTCTGCGACAAGCCAATGAATTATATGATCATACGATTTAATAACATACATGAAATGAAATTGGTGATCGATGTGATCGTGATCTAATGCAGGCTATGAAATTTTGAACAACGCTGATAAAAAAAGTTTTCAGTCCGAGAAGCGCTCCTTTGCTATGCAACAAGCCAGATAATCATATACTTCCAGTGACCAGTCGAGTGCTTCCTCGCTCATACGCTCCGTTTCTTGGAACCCCAGAGTTGAGAAGAAGGGAGTGGGGAACGAAGCCGAGACGCCGACCGAACGGATGGCAATCAAAACAAAACGTAACGCGTTCTACAAGGAAATTTTGCCAAATATCTGCAATTCCTATTTCAGCTCGTGTAGTCAGGACAGAGCCCCCCTCCCCCTTGGGGGGAACATGCAGAGAGGAGGTAGAGAATAATTTTTTCCACTTCGCACCTCAAAACATCTAATGTACGAAAAATCAGGTCGATGGGTTACCATTTGCACCTCCTGTAATACAAGCTATTTTTAACGGAAATTGTCCATTATCACCCCTTCGAAGGGGTTGGAAAGAGGTAGAGGAGGGTTGTGTGGCATTTTTCCCTCATTCTATGCCTCGAAGCCATGTTAAATACAAAAAAATGGGCTCAATTGGACAGCATATACCCCTTCTGCAATTTTGTGCATATTTGTTAAATTTTTGTTCGAATTCGAAAATTTTGAACGCGATGCGCGAACGGAAGATATTGTCCGATTTCAAAAATTTTTTTTTCCCTGCGTTTGTGTTAATGAGTAGCAACTTTTCCGCACTATTACGATTCCATTTGAAAACTTCTTTGTTTTTCGCTCCGGTCTATTGAAGAGGAGGATGTTCAACAAGTAGGAAACTTGTTAGTTGAAAATGATGGCGAAGATGACATCGAATGGTTGGATGAGGAACTCATACCTGCGATTGGAGACGATCCAACTCAATCATCAGCCATCAAAGTTGAAATACATCCAACTATGTTTGGTAGATGGAAATATTGGATTGACTCGGGGTTAGCTAAAGAGGAGAAAGAAGAGTTATTAAAGAAATATGATTGTCCAGAGATATTTCAAACTCCCAAAATGAATAAAGAGATCATTGCTATGCTGAACGATGCAGCCATCAAAAGAGACGAGCACTTTAAAGAGGCTCAAAAACTGTTGGGAACAGCTTTAACAGTCTTCCCATACAGCACCGGGAGGTTTCCTAAACGTTCAGAAGACGTGCTTGATTTCACAGAGAACGTGCAAGTAACGTCTCAGGATGTTCTAAAAACGTCGCATGTATGTCCCAGGGACATGCAAATGTCTCGGTTAGTTCTATCCATGTCCCCATGTGACTTTGTGGTTTTCCAAGGTTAGTTTTCATGAAAGTACGTTTAGAAGACATGATGAAAACGTCTGGTAGTAGATCAAAGGGACGTGCTTAGAACATATTCAAGGATATCAAATGGGAAGGTACTCTAAATGTTTGTAAAACTTGCTTCAGCGGGACCAAAACACGCAAAACCAAGAGCACGTTTTCAAAACGTTCAAAGAACTTTCTGTGCTGTCTGGGTTAGGCGATGGCATCAATATGCTTTTCAAAAACGAAAAAGAAATAGATAAATTAGTTCTAATCGAAAGACCATGTGATGCAGGAAAAGCAATGACAGGGTTGTTTCATGAACAAACCAATCCCAGAAAAGCCTTTGTAGGTCCGGGACTGGATGAAAAAATTCGAGATGTGTTGAAAGACACAAAAACAGATGAATTCGTATATGGTAAAGATTTTTCGGAAAAAATCAAAGAAGCCAAGACTATCGAAAAGTTAAGTAAGGATATGAAATCATCTTCTCCAAGAGAAATCAATTATTCGCCCGGACCAAAAAACTATCAGAACCCGCTTGCAAGGAGACAGGGATCCTGGCAAGCGGGGGGAGTTCACAACACATACAACAGGAGATCGATATCTCTCAAACCCAGGAAGAATCCATTTCCGACCAAGAGTCCGAACCAGACGAAGAGAAGCCATCGTCAAAGAAAATAGAAGTAAGTAAAGTGGCTGGAAGATCATGCAATTATATTGATAATTGGAAGGAGATTACCGAGGATAGTTTCGTATCAAAGAACATCCCCGGATATAAAATTGAATTTATAGAGAATCCAAAACAAACTAGTTATCCAATAGAACCCAGAAGATCGGAAAAAGAAATATCAGATTTAAGAGTGAGTATACAGGAATTATTGGATAAAGGTGCAGTAAGGAAATGTGAATGTAAATTAGATCAAGGGAGTCGGTTAGGTGGCGTGCATGTGTGAGCATCGTGTGAATGTGTAGCATAAGCAATTTTAGTTAAAATAAGTAGAAATAAGTTGTGAAAATAGGAAATAGTGTAACGAAAGGGATATTGAAGAAGGAGTGATCAAGTGGAAATAAAGGTGAGGTGTAGGAAAGGGAATTCAAAGAATATATTCATAGGAAAAGTTTTGTAGAAAGTGGAAAAGGTTATGTCGGGCAGAGGTGCGAGAGGAGGGAAGGGGGGAGCAGCGAAGGTAGTAGGCAGAAAACTATATAGATGGCGTTACAAGCAGGAAGCAAGAGTGGTGGGAGAGTGTCATTTGAAGATGAGGTTAAGGTTAGGGAAGATATTAGGAAAGAAATGAAAAAATTGAGAGAGGACAAGAAAAAATGTGACGAGATGATGATGAGGTTAGAACAAAAAGAAAAAGAATGGAAACAGAAATCAGGGGAATGGGAGGAGAGAATGGTTATATTAGAAACAAAGATGAAAGATAAATGTGCAAGTGAGACATACGATACGGAAAGCGAAGAAAGAAGTAGTGAAAGCGACAGATATGAAACTGGAAGTATTAGGAATGAAAGAAGTTACGTCGTAAGTGAAAGGGGCAGTGCGTGGGGTGGATCAATAGAGAGTGAGACGTTCAGTGTGAGGGAGGTTGATGAATTGAAAAAATTGCTAAGTGAAAAAGAGAAGGCAGATAGAAACAATAATATAGTAATGAAAGGGTTGAAAACAAAAGATAGGAATTATAAAGAAGAAACAGTGAAGTGGATTTGGGATAAACTAGGGGTTGAAATAGAGGTGATAGGAGCAAGAATGAGTGGACATGTGATTGTACTCAGCTTGAAAAACTTTGAAGAGAAAATGAAGGTGATGAAAAATAAATACAAAATAGGGCAAAAAAATGTTTTTATAGAAAATGATTTGACGTGGGGAGAAAGGAAAATACAGGAGAATATCAGACGATGGGCTAAGAAACAAAGACAAGAAGGAATAAGAGTGAAAATAGGATTTGGGAAAGTGGAGGTGGAGGGAGTATGGAAAAACTGGAGAGAAATTGAGCAAATAGAAAGGGAGAAGAAGCAGAGGTTGGAGGACCGGGAAGGAACGGAAGGGATAGAAAAGGCAAGACGAGATGAAGATAAGGATTTTCAAGAGAACGGAAGTGGAGTGGGGATAAAAAGGAATATAGGGTAAACAAAGGAAGGGTAAAAAGGGAAAAAGCAAGAGAAAAGAGGGATCAGGAAATGAAATCAAGCTCATTTTTTGGAATATAGCAGGACTTAAGAATAAGAAGGAGGATGTATGGAAATTTTTGAAAGACTTTGATTTTATAGGAGAAATGGAGACATGGGTAGAGGAAAAAGGATGGGCGGGGTTAAAAGATAAATTACCGGATTCGTATACGTAGGAGTACATTCATGCAGAAAGAGAACGGATAAGAAGTGGAGCGAAAGGAGGTTTTTTTTGCAGGAACGAGGAAAGAAATTGAAAACAATGGGAAGGAAGCACAAGAAATTAATAAGGGGTTAATAGGGGAAGAAATAAATGTTGTAATAGATACATATTCACGTACATATTATATATATATATATATATATATATATAATATGTACGTATCTATACGTACGTATATATATATATATACATATATATATGACATGCGTAAGGATACACTGGTAATGTAATAAGGAAGAGAAGAGTGGGAGGGATGAGGAATACAGGAGCGATCTACATGAGTCGTAGAGAGTCTTCTCGCTACGACTGTCGAATAGAGGACATCGTCTAAACCGATCGGGAATTGTATCTGATTTTATTTTGGAGCTCCAACTGAACTAAGAACAATTTGTGGATGTCCCTCCACTCCATACTATTCGAGATTCATGTTCATTTGACATCATCGGAATCATCCCGCGATGAAGATAAGTTATTTATAATCATCTTTCTCTCTCGCTTACATGCTTATATATATATTTGATAATTTTGTATCTTCTATGATTTTGACTTGTGACCCATTTAATAATTCCGGAGTCTGAATATTTAAAATTTGGTTCGAATATACGAATTCGCCACGAATCCAACTCCGTAATAAATTCTTACTTCCTACTAGCTAAAACATCCGGCTTGTGGATGCATCAATTTTCATCTGGATATATTTGTAATTGGATCGTGGCTTCCCCATGTCCTATATGAATCGAATCAAATCAGTTCAAGTGATATTGAATTATTTCTAATCTTTCTTCATTATCCTATTCTCTCAATTATTTTGTTTGTTTGTTTTTTTATTAATGAAGGTAGATTCGACAGGACCTGGCTTCATTATAATGTGAAAGGCAGGGATATCAAAATATCGACGGTGTATGATATGGAAAAGGAGAGAATAAAAGATGTAATAGAAAAAGGATTTGAGAGAGAACATAGGGAAGATATGATAATAGGAGGGGATTTTGATATGAGAACGGGAGAATTAGACAGTAATATAGGAAATGAGGAACAAGAAACATATTGGAAGAGGAGTACCAGGTGTGTAAGTATGAAACCGGAATTTCTGTACAGAAAAAACACGCTTATTGTAATGATATGATACAAAGTAACTTATTCAAAGTATTGTCCGTCGCTATCCATGCATTTTCTCCATCTTTCTGGTAATTTGTGGATTCCGCGCTACAAGAACTGTTGCTCTTTTGAGGCAAACCAGTCATCGAGCCATCTTCGTACATCTTCGTAAGAAGTGAAGCGCTGCTCAGCAAGTGCGTGTTCCATCTATGCAAACAAATAGTAATCGGATGGGGCAAGGTCCGGTGAGTAAGGCGCGTGCTGGAGAATCTCCCAACGGAACGACTCTATCGTTTCCTGGACCTGTTTTGCTTTTTGTGCTGGTGCATTGTCATGTAGCAAAATCACCTTGTGTTGTCTCCGTTGGTATTCTGGTCATTTTTCACGCAAAACCTGACCCAAATCAATCATTTGTTGTCGGTAGCGTTGAGTATTGACAGTTTCCCCAGGTTTCAGCAGCTCGTAATAGATTACGCCCTTCTGATCCCACCAAACACACAGCATTGTCTTTCGTCTGTAGCGGTTTGGTCTTGCCGTCGATGTTGATGGTTCACCCGGAGTAACCCATGACTTTTTGCGCTTAGGATTCTCGAAATATATCCACTTTTCATCGCCAGTCACAATTTGATGGAGAAATGACTTTTTTGGGAACCTGGCGAGTAGCATTTCGCACGATGTTTTGCGGGTTTCCTGCTGTCTTTCGTTGAGTTCATGTGGAACCATTTCCCCCCCTTTTGTATCTCTCCCATGGCTTCCAACCAAAGGGAGATGGCTTTTCGGGCCACCTTTAACTGATCCGCCAGTTGTTGTTGTGTTTGAGCGTCGTCTTCGCCCAACAAGGCTTGCAGGTCAGCGTCTTCAAACTTTTTCGGTGGTCTTCCACGTTCTTCGTTCCTGACGTCGAAATCGCCACTTTTGAACCGTTTGAACCACTCGAAACACTGTGTTTCACCGAGAGTATGCTTACCAAACGCCTCTACAAGCATTCGATGGGATTCGGCTGCGGTTTTCTTCAGATGAAAACAGAAAAGTACTGCTGTCCGCAAATCGTAATTTGTTGGCACAAAACTCGACATGTTTACCTCTAATAAACTAATGCTACTGAATAGAACTCGTGTTATTGTGAGTTGGAAATCTTTGTCGGATATAAATACAATAACAAGACACCGCTGACGTGATGTGTCGGTAACTGCATCGACATCTAGCGCCACCTATGGGCAAATTCCGGTTTCATACTTACACACCTGGTAAGGATAAGGTGATAGGTAATCAGGGTAGGGAATCAATTGAAGTTATTAAAGAAACTGGTTGGTATCTATTGAACGGGAATTAAGAAGGTGACGTGGAAGGTGAATTCACATATATAGGACCAAGAGGAAGTACCGTTATAGATTACTGGATAATGAACGAAAAAAAGTAGGGTAATGTTGAAAGGATTTAAAATAGGTGATAGAATTGAATCAGACCATATGCCATTGGAAGTTCGGCTCACAATAGGGATTGAAAAAAAAGAGGACAAAAACAAAGGAAGGAAATATGAAGAGATTATCAGATGGGATCAAGAGGCGACAGAGATGTTCAAAAATAAGACAGAGGATGAAGAAGAAATAGAGGAAACAACAATAGTGGAAAAATGGGAAAAAATCAAAGAAATTGTTGTAACATAAATGTTACTAGAAGAGAGTAGAAGGGGGCACCTACGAGGAGGTAGAGGGGGCAGCAGCGGCGAGACTCGTGATGAGTCAAGGCGGAAAGACACAGTTTGTTACCGGTACCTGAGAGAAAAGCAATTCGATAGCTCCATTAGTCACACGCCCTACGAGGCCAGCAAAGTACACGTACAGTGAAAGTATCAAGGAAGTTCAATCTTCGAATAATACCACGCGGTATTCCAAATACTCTCCGCGAGCCATTGGACCACGGACCTTCTCGCAGCCACCCGTACCTCCACGGTGACCTCCGCGGAACATCCACTAGTCGGCAAGCGGATTGACGAGACGACACACCGACACTCACGACACTCACACGCACCATACACACATAAACCACTAGTGGTAAGAAACTACTCTTAAATTATATTATATTATATCATCTTTTTTTGTATTATTTTCTTTGCGACCAAAATCGAAAAATATGTATATCGATATGATTGTTCTACATATTGTTGGGGAAAATTTGGTTAAGAAAACTGTAAGGGTCAAAGGAATAGATTTAGGACACAAGATATGGTGAGATAGGAGCTGTACCAAAGAAAAAAGGAAGGTTCAAAGGATATATAAAAGATAGAGAAAGGGTGAAATTAGGAAAGAAGAATATTTGAACAGCATAAATAGGATGAAAAATATTTCCAAAGAAAAGGAGAAGAAAAGGAAGATGCAGGAGGAAGAAATATGGAAAAATTTGAAGAGTGAGAATGAAATATGGGAATATTTGAATAATAGGAGGTTAAGGGGATACGAGCGGTCCAATTCTTTCGAGACAAAGTACGTGAAAATGCGTGCATCGATTCAAAATATCTCTCTGTACAGCATTTCTTTAGCATCTCAAGAAATTCTGTACAGAGAGATATTTCGAATCGGTGCACGCATTTTCAAGTACTTTGTCTCGAAAAAATTCAGAAAAGCCCAGCCGCTCGTATCCCCTCAAGAAGAACACAGGTTAGAAACACAATAAGTAAACAAGAATGGAAAAAACACTTTGTGGAGTTGTTGGAGGGTAGGGGGGACAGCATTTGTATACATCATATGGAAAAGAGGGAAGGAAATAGGAGGAGAAGATGGCAATATTGGGATCCAGGTAGAGAAAGAGCTGAAAGACCAGGAAATTGTGAGAACTATTAGGAAACTGAAAAAGAAGGAAGCAGTGGGAATCGATGGAGTACCAGCAGAAGCATGGATATATGGAGGAAAAAGGATGAAAAATAGAATGATAGTATGATTAAGCAAATATGGAAAGAAGAAATCATACCGGAGGAGTGGAAAACAAATATAATAGTTCCATTACATAAGAAAGGGAGTATCAATCATACGAAGAATTATAGGGTAGGGTGTAGTGAAAAGCCGTTTTTCTTAAATATCGACCTTACATTGATGGAATGGTTGTCAAATGTGCCCAAACTAACCCCAAAAAAATTTCAGCTCAATTGAACAAACTGTAGGGCTCTCACACCCCCCCTCGAAGTTCGGAAGTTTTTTAAAAAATGTGATCAATCCCTCTTTCTGCATCCATTTTTTTGTCAAGTCGCCCTCTGGCGCAGAATGGTCATAAAATGTGACTCGACTAACTTCACGAACATTTCAGCTCGATCGGACCAACTGCAGGGGTCTCCCCGTCCCATTCGAATTTCGGAGAATCAAAACAATGTCAACCTGTTATTTTGTAACTTTGATTCCTCTCCCACGGAATAGTTGTCAAATTGGATCAAATTAACCAAAGAAGTTTTGTCACAAACCGTATCAACTGAAAGGGTCTCATCTCCCCCCCCCCCTCCCTCCCCCACACTGAACTTCCATACCATCAAACTTTCCTATGATTTTTGTAGAAGTGTGCTTCGGTGACAATGTCACTCCCAAGCAGTGGAAAGAGCCGTTAGGACCATTTCAGATTCCTGTGCATCTGCACATGACACGGAGAGCCGCGAGGGTGTCATCCTGACGAAGATGACTTCACGCAATGTCATGCCCAAATTCAACTCCAAGAAGGATTACATCACATCGGATTTCATTCCCAAGGTCTACACACATCACGTCACATAACGGTGGATTCGCTTATGATTTCCAAGAATTCCTGATGCATGGCATACTCAAATTGGACTTTCTTACTTTCCAGATCTAACCCAACTCGATAATGCAAACAAATTTTGTTCACTCTTGGTGTGCAATAAACTGGTCCAAATGAACCATTCTCCGTTATGTTTCATCTACACGGGAAAAATTGTATGGTTGTTCCAACCAACTGTATGGCTGTCCCTGGTGAAAATGGGAACGAGAAGAGAGAGTAAACGAAGCGTATGTTGGAGGATAACAGAAACGTTAATGGAAAGTATACGAAGCTTGAATGGAAAGAATGCGAAGAGTATATGAAACGGGAATTGGAACAAAGAAGGCGGGAAAAATTCGAGAAATCTAGACAAAAAAGTTGAACCCTGTGGTGAGAATCGAACCAGTGACTTTCACTATGGTAGGGTCTTATCCACTGAACCATGGATCGTCGTTGACATCGATTGCTGAAAGATGTTATTGGAAGTCAGAAGAGGTATACAATTGATAACGTCTACGTGTTGAACCATTTAGTACATAGAGATACAAGTGAAGAGGTGTATGCGTTATTTGTAGATCTGCAGGCTGCATTCGATTCGGTTAACAGAGAGAAGTTATGGAAAAAATTGGAAGAAGATCATGTGAGTAAATACCTGATAAGAAAAATGGAAGGAATTTATAAGGAAACAAAAACAGTTGTGAGAACAAAGGGAGGGTATACAGAAGAGTTTTGGGTCACAAAAGGATTAAAACAAGGATGTAGTCTGAGCCCAATTTCATTCAATTTATATATAGCAGATTTGGATAGAAAATTTGAGGAAAAAAATGTAGGAGGGATCAGAGTAAAGAACACGAGAATATGGACTCTTGCGTGCGCAGACGATATGGTGATCTCGGCGAATAGCAGAGAGGCGATGGAGGATATGATGGCCACAATGAGAAGATACCTAAAGTAGAAGGATTTGAAGGCAAATATAAGGAAGACAAAGATATTGATATTCAATAAGAAGGGATGGAAGAGAAAAAATAAATGGGTATGGGATAGGGAAGAAATAGAGGAAGTAGAAACTTTCAAATATTTAGGGTTTACATTTAACAGGAAAGGAAATTACTAGGATCATATTAAGGAACTGAAATATAAAGGAAGGATGGCAGTTAATAAAACATGGGAGTTAGGAGAATGGGTATGTAGCATGGAGAATAGAGAAAAGGAGTACGATCGGGGTTGATTTTCTCCAACGGAAAGTGGCCGAAAATTGGGCTCTAGGTAGTTTCAATTTTTTCACATTTGATGGCGCTCGCCACAGTAAGAACCGGAGACTAATTGGTTAAACACTTCGTTTCCATGGTTACTCAGCAGTACATACTGGTAAACACGTACGACAGCGCCAATTGCGAGGCCTATCTGGGCTGAGTTCTCGGGGGCACTTCAAAAGTACTGCGATCGTACTCCTTTCCTCTATTCTTCATGGTATGTATAAATGATTTTGTAAGAAGATGGGAACTCTTCAACTATTGAGTAAGAAGTGTAATGGCATATGGGTATGAAATATGGGGTTGGGAAGAAAAAGGAGAACTTGAGAGAATACAAATGGATTATGTTAGATGGCTTTCTGATCTGGATTTTCGAACACCAAGATATTTAATAAGTGAGGAATTAGATACAGAGAAACTTACCCCGAGTACCCATGCTAGCGACTGTCACGCGCGACATCATTAGAAGGAAAAAGAGATCCGAGTTGAAAACATCTTTCCTCTTTTTTCTTCTAATGATATCGCGCGCGACAGTCGCTAGCATGAGTCTCCAGCCTTAGAGTTACATGGGATATAAGAAGTATGAGGTACGAGGTTAGAGTTGGTAAAGCAAAAGACGGAACTTTAATTGAGAAATGTTGGGAAGAGAAGAATACAGGAGTAGATGGGAGTTACAGTATAGAAAGGGAGAAATTCTATAATAGGAATGAACTAGGCATCAAGGAGGTGAAAAGAAAAATGAGTATAGGAATAGATATTGTTCCGGAATGGGTGAATTACTGCACCTGTAGTAATATAAGTTTTGTAGCCGCTCATACGCACGTCGGGAAGATCGTCCCAAGGGAGCTTCCATGAGATTTATATTATCTAGATGTAATGTATCGATCTAGATCTTCTACTGATTGCCGTTTCTCGGCTTAGTAACAGTCGTCGTCGAGGTGTTCAAGAGTACGGGTTACGTGTCACTTTGTTCATCTTTCTTCGCGCGCGTTTTCTTAGTTCTTTGGACGTTCAATTTCGTGTTCTTTTCTCTTGCATTTGAGACTCATAAACTCAAGTGCTCCAGCTCATTGTTTCGTAGTTCGGCCCTTTCACGCAAAAGAAGTAGGTTCTTCTAACATTGGGAATTTTTCTTGAGTGACCCGTGACTCGAGGGCGTAGACGTCGGCCCGCGACAAGTGTGATTTGTGTGGAGGGTGAGTGCGTAGGCTAAGTGTAGATTTGCTTTCACAGTGCGTGCTAATTATAACTTTATATTGAAACCCCTTTTTTGCTTTGTTAAAATATATTGCTTCAAACTATGATTCAGTTCTATTTGCATCCTAGTTCCTTTCTCTCATATCTACAGTCCAGCCCGGCATTCTCTTTGTGAATGTAGGATACTTTTCATAGAGTTTCGTTTCGGTCGTGCTTTGTGAACTCACAAGCAATTTCTTGAATTTCTCTCTTCTTTTCTTTGTTTCATGTTGTATTCTACAGATATGGAAATTGAAATTAGCAGAAAAGAGAGTGATGTGAAGAAACAAGAGGAGGAGAGTAAAATTGATAAGGCTCAATACAATATTAGGTACGAAGATATAAAATGTTTAGCAAATCCGGAGTATGCAACATACTCGTTATTTTTATGACGGGCATGTTTATACGACACGACCTGAAAGAGAAAATATATATATATTTAATGAAAAGAAGGTAGACGAGGTTGTTTGAATTGAAAGCGATACCACCTTACCATGACCGTCACCTTCTGGATTAGCCAGCAAGCCTGATGACGATTAGGATGTCTCGTCTGGATCCTACCTGCACGTTGGGAGAGGGATATCCTCTTCAAAACCTGTAACGAGTATGACATTGAAATCAGGAAAAGAATATAACCGAACATACGTACCGAAGGAATCAGATAGGCATCCAATACATGAGGTGATGAGTCGTGGTGATGAGAGGGTGCTCTCTCCAATTTTAGGTGAGCCTGAAAAATCAAAGAGTATTAATACGATAAGTAATGATGTTAAGGGAGAGAACGATACCTGTTCATACCCCAGCCCATCAATTTTTGTTAATCAACCTGGAAAGAGAAAATAAAATGGCATAAATAATTGTTCATCAGATCATAAGTATGAATTAAATCTGAGATAAAACCATATTTACCTGTTGTGTGGAACCCAGTGGAGAAACACGCACGTAAAACAATCCGATTATCGCGAAAACCGTACATACGAAAATTATTATAACTCAACGCAACCGCGAATTGAATAACGCCCGATATTATCACCATCACGCGCGAACCCGGGACACTAATCGCGATTTTATAGAACTTCACGAACACTAGATACGGGGGTTGACAGTTGTCAACAAAGCGCGGCCATGTTGTAGATCATGAAAGCCATTGCGCAGAAGCCAGTATCATATCGCCGGGTTATCAAACCTCCATCGATTGATCGAAAGTATGGATAGTACCAAAACGAACCGCAAGGTAGTCGAGGTTTCGCGTAGGGCGGGATAATTCCAGCAGGATATAATAAGGGGTATTGGGCTCATATTTTTCACTCTCAACCGACTACACCTTCCTGCCAGTCGCAGAAACAGTTCGAAAAGGTGAGCGATTTTGAGTCATTTTTCTACACATAGACCGGGGTTATGGTTATACCTAACACTCTCATACCGGTGGGTAAAATAGGGCTAGAGGGAGACAAAGTGTACTGTCCTTGTCTAAATTGGATTCTAGAGTCGTATAGGGAAAGGTGGGAACGAGAACTTGGATAATATCAGTTCTCAAGTAGGGGCACAAAGCACAGCCCATGGGGATCTGCAACGCCACCTTACTACGGCTGCAGCTTGGGGATCATCCGCAAATATACTGGATACCGTATTCATACCACCAATTTGAGACTTTCTTGTGCAATTCAACGTAGAATCATCTGAGGAACAGACCTCTCTGTCTATTCCATTACCGATGTTTGTTCCTCCAGAACGAATCAAAACTCGGGCCGGTTTTCAACGAAATTATAGGGCGAACGGTTTGCATCGAAATAGAATCAAAATTCCGTTGTAACGGGCGCGTTTTCTGCTCATTTATTACCGATGAACAATTGTTTCAATCAAATCCTTTCCGTTGGATTATTTGTATTCTCCCGCGCCACGAAATTCGAGAAGTGTGCACACTTAGGGCATTAGAAAGTCCGGACTATTAGGTCGTATTTTAAGAGAATAATTATTAGAGATGTATAACTTTAAACTCATCGACCAACCATTACGTTTGTTTCGGTAAATATGTAAATGTCTTTATGTTTGTTATCTTGTGTGAATAAATCATTCAGTGGTCAAGAAATTGAAAATCCGCCTTATCCAGTTCTTTGTAAATAACCTGTGACCCGCGTTCCCCAAGACATCTGAAACTTACCCTGGAACCGACGAGCCAGAGGCACTCATTTGGGGCTAATTATCCTATTATTTAGAGATGGTCAAACCCACTGACGCGTGAATCAAATAAATGATTACGTAACGTCACAAGTATTTGTTAAAAAAGAATATCAACAAGGGAGGATGATATTTAGGAATAAAAGCGTTATGTGAATTAAGATGCGATCATATGGAAGGAGGAAATAAGTATTGGATGGATGAAGAAAATAAGAGATGTGAATCTTGTCAGGCAGGAATCGGAAAAATAGAGCACTATATCGTATGCGAAAATATGAAACAATGGTTTGAAGGAATAGGGAGGGATGATAAAGAGAAAATAAGGCTGTTAACAAACGATGAACTTGATGAATGCAAGGTAAAGGTTCTTAAAAAATTTTATAAAGAAAAAAAGGCGAAGGAAAAAGAGCTTTTGATAGAGAGAGAAAAAGTAAATAAGTGAAAGGAAGCGTAAAAGAGATTATCAATTAGGAAAAGAATATAGAGAAGTAGATAAATAGTATTAAGATAGGAATAAGATAGGAATGACATGTAGAAAGTAATTGAGATGTAATATGTGAAGAAGCAAAATAATGTACAAATATGATGGCTGTGAAAGTAAAGGTATAGTGTGAGTGTGAATGTATAGTGAATGTATATGACAAGAAGTGTAGTATAGGTGATTGTTATATTATAAGAGATATAATATAGGTTAAGTTAAATAAAATTTGAACAAACATATCATCATCATGAAGTAATCAGTCTTACGACTGGTTTGATGAAACCCTCCACCCCTGTTTATTATCCGCCAAACGTTTAATTTCCACCTTTACCAGTTTTACCATTCATTTTCCCTTCCAAGATTGTTTTCAATGAACTCTCATGCCGTAATGTGTGTCCTATAAGATTGCTCCTCCTTTTTACGATGTGTTTCAAAAGATTTCTTTCTTCATTTATCTGCTCGAGTACTTCTTCATTTTTGACTTTGTCTATCCATTTTATTCTGAGCATCCTCCTATAACACCACATTTCAAAAGCTTCAAGTCTTCGGTGATCAGTTTTCTCCATTGTCCAAGTTTCGCAACCATATAATGCTGTGCTCCGGAATTTCTTCCTTACTTCCAAGCTTATATTTTTTGAGCATAATAACTGTTTCTTTTGGTAAAAAGCCTGTTTCCCTTGTGCTATTCTTGCTCTTATATCTCTTTCGCTTTTGCCGTTTTCTGTAATTATGCTTCCTAGATATTTGAATTCTTTCACCTGTTCAATTGTCTCGGTATCTATTTTGATTTTCGTTCTTCTAGCTGTTTTCGCTGCTGTACACATCATGAATTTCGTTTTGTCTTTATTTATATTCATACAATAGTTTGCCAATAATATTGTTCTCATAGTGTTGAGAATATTTTCTAACTCAGTACTACTCGTGGCGAGTATAGCTATGTCATCCGCGAATCTCAACATACTTATATTTTTTCCCTGAATTTGTAATTTCGAATGAATTTCCTCCTTCACTTCGTTCATTGCTTCTTCTATATATAAATTGGAAATCAGTGGCGATAATGAGCATCCTTGTCTCACCCCTCTTCTTATTTGTGCTTCCCCTTCCTGACCTTCTATGTCTATTATTGCACTTTGATGCTTATATAATTCGTATATTATTCTTCTATCTTTATAATTTATTCCCACCTTCTTCAGGATCGCAAACATCTTCTCCCAGTCCACATTATCGGAAGCCTTTTGTATATCTACAAAACCTATGTACACAGATTTCTTCAGCGCTATCTTTTTCTCTATTACTGCTCTAAGTGCTAAGATTGCTTCTCGCGTTCCCCTATTTTTTCTAAAACCAAACTGATCTTCTGCCAATCTACTCTCTATTTTATTTTCCATCCTCCTGTATATAATTTTGGTCAGAAGTTGAAGTGATCGTTCTGTAGTTCTCGCATTTGTCTGCCCTTTGTTTTTTCGGGGTAGCGACAATTTTATTCTTTTGGAAATCTTCCGGTACTTCTCCTTTTTCGTACATATCTCTAATAAATTCAAACGATGCATCACGAGTTTCTTCACTGGAGGCTTTCATAAGGTCCGCACTTATGCCATCTATGCCTGGCGCTTTATTATTTTTCAATTCTTTCAAAGCCTTGTCTGATTCTGATCTCAATATCGAATCTCCCAATCCTTTCTCATCTACATCCTCCTCCTTCTCTAAAAGTGCTATATCATCGTTTCCTCTATACAAGTCTTCCGAATGATTGATCCACTGTTCTATTTTCTCTTCCGTTTTTATCAATTGTCGTCCTAGAGAGTTTCTAATCTTATTGCTTCTAGATTCCATTTGTCCGAAAAATCTTTCAATGATTCTATACGCTTCATCTATTTTTCCTGAATGAATCCTCATTCCTATTTCCTGACATTTCTGTTCTCACCACTGTTCTTTTGCTTTCCTTGATTCTCTTATTATTTTATTCCTCAATAATTTGTATCGTTGCTAGGCTTCTTGGCTATCATTATTCTTGTATTTCCTTCTTTCATTTATCAATTCTAAAATTTCTCCTGTTATCCATGGGTTTTTAGGTTCTACCCCATTATTCTTCCAAATCTTATCCGCACATTCTTCCATATTCCCCTTCATCCTCGTCCATCTCCTCTGTATTCCCAAGCCTTTCTCTTTTTGATCTCCCAATTTTTCATCCAACATTTTCTCGAATGCCTCATGTGTTTGTTTTTGCTTGAGGTTCTTCAAATTCCATCTTTTCTGCATTTTCTTTTTCTTCTTCAGAAATTTGAATTTCAGAGAACATCTCATCATCAACATATTATGACCACTATCTATATCTGCCCTGGGATAAGTTTTACAGTTTTTCACTTGGTTTCTAAATCTTTGTTTCACTAATATGTAATCAATTTGGTATCTTGCTGTATCTCCTGGCATTTTCCAAGTGTAGATTCTTTTTGGATGATTTTCAAATAGAGTGTTTGTGATAACCATCTTATGATTTCCACAAAATTCGACTAAACATTGTCCTCTATCGTTCCTCATCCCTAACGCAAAATCTCCTATCATGTTGCCCGCTTTTCCTTGTCCTACTACCGCATTCCAATCACCCATCACTATCAAATTCTCTGCTCCCTTCAAATATTCTATCACTTCTTCTATTTCTTCGTACGTTTTTTCATTACCCTCCTGCGAATATGCAGATGTGGGCATGTATACTTGAACTATGACTGTGTCTACCGGTTTTGTTCTGATTCTAACCATCATCATACGTTCATTATGTTGCAAATAATTTTCTATTCTATTTCCTACTCTTTCATGCATTACAATTCCTACACCTGCTTGACCGTTCCTCGATCCTGTATGAATTATTCTATAATCCCCACTCCAGAAATCGCCCTCTTATGGCCATCTCATTTCGCTAATCCCCATTACGTCTATATTCAACCTATTCACTTCTAATTTCAAATTTTCTAATTTTCCCGCTTGCCTCTGTGATCTAACATTCCACGCTCCGACTCGGAGAATGTTGTTTCTTTTCCCTATCCTATTCTTCGGTTTTCGTTCTTTGCTGATGAAGCTTCCTCGAGCAGCCTCCACCCAGAGATCCGAACGGGAGACTAGTTTACCTCCGGAATATTTTACCCGAAAAAGCGCCATCATGTACTCATGAATTTTTTGGTTTGTTTTTGTTTCACGAGTATAATATTCCAGGTTTGGAAAAGGTTTCATTTCTTCGGGAAGTATTGAAACATGTCAAGGAAGGTAGTTTCGCCTTGCTTTCCATCCATCTTGCCGATGTTTCTGGCATTAGGATGATTTCGTTTCTCTCAGTTTATATTATTTCTCCTGAGTAGTCCATTCCACTAAAAAAAAAGACCCAACTCTGAGATACTTATCCTCCCCACCACGTAAAGGAAGCAGATACTACCAGGAATAGATACAAAGGATATCAAGGACAGGTATCATGAATATCCCCCTGGAAGACCCGCAATCATCCACGGGGAGGGAAAAAACATATAAAAGTAAGGAAATAAGTAAGGAATTCGTTACTGTAAAAAATGTGAAAACTTTATTAGATAAGGTATGGGTTATGTGTGGTTGAGGAATTTATATAAACCGAGTCCACTTCCGAGCAAGATGCTGAAGTTTAAATAAATTAAATATAAAAAAAAATATGAAGTAGATCAATTTTTCTCATCTTACTTTCTAGTTCCGAAACCAGATGGATCGAATCGATTCATTTTGAATTTGAAAAAATTGAATAAATTCATAGAAACAAAACATTTCAAAATGGAAGACCTAAGAACGGCACAAAAACTCATTCATCCAAATTACTTCATGACAACAATTGACTTACAAGACGCCTATTTTTCAATAAAAATTCATGAGACACGTCGAAAGTATCTTCGATCTAGATTTGAAGGAGAAATATTCGAATTCACTTGTTTGCCATTTGGTTTGTCTACGAGCCCTTTTGTATTCACCAAAATCATGAAACCAGTGGTAGGGGCGTTGAGATATAAAGGATTAATTTCGGTTATATATTTAGACGATATATTATTAATCGGTAAAAACTATGTTGAATGTAGAAATGATGTAAAATCAACTTTGAATTTGTTAGAATTTTTAGGATTCATTATAAACGGAAGAAGAAGTCAATTGCAGCCTCATACTCAATGCAAGTTCTTAGGTTTCGTTATTGATTCATCAATATATTATGGAATTAACAAAACAGAAGGAAGAAAAAGTGGAAAAATTGATAGATCATTTGTTGAATCAAAACTCTTGCACAATCAAAGAATTTGCACGGGGCATTGGTGTCTTAATCGCAAGTCGCCCAGGAGTAGATTACGGTTATTTGCACACTAAGAATTTAGAGGGGGAAAAGTATCTAGCTTTGATTATTAACGAAGGTGACAATAATCAAAAGATGAATATCACGAATGTAGCTTGTGAAGACCTTCAATGGTGGAAACAGAAAATAAGACCATCGTTCAATACCATAAAAAGATTCGAATCCGATCACGTAATTCATACAGATACATCCCAAACTGGATTGGGTACTACCTGTGATGAAAGTCAAGCTTATGGGTTTTGGAACGAAGGAAGAGGAATGCATATCAATTACCTGGAATTGTTAGCAGTGCTTCTCGCATTAAAAAAATTAGCATCGAATTTTAGTAGATGTTAAATCTTATTACGGATTGATAATACAACTGCCATTGCATGCATTACCAAAATGGGAGGAATGAAGTATGAAAAATTTAATAAATTGGCAAGGGAAATTTGGCTATGGGCAGAAGATAGAGATATTTGGTTCTTTGTCACCTATATAGCTTCGAAGGAGAATACAGAAGCAGATAAATTATCTAGAATAAGAAGAGAGGATACGGAATGGGAATTATCAAATGCAGAATTTCGAAAAATTGAGCAGATATTTGGAATTCCGGAGATAGATTTATTTGCAAGTAGTGAAAATACCAAGTGTAGGAAATTTGTATCATGGTTTCCGAATCCTGAAGCTGTATCAATAGACGCATTCACCGTAAATTGGTCAAATTTTCATTTCTACGCGTTCCCACCGTTCGCAATGATTTTGAGAACTTTATACAAGATTCGGCAAGATAACGCGACAGGCATAGTAGTGGTACCGTATTGGCCCACACAGCCTTGGTATCCTCTCTTCATAGAATTATTAACCGGGAAACCTTCAATAATAGGCCCGGCAGATGATTTATTATCGTCACCCTGCAATTCTGTGTTTCATCCTAGGGCAAAGAGGCTCCAGTTGATGGTGGGCGTATTATCAGGGAAGGTCTATTGAATAAAGAATTTCCAATGGAATCAATCCAGGTAATGATGGCATCTTCAGCCTCAGCGACCGTTAAGCAATATGAAGTAGGTTTAAGAAAATGGAAAAAATTCTGTGATGAAAGAAAGCTTAACCCATTTCGTCCCAAATGTCCGATATTTTTACTTGGTTTTCAAGGCTCTAACTTTTGATGTAAACAACTTGGAGAAAAATTATACCATAACAATTCCGATAGCTTAGACTCTCTTCTTTCGAATGCCGTGGACCAAATTGACGTATGAAATTATGGTTAAAAGTTATGACCAGTTTTTGTAAAGAAGAGCCAAAAAATTCGTCGGTTTTGTGCTGACATTCCATATTTTGAACACGGAAAAATGTTGCTGAACCACTGTATGTGACATAGATCGTGGAATGAACATCTGCTCTTTCAAATCCCGTTGGAATTTTTGGGAAAATTCAAAATGGTGGCGTCAATATGGCCGATTGAAAATGAAAAAAATCGTGAAAAATCGTATGATTCATGATTTCAACCCGATTTGCGTGTGTTCTTTGTACTCAATTGTTGGAAATACGGAATATACTCGTTTTTAGATTTGTAAGTATCGTTATATCGTATGATGAACATAAACAATAGCCTATAATTGTCATAAAACGCGAGGGAAGCCTATATATAGCGTTTTTTAGCCATCAAATTGATTTTATATTGCTCAAAAAACTCGGAAAAAAATTATACCATAACAATTCCGATAGCTTAGAGTCTCTTCTTCCGAATGCCATGGACCGAATTGACGTATGGAATTATGGTTGAAAGTTATGACCAGTTTTTGTAAAAAAGAGCCAAAAAATCCGTCAGTTTTGTGCTGACATTCTATATTTTGAACACGGAAAAATATTGTAGAACCATTGTATGCGGTATAGATCATATACTAAACATTTGCTCTTTCGAACCCCGTTGGAATTTTTGGAAAATTCAGAATGGCGGCGTCAATATGGCCGATTGAAAATGGAAGAAATCGTGAAAAATCGTATGATCCATGATTTCAACCTGATTTGGCTGTGTTCTTTGTATTCAACTGTTAGAAATACAGGATATCCTCCCCTTCAGATTCATAAATGTTCTCATATCCTATAAAAAACATAAACCGAAGTTTTTAATTGTCATAACCAGCCTAAAAAGTCTATATATCGCGTTTTCAGCCGCCAATTCCATTTGACGTTGCCCAACTCCCACCACGTGGAGGTAAACGCTATTTCGGGAGTTTTTTGTTAATTTTTTTTTGCTTTTTCAAATTTTTATATTCTTTTTAATTTTCTGAATTTTTAATTTTTCTTTGCCTATTTTTATTTTTTTTTCTTTTTATTTTTCATTTCTCGACTTTATGGAAGCCCTTATAGCAAGGTTTACAATAGTATTCTTCGCATTTTGAACAATACCATATCGTTCATTCTAGGTACTTCCAATTTTGAATACATATGATTTGTTTGATTTGTCCTATCCATATGATATCCTTGTAACATATATGCATAACACGAAAAAATCCATACTGTCCCAAATGTTCAATATTCTTGGTTGATTCTTACACCTCTATTCTTTCATCTAAACAACTCTGAAGAAAATATACCACAAAAATTTCATTAGATCAGAGTGTATATATTTTCGAATCCTGGAATCAACATCGTTGATCGTTATTGTTCCTGTTTCAAGATTTAGATCCTCGTTCATCCTCTTGCTCCATCAGTCCAGTAATCTTTGCGTGAATGACTTGAGGTCCATATACACAAACGAACAGGCCTTCATCTCTTCATATTGATATATATCTTATTCTTATTCTAACATAAAAGAAGTTTCCATCAAATCTTCGCTGGAGCTTTGAATTTCAGAAAGTAGCGTTTAGAATGCCCAAAAAAAGGAGACGAAATGAACAAGAAATCCGTTCAGCACGAAAATCTTGCTCAGATATTTTGAGAGAAGATTTGTATGAAGTTTTCGAAGGAGACGATGTCATTGATATCGCAATATTCCCAGGCGCAGACATCTCGGATCTTGTACCTGAATCTGATGACGATTGTGATGTGGATCAAGATGCATACGCTACCCGTTTCTGTACTATGCTATCTTATGCCCAGGTCCATGAGCAGTATTCTGTTGAGCAAAAATATTTGCAGAAAGAGCACGAATACAATTGGAAAATTGGAGAGATGGAGTATGATGATATTCCCATAAATCAGTATTTACTCAAGGATATTGATAAAAACAAAATCCGTAATAGTTCTTCGTATGAATTATTTGAAACATTTTTCTCACCACAGATGAAACAGCATATTATTGAAGCTTCTGCAGAGGATGGATTGAACATATCGGTACGAACATTTGATACATTTTTGGGCATCATAATTTCAAGTATTTTTAACAAAAGAGATTCGATAAAAGATTATTGGTCAACCAATCCTTTGCTTCAATGCCCTATTGTGAGATCGGCTATGTCCAGGAATGATTTCTGGGATATCAAAGGTGAAATAAAATATTCGAAACGAACTGAAGGAAATCGCAATGACCCTGCTTGGAGAGTTCGAACGATTTTTGAAATTTTCAGGAGAAACATTAAATCTTTTGGCTATTTTCAAACTGCGCTTTCAGTAGATGAGATGATGGTAGAATTTTTCGGTAGACTATCGATAAAACAATTCATTCGGAATAAGCCAGTTAGATTTGGCATCAAATTATGGGCCCTATGAGGAGCTGATGGTTTCATGTTTGACTGTAGTATTTATGGTGGGGAAAATGGACCAAAAGAAGGAAAATTATCAAAAATAGCCCTTGGCAGGCGTGTTGTGATGCATCTCCTAGGAGACCTGTTGATGAAAACAACTTGTCCAAAATTGGGGAAATATCACTTGTACTGCGATAATTTTTTCACTTGCCCCGATTTGTTTGTTCATTTGAAAAAATAGGTTTGAAAGCAACTGGTGTTGTAAGGAGAGACAGAATAAGAGAAAAGAATGAGCTTAGTAACAAACTCACGCAGTGAAAAATGACCGCTCAAGTGGCATAAATTATATAACATTGATGGATTCAAAAGAGGTGTCCCTACTTTCATCAGCAGCCGGAGTAACACCGATGAAAAATGCTAAGCGTTATTCGAAAGAACATGGTGCTGAAATTGATATTCCTATGCCAGCTGCATTTTCTATCTACAATACATACATGGGTGGAGTCGATCTACATGATCAATACTGCAGCAAAGCATTTCCTTCGATGCGGAGTAAGAAATGGACATTCACGATCTTTTTGAGATTAATCCAATCATCTCTTTCGAACGGGGTCATATTATCGAATTCTATTCGTGAAAAAAATGGAAAAATTGAGTATGAAGGACTTCGCTATATCTGTTGCTCATCATTACTTACAAAAAGCCAATTTGGGGGAGTTGACTTCGCATGAAATTCAGAAGGGTGAATTAAAAAAGTATTGCTGCATTGGAAAGTGCCTCAAACGAACGACCTGGTATTGTTCAAAATGCGGAAAAATACTATTGTAAACCTGAGTATGAGGGCTTCCATAACGTCGAGGAATAAAAAATAAAAAAGAAAAAAAATAATAAAAATGGGCGAAATTTTTTTAAAAAATTAGAAAATTGAGAAAATTAAAAAATATATAAAAATTTGAAAAAGCAAAAAAAAAATTAACAAAAAACTCCCGAAATAGCGTTCACTTCCACGTGGTGGGAGTTGGGCAACGTCAAATGGAATTGGCGGCTGAAAACGCGATATATAGACTTTCTAGGCTGGTTATGAAAATTAAAAACTTTTGTTTATGTTTTTTATAGGATATGAGAACATTTATGAATCTGAAGGGGAGTATATCCAGTATTTTTAACAGTTAAATACAAAGAACGCAGCCAAATCAGGGTGAAATCATGGATCATACGATTTTTCACGATTTTTTTCATTTTCAATCGGCCATATCGACGCCGCCATTTTGAATCTTCCAAAAATTCCAACGGAGTTCGAAAGGGCAAATGTTCAGTATACGATCTATACCGCATACAATGGTTCTGCAATATTTTTCCGTTTTCAAAATACGAGGGTGGATCGATAAGTTTCCGGCCTGACCAAGAAAAACAACGTTTTTAAGAATTTTTTTTTTTTTATTTCTCAACATAATCTCCTCCAAGGCTGATACATTTCTCATAGCGGTGTTCTAGTCTAGTAATGCCATCTCTATAGACTGATTCGTCAAGCTCCTCAAAATACACATTTACAGCTTCGATTACTTCTTCATTGTCCGCAAATCTCTTACCGCCAAGCCATTTTTTGAGGTTAGGAAACAGATAATAGTCACTCGGGGCTAGGTCTGGAAAGTAGGGAGGGTGCGGCATTAATTCAAACTTCAGATCGTTGATTTTAGCCATCGCAACGATTGACGTGTGCGCTGGTGCGTTATCGTGATGAAACAAGATTTTTTTCTTCGCCAGATGAGGTCGTTTGATTTTCACTTCATGGCTCAAAGGTTGCAATAAGTCTGCGTAGTATTGACCAGTGATAGTTTTACCCTTTTCAAGGTAATCAATGTATATAATACCTCTTGCATCCCAAAAAACAGTAGCCATAACCTTGTTCGCCGAAAAAATTGTTTTTGCCTCCTTTGGAGTTGGTTCCCCTGGTCCAATCCACTGTTTAGACTGTTCTTTGGTTTCAGGAGTGTAGTGGTGGACCCAAGTTTCGTCAAAGGTTACGAATCGACGCAAAAATTCGCTTGGATTACGCTTATACAACGCCAAATTGGCGGTAGAAATGTTCTTTCGAATCAATTTTTGGTCGACTGTTAGCAAACGCGGCACCCATCTTGCACAGAGCTTTTCCATATACAAATGTTGGTGCAAAATATTTTGTACACGTTCATATGACATCTTACAGGTCTCAGCTATCTCACGAACTTTTAATTTGCGATCTTTCAGCACTATTTGATGGATTTTTTCGATCATATCTGGAGTTGTGACCTCAATGGGGCGTCCTGAGCGAGGCTCATCAGAGGTGCTCACACGACCCTTTTTAAACTCGGAAACCCACTGCTTAACGGTTGAATATGATGGGGAGGATGTCCCCAGTGTTGAGTCCATCTCTTCTTTAATTTCCTTCGGCGTTAACCCCTTCAAATGAAAGTATTTGATGACAGCACGATTTTTCAGCTTTTCCATTTTTACGAAAAACACAGAGGCGTCTTGGTCAGCGTGCTCTCAAAACTAAACTAACATGGCAATCGGACTGAAACTATAGCTACAAGCTATCTAAGGATGGTACTATAGAACGCCACCTCAAGGTAGGCCTAGTGGCGCCATCTCTTGGTCAGGCCGGAAACTTATCAATCCACCCTCGTATAGAATGTCAGCAGAAAACTGACGGATTTTTTGGCTCTTTTTTACAAAAACTGGTCATAGCTCTTAACCATAATCCCATACGTCAATTTGGTCCACGGCATTCGAAAGGAGAGACTCCAAGCTATCGGAATTGTTATGGTATAATTTTTTTCTGAGTTTTTTGCATGAGAAAAAAAAGCGTAGAGCAATATAAAATCAATTTGATGGCTAAAAAACGCTATATATAGGCTTCCTTCGCGTTTTATGACAATTATAGGCTATTGTTTATGTTCGTCATACGATATAACGATACTCACAAATCTAAAAACAAGTATATTTTGTATTTCCAACAATTGAGTACGAAGAACACACGCAAATCGGGTTAAAATCATGAATCATACGATTTTTCACAATTTTTTTCATTTTCAATCGGCCATATTGACGCCGCCATTTTGAATTTTCCAAGAATTTCAACAGGATTCGAAAGAGCAGATGTTTATTCCACGATCTATTCCACATACAGTGGTTCAGCAACATTTTTCCGTGTTCAAAATATGGAATGTCAGCACAAAACCGACGAATTTTTTGGCTCTTTTTTACAAAAACTAGTCATAACTTTTAACCATATTCTCATACGTCAATTTGGTCCACGGCATTCGAAAGAAGGGACTCTAAGCTATCGGAATTGTTATGGTATAATTTTTTTCTGAGTTTTTTGCATGCGAAAAAAAAGCGTAGAGCAATATAAAATCAATTTGATGGCTAAAAAACGCTATATATAGGCTTCCCTCGCGTTTTATGACAATTATAGGCTATTGTTTATGTTCATCATACGATATAACGATACTCACAAATCTAAAAACAAGTATATTTTGTATTTCCAACAATTGAGTACGAAGAACACACGCAAATCGGGTTGAAATCATGAATCATACGATTTTTCACGATTTCTTCCATTTTCAATCGGCCATATTGACGCCGCCATTCTGAATTTTCCAAAAATTCCAACGGGGTTCGAAAGAGCAAATGTTTAGTATACGATCTATACCGCATACAATGGTTCTACAATATTTTTCCGTGTTCAAAATATAGAATGTCAGCACAAAACTGACGGATTTTTTGGCTCTTTTTTACAAAAACTGGTCATAACTTTCAACCATAATTCCATACGTCAATTCGGTCCATGGCATTCGGAAGAAGAGACTCTAAGCTATCGGAATTGTTATGGTATAATTTTTTTCTGAGTTTTTTGCATGAGAAAAAAAAGCGTAGAGCAATATAAAATCAATTTGATGGCTAAAAAACGCTATATATAGGCTTCCCTCGCGTTTTATGACAATTATAGGCTATTGTTTATGTTCGTCATACGATATAACGATACTCACAAATCTAAAAACAAGTATATTTTGTATTTCCAACAATTGAGTACAAAGAACACACGCAAATCGGGTTGAAATCATGAATCATACGATTTTTCACGATTTTTTTCATTTTCAATCGGCCATATTGACGCCGCCATTTTGAATTTTCCAAAAATTCCAACGGGATTTGAAAGAGCAGATGTTCATTCCACGATCTATGTCACATACAGTGGTTCAGCAACATTTTTCCGTGTTCAAAATATGGAATGTCAGCACAAAACCGACGAATTTTTTGGCTCTTCTTTACAAAAACTGGTCATAACTTTTAACCATAATTTCATACGTCAATTTGGTCCACGGCATTCGAAAGAAGAGACTCTAAGCTATCGGAATTGTTATGGTATAATTTTTTTCCAAGTTGTTTACATCAAAAGTTAGAGCCTTTAAAACCAAGTAAAAATATTGGACATTTGGGACGAAATGGGTTAATATGTACGCTGCCAAACCTGAACATGTAATAATGTTTCCGAATGAAAAATTCAACAAAGGAGCGTCTCATGGGTCTCTGAATAGTTTTAGATCAGCCATTTCTTCAGTTTCAGAGGAGTCTGTTGGAGAAAATGAATTGGTAAAAAGATTTTTAAAGGGAGTATATAGGCTCAAACCATAAGACCGAAATACGATGTCACTTGGGATGTCAGTGTCGTTTTCAACTTTCTTCAAACTTCATATCCATTAGAGAATCTTTCTATCCAAGAATTATCAGAAAAGACTGTTACATTAATCGCTTTAAGTACGGCACACGGGATGCAAACTATGACAATGACAAAGTTAAGTAATATTGAGGAAACGTTAGATGGACTAGAAATAAGGATCCCAGACATTTTGAAAACATCAGCACCTAGTCGTTATCAACCAATACTATACCTGCCATATTTTGTGGAGAAACCACAGACATGTGTGATGAAAACCTTATTAAATTATATTGAAAGAACAAAAAAATATAGAGGAGATCACAACAGAGTATTTTCAACTTGTAATAAGACATACAAACCAGCCACAACACAAACCATTAGCAGATGGGTGAAATCAATGTTAAGAAAAAGCGGAATAGATATGGATATATTTTCAGCCCATTCCACAAGACATGCGTCGACTTCTAATGCATTGGAAAAAGGATTAGATTCAGAAAGAATTAGGAAGACAGCAGGCTGGTCCGCGAATTCTAAAACATTCGCCGTTTTTTATAATAGACCCATAATGCAAAATAAGAATAAGTACGCAAAAACTGTGATGCAAAACTGAAGCTTTGTATTCAATCTTAATATGATCCCTAGATTTTGATATATTGATTGGAATACCAAAGAAATACGGAATGATGTTTATTTTTTTTAATCTACAGGAATAGAGTTATTGAATTGAAGTAGTATAACTGAGTTTAATATATGATTGCTGGACGATGTTAGATTGATTACAACAAGGAAAAAATAAGGGATGATTATTTTTTTTAAAGTTGCAGAAAAAGATTCATAATTTTTTGTATTTCGTCAAGTTTTAACAATCAAAGGAAGAATTATTCCATGTTACAGCGTTATTGGAAAATAAATAATTTGGCAAGTTTGTAAAACCGGTGTATAATCAATAAACCCGTTAAAATCACAAATTTGCTGAACAACTACATTGTAATCTCGAAGGACGGAGGTTGAAATATAATTGTACAGTCAAACAAACTTCTCAAAAGCGAAGTTCGACTGTACTTATATGAAACCCCCGTCCGAGATGATTACACTCCTCCCACGCTAATGAAAGATTTAGCATTCCCGCACCCAAAAACAAGTTGTAATTTTAACAACTCTAAAATTATGAAGTAAGCGCGGGCAAAGATGGTGGACAACACCGGTAAAGATAGAGGAACGCAACCAAAAGGTGTGTTCCTTTTTTAAGTGTTGCTCTGTCGTTGTGGTCATCTAGGGTAGAACGAGACGTACTACATTGTGATCATCTCGGACGGGGGTTTCATATAATTACAGTCGAACTTCGCTTCCAAGAAGTTCGTTTGACTGTACAATGAAATCATACGAAGTATTGCATCAAGTTCACCGACAAACATTCATTACATGCGATTTAGAAACCCAAATACCTCACAAAATATATCATGAACAACATAATATTCTAACTTTGTCAAGATATTATTTTAGTGCTAATGTATCATTATTCATGGTATACTGTGATGATTGTTTTTTCCGATATAACACTTTGATTCGTTGGCTTGAATTGATGGATCATTCTCACTTTTGATATGATCATGCTATTGGTAACTAAAGTGATTATTCAATGTATAATTCTGTCTTCATTTGATTTCCAATGCCAAAAAATCTCGTACCATGCTGAAACATCCTCGTTCCGGAAATTTTGTCGAATTCAAAGATGAATCATTATCAAATATTGATAATATTATGCTCATTACGGGGGGCCCCCCGAACCCCCCTGGACCACACCAGGGGCTCCGCACCTGGACCCCGGCTCCTACTACTAGCCTGCGTAGGCGTGAGGCGGGCTTCGCCCGCTCACGCATAGCCACCTCCGAGCAGTGATGCCAAAAAATTCAAGAATCGCCAACTCTGACCCCTTCCATACCCATCACACAATCAAATTTCTTTTGTCGGGAGCTTTATTGTGTGTGTGAGATTTCTATATAGATGGGGCTTGATGGAGGGGACAAAACTTGGCGTCTGGCACCACTGCTTCAGGGATGGGCGATCAGCTACAAATGATCGATCTTTCTGATTGATTGGTATCGACCATCAAATGATCGATCCAATAATCAATGATGTACTGAAGGATCGATCTTTCGAAAATTCATCGACAAGAAATTGATATATGTAATGGGGAAAGATACAAACTTAATCCAATTGACCGGAAAATGTTCATTCGAAAGACTAATTAAAACATTGAGAAAATTGTCCCGAAATAGATGTTTCATGAAATGCATGAACCAATCAATTTTTCATTTTGAAAATATTTTTATTCAATTCAATATATTAAACATTAACATTTATTGTGTAAACATATTAGAATATCTTTATTTGTTTACATTTCTCTACGATTAATCAAAATTTATGATCATTAACGTAAAAAAAACTTTTTCTGTTTCCTTCAACTAAAAATCAAACTGATTCTTTTTTGAATCTCTTTGAAAATACTTTGATTCAACAGAAGATATCAAACATTAACGTATATTTGGTAAATACATTAGAGTATCTTCGATTTATCACGTTCCCTTATGATTAATTCAAATTTATAATCAACGTAAAATAGAATTCATAATCAACGTAAAATAGAATTTATAATCCACGTAGAATAGAATTTTTCTGTTTTCTTTAACTGAAAATGAAATCAATTCTTTCCTGAATCTTTTTCCAGATCAAGTCTGAATTGGAAATAATCAAAACTCAATTCAGTTTTTTTTATAAGATATTCCCAATATATCTGCATCTCTGCCCATGAATGAGAAGTTTGAAAGTAAAATTTGTTCGTACAAGCGATATTTCTTTGGTGTGATGTTATCGAATAAAAATAAAACGAAATGATTTCTTCTAATTTTGTGCATACTTCTTCACATTTTATGAATATAAATCAAACTTCACTTTAGGGAATGTGAAAGAAAAATCACCTCAAATACCACTCAGACTTATCGACAGACTTTAAAAAAAGTAGTTGTAATGAATGTTCAGAACTTAATCGATTACGTGTATCATCTAATACACGAGTGACTTGAGAAAATAATTGTTCGCATGGTACCGATGTACTGACTATTGACAAAAACTTTTAATGATATGTTCGACAACTCGGGATAATTCTCTTTTTGAGATTGCTAATATTTGAGAACATCAACTTTCAGATCACTATTTTCTTTGTGAAGATACGATCGTCAATCAAGATTTAGAGTATTTGATTATCCATCAGATTTTCGAGTTTCTTCTTTCAAACGCATATAATGATGTTTCCAAATTATATCTTCGACTTTGTTCTCTTCTTCTGGAGTTGTTGATGCTATTTGTTCGGCTTTATTCGTATTTAGAAGAGCATTTATTTTATTGACAGCTTGTAAGCACATCAAGGCGTTTGAAAAATATGTACGTTTGACACGAGGATCAAGTACGGTTGCAATAGCTACCAAAGAATTAGATTCAATCTTACAGAATCGGTTATCAAGTTCTTTCAATAATGCATTTTGCAAATTTTGGGCTATAGATAACACAGTTTTAACGTCT
Source organism: Gonatopus flavifemur (assembly GCA_018340375.1). Taxonomy (NCBI): domain Eukaryota; kingdom Metazoa; phylum Arthropoda; class Insecta; order Hymenoptera; family Dryinidae; genus Gonatopus; species Gonatopus flavifemur. Next base: position 214,386 of record JAFFJZ010000090.1, read on the forward strand.
GAAATTGATTTCTTCAAGCAGTAAACAATTGGAATAATCTGACTAATTGTCACGTACTTTGATCCACTGAGTTGTTTCGTGACCGTTTCAGCTGGTTCTAATAACTTTACTATTTCATGTGCAATCGCAACTCCATTCGCAGTCAACATGGGTGGGGATTGGGGCAGTTCCAATAAGACTGTACTGATGTCTTCAATTAAATGTAAGAAACGCTCTATCATATACAACGTCGAATTCCAGCGAGTGGGAACATCTTGAATTAAGTGATAGGAATTTTCTGAACGTTGACTTTGAATATTGCGCAATTCAGTCGAAGCAATCGTAGAATGTTTGAAAAATGTTACAATCGTTTTCATTTTTTTTATCAAAGCTATTAATGAATCGTTTTCGATTGCGGATTGTATAACTGTGTTGAGCATGTGTGCAAAACACGGCAGGTGCTTCTTAGGTCCGAAAGTATCTTGAGCAGCTTTGACCATATTCAGAGATGAGTTGAAGAGATTACAAACGAGATAGGGAAATCGTGAACGACCACTTTTTCAGAATTTCTACTGATTCGAGCACCCTCTATAACCCATTCCACAGAAAGTAGGAACTACGTAGGATTATGATACCTGTGGAGAATGACATACCAACAGAGAATTGCATCGACGGGAAGAAGAACTCGACGAGCGCTCGAACCGCGTTGCAAGTTTGATCCAAACGGTCCCGTTGGAGGTCGACAAAAAAGTCGGAATTTTGAAAAGTAATGCTAGATGATGGGGCTTGGAAAATGAATATCAATATCTGTTCACCATTTTTCTCTAGGTTACATAGTTTTCGAGAAAAAAAAAAAACTTCCTATTTTTTCGCACCAAAAATCAATATTCCAATATTAAACTCGTTCTAACTCGGTCATTTTTCGATGTATCGGAATGGACCTGGCGGATTTCGATTCGTAAGACTTTTCCGAAGACAACAATGTAGTGAAAGTTTGTAAAAATTAATAATGAGTGAATAAATTTTTAATTCGAAGTGGAAATCACTTTTTCGATGCTTTGCATTGAAAAAGTGTCGGGGGAAGTATGAGCTACAAAAAACTTCTAGCGACAAAGTTGTTCGCTAGTATATGGACAAACTTTGTGGAAATTTTTAGAACGATTGGACGATGAGTTTGTAAAATACAGCGATTTATTCATTAGAGCGGAACGGAAAACTTTTCATGATTTTACCTCGTCTACCCGTTAAATATTGAAATAAGTAGGAGAAAATGTATTCACTGGATTTCTCATCGTGCGTTTATGTTTTTTGGGTCGGAGAATCCGAATTTCGGAGAATTTTTGTGAAATTCGTCATCCAATTGTTTATTTATTCATTATCCAATTGAATAGTTTATAACAAAGAAATCAATAACTATTTTTACACCAATTCTTCGACATTTGGATTCTCTGACCCAAGAAACGTAAACCCACGATGAAATCCAATGAATACATTTTCTTTTATGAATTTCAATATTCAACGGGTAAACGACGCAAAATCATGAAAAGATTTCGTTTCGCGCTAATGAATAATTCGCTGTATTTTACAAACTCATCGTCCAATCGATCTAAAAATTTTCACAAAGTTTGTCCATATACTAGCGAACAACTTTGTCGCTAGAAGTTTTCTTAGCTCATACTTCCCCCGACACTTTTTCAATGCAAAGCATCGAAAAAGTGATTCCCATTTCGAATTAAAAATTTATTCACTCATTAATTTTTACAAACTTTCACTACATTGTTGTCTTCGGAAAAGTCTTACGAATCGAAATCCGCAAGGTTCATTCCGATACATCGAAAAATGACCGAGTTAGAACGAGTTGAAGGCTGGCCTCCCATGGACCGGAATTCGTTCCGGCGGAATGAAAATTGAACCAATGCACAATTTTTTATAGATTTCTGATAGAACGCTCTAAAATGAATTGTGAAAGCGATTGGTTTGAAGTCATTCCGCCGGAACGAATTCCGGTCCATGGGAGAGTAGCCTTATATTGGAAAATATTGATTTTTGGTGCGAAAAAATAGGAAGTTTTTATTTTTTTTCTCGAAAACTATGTAACCTAGAGAAAAATGGTAAACAGATATTGATATTCATTTTCCAAGCCCTATCATCTAGTATTTTCAGATTTTCAAAATTCCGACTTTTTTTTTCGACCTCCAACGGGACCGTTTGGATCAAATTTGCAACGCGGTTCGCGTTCTTCTTCCCATCGATTCAATTGATGTTACCCTCCTACTCAGACCGTAAATAAAATCCACTGAGTTCAAATTTTTATCCACTAACATTTCACAAGTATACACTCAGAAAAATATCGTCCAACGACAAGACGAGATCACATAATCATAAAACAATCCCGTTTCAAAATATTTCCAAACGAAGATTCGTTTCACCAGAAGACGGAAACCGTCTTAAACGATTCCATTTGATTAACAGACGATTCCTTCTTTCAATGTAATAGAACCCGTTTGATGACAAGACGGGCTTTTTTTTTAATAATAAGACAGAAAACAATAGAAGATATTGACGCGTTTTTGAGAGCAAATCAGAGACATTTTTTTGTCGTGAAATACATTTAGTCTTGTGATAAGACGGAATTGATTTCAAGAGCGGACGATTTCCGTCTGCTCATTCACCTGCCCAATCGTTACCCAAGTAACACCAATGTGCGTAAAATATTCTCCGAACGTTCCTAGAATATTTAAACGTCCTGCAAACATCCTCAGAACGTTTGACGAAGATTGTGTGTTACTAGGGTATATCCAGACGACCGATCATAATGGCGAAACGGCTCCATTTCATCAGTGAAACGGACTCTGTTTGAGACGGCTGCCGTCTTATGATGGAAACCTGATTTTTCTGAGTGTACCATAATTGCAGAATAATATTTGATTGGATAACTTTTCGGAAAGTTTGGAATTTAATTTTTTCATAATGATATTTATGCCGGAGTACGATTATGAATGATTGTCTCATATTTACCATTTCGAAATCATATTTATAATCTAATACTAGATAATATTTAAAAATATTATTAAATGTGGTAAGAATGTGATAGGAATATTGAATGATATAACATTTCTATAATATTTTTAGCAAATTTAATGATATTTCATAACATTGTATGCTATGAGGGTATTTTTGCTCCCATCATATCATATTCACATTAATATTAACCTGGTTAAAGTCACATAGCGATTCACAAAAGACTCATTCGATCATGAAAAATTGTGGATTCTGCGACAGGATATTCATAAGTGAGCTATGAAATCTTATGAAATTGTGCTCATGGTACACTATGAATCTGTATGGAATATGGATAGTTAAACATATGAAAAATAATTGAAAATCAATGCTGATTATGATTCAATATGAAAATTCATAATGAAAAAAATTCATAAATGCTAAATGTTGAGGGAAAAAAATTTTCTCGCCACTGAAATTGAACGTAGGTTCTTTCAATTAATATTTCGCTGACTTGTCATTGAGTCATGGACCGGATTTTTGTGTTATAAAATGTTGGGAAAGAAGTGTTTATAAGTGCCGTGTGAACGGTTTAATCGCGTTGCTGTGATAGATGGATTCAAAACATGGATATCATTTGAAAAATCATGAACGAGGATTTGAGAGTTGCAAATAACTTGCTTCATATCGTCACAACTGCGGTTTTTTGAAAATTTTCAGATTTTAGAATAATCTTCATCAGCAAAATAAACAACTTTCAATATACGAGAAAAATTTTTCATATCTTTCAAATCCTCTTATATGATTTTTCCAATAATATTCATCCTTGGAATTCATCCGTTTCAGCAATGCGAAAAGGAAGATTCATACGGCCCTTATGAACACTTATTTCCCATCATTTCTTAACAAACCGGTCCATGGCTCAATGACGAGTCAGCGGAATGGTGATTGAAAGGACCTCTGTTCAAACCCGGTTGATGGAAAATGTTTTTCCATCAACCTTTTAGCATTTATGAATTCTTTTGAATCTCAATTTTTATAATGAATCATAATTGAATGAATTTCCATATTGAATCATAATCAGCACTGATTTTCTATGATTTTTCATATATTTGACTATGAATGTTCCATACAGATTCATAGTGTACCATAAACACAATTTCATGAAATTTCATCGCTCACAGAATATCCTGTCGCAGAACCCACAATTTTTCATGATCGAATGAGTCTCTTATGAATCGTTATGTGACTTTAACCAGAGTAATATATTTTTTTCAATGATCATAAATAAAATAATATCATTGAAGTTGCGTTTACAACCCTGAAACGATTTTTTTTATTCCATTGTAAAATTTTTGATATCATAGAGGATGGAGAATTGAGAAAAAAGTGATTTACTGAACTTTTATTACACATCGTGATGATATTGTAAAAAATCTCACCAAAATGAATTAACTCGGGCAAAGTCTCATGGTAAATAAAGGATAGTTCGATCATACATGATTCAGATATAAAATTTCATGGCATTGTGCTTATGATTCGCCATGAATTTTAATGGAATACGCTGAGTTAAACATAATCATAAAAAAATCAGTCTTGATTTAATGTATGATTCAATATGAACAAAGATTCATAATAAATTCTTATGATCAAAAAAATGTTTCTGCAGCAGGGATTGAACTTTGGATATTTAAGTTATTAATCCAGTCCCTACAAACAATGATCAATGGCGTTTCAATAGCCCGTTGATGGTCCTCCAATGCCTTTGAAGAGCCATTACTGGCCCTTTGAAATGCCTGCAGTCGTGTCTGTGGGGTATTTTGTCATTTAGCCATGGACAAATCTGTCGTTATGTCATGAGGAAGAAGTATTTATAACCACTGTGTGAATAATTCTTATTGCATCATTATAATAAATGGATTTGAAAAATGAATATGATTGAAAAAATCACGTAAGGTAGATGACCCCATTCATGAACGCGACCCCTTTGATGAACGTTTTGGTTTCTGATTCATAGTACTTTTCATTTAGTGCTTTAATTTCATCCAAGCATGACTGACTGGATACTAAATCAACCGCTGTTATGTAAATAAATTCAGAATAATATGCCATAGGAAAGATATAATAAATACACAATTGTTCGCTAATGGGGGTTAAAGTGTTCATTAATGGGGCCGGTCACCTTACCAACATTTGAGAGTTGCAAACAACTTGCAACTTTCACATTGTGAAAACTGTAGGTTTTTTTAAGATTTTCAGATTTGAGAATAATTTTCATGGACAAAGCAAAGACTCATAATAGCAAAGGCTTATGATATACGCGGAAAAATTGTTGCATTCCTCAAATATTGTGACTTGATTTTTCCAATTACCTTCACCTTTCATGTATATTTATTATAGCAATGTAATAAGAATTATTCACACGGCGGTTTTAAATACTCTTTTCCCACAACTTGATACATTTGGTGCATGACTCAATGACAAGTGATTGGATCAATAACTGAGATAACCTGAGTTCGATCCCTGCTGCGGCAACATTTTGTTTAACATGCGAGTTTATTATGATTTTTTTCTTCATAATTGATCATACATCGAATCAGAACTGATTCTTTATGATTATTTATGTTTGTCTATGAATATTCCATACAAATTCAAAACGAATTATGAGTACAATGTCATAAAATTTCATACCTTATTTATCAGACAACACAAAGTGCCACTAGAACATTTATGAAATGTTTATAAAACGTAAGGAAAGGTTTGCTAAACGTTCAGAAAACATCTCAGAGACGCATTTTGCTGTTAGCGGAATATCCTGCTGGAAAATTCATAATCTTTTATGATTGAATTATACTTTTATGAACCGTCATGAGACGTCAACGAGAGTTCCCAGGAAAATATCTGAAATAGAATAGCATTAAAAAAATGAGGAATTTTATTATTTTTAATTCTTTTCAATTATAATTTTATACGAAAATAATGGAAATGTTTGGATTTGAACCCAGACAACACAGTAGTACCCGATGCATTCATAAAGAATTCTTTGTGAATTTTCATAGTTCCAAAGGTACTTATTTTCAATGTATCCTGAACTTTTATGCTGTGTGGGGAGTCTTGTGTACAGAATTTAGATCCTATTCTGTACTATTCTGTAGTCTGAATTTTTGCAGTAAAATTGACCAATCTCACATCAGAAACGTCAGCGACGTTCATGTACGAGGTGTGTTCAACAAGTGAGGTGACTTTTCAAATTTCGCGGGCAACGTACTTTCGATTATCGATTTTTTTGTTTTGTTATGTTGACACACTCTTCCCGAACATCTGTACCAAGTTTCAAGTGTATAGCATTTTTTGTTTGGTTGTGAGAGGCGTAAAGGTTATAAGTGTTTTGCGTGCTCGGCGATTTCTTGCTATCGGAAAATATGGATCAAAGGATTTGCATCAAATTTTGTGTAAAAAATAAAATGAAGTGCTCCGAAACACTCAAAATGTTGACAGTAGCATACGGTGAAACTGTTCTGAGTAAAAAAATGTTTACAAGTGGTACAAACTCTTCCAAGATGGCCGGGAAGATGCCAATGACGAGCCTCGCTCTGGACGCCCAAGCACGTCAACAACTGATGAAAACGTTCAAGCAGTGAAGAAAATTGTTTTGGAAAATCCTCGAATCACTATCAGAGAAGTTGCTGAGGATGTTAGTTTATCGCTTGGCTCGTGCCATGAAATTTTTTCTAACGTTTTGGGCATGAGACGTGTGTCAGCGAAGTTTGTTCCGAAATTGCTAAATTTTGACCAAAAGAACCGTCGCATGAGCATCGCTCAAGAACTGTTGAATGACGTCAACGACGACCCAGATTTACTCAAAAGGGTCATAACTGGTGACGAATCATGGGTATATGGTTATGATGTCGAAACCAAAGTCCAATCGTCCCAATGGAAGACCCCAGATGAGCCAAGACCGAAGAAAGCACGCCAAGTCCGATCAAATGTCAAAGTTTTGCTCACTGTTTTCTTCGATTACCATGGCGTGGTGCATCAGGAGTTCTTACCATATGGTCGTACGGTCAATAAACAGTATTATCTTGAAGTTATGCGCCGTTTGCGAGAAGCAATACGAAGAAAACGTCCAGAATTGTGGAAAAATAATTCATGGCTTTTGCATCACGATAATGCCCCTGCTCACTCATCTTTGCTTGTGAGAGATTTTTTGGCCAAAAACAACACCACAATCATGCCTCAGCCACCATATTCACCGGATTTGGCCCCATGTGACTTTTTCTTGTTCCCAAAACTAAAGAGACCTATGAAAGGACGGAGATTTGCAACGATGGAAGAGATAAAGACTGCATCGCTGGAAGAGCTCAAGGCTATACCGAAAAGTGCTTATGAGAAGTGCTTTGAGGATTGGAAAAACCGTTGGCATAAGTGTATTGTATCTGAGGGGGATTACTTTGAAGGGGACAACATAAATATTGATAAATAAATAAATATTTTTTCTTGAAAATACAAAGTCACCTTACTTTTTGAACACACCTCGTACAACATAGGAGTTGCCTTTTGAATTCAATATTAGGAAAATTGAATTGGAATCATCAATGGATGCTTCCGATATTTGTGCAAATTTTGCAAATTTCAATCCTTGTATCCTTCCTCTTCTTATGGAGTTTGCAAATTTTGCAGAAATGTCGAAAGCATCCAATAGCGTGCCAGGGTTTTCTGGTACCTGGGGTGAACCTGGTGATTGAGCAACCCCTTCGCTTGATGGTTGATTTTGATAAGTAAAGCACGAACCTTCTCATCCATCGAAATTTGAAGTAGATCAAACATTTGGCACCCCCTTGAACCTGTTACTCGGGGCAGCAACCCCCCTCACCCTTGGTACGATATGTAGTACAGCGATGTCGCGAGACGAGACGAGAATTAGCTGATTCTCGTCTCGATTTCTCGATATTTTTTATTGAAAATATCATGTTACACTCCTTCGAACTGAATTTTTGATTCTCGTTCAATCATTCTCGTCTCGTCTGGTAAATTTCTCGGGCAGGGTCTTTTCTCGCCTCGTTTCTCGCCATGGGCGTCTCGTCTCGATTTTCTCGTTTCTCGCGGCATCACTAATCTGGTATGACATTCTAGTGTGGGATGATGATAGAACGGAGAAAAATATAATTGTTTTGAATTGGAATCTGTGATTTTAAAATTCGAATTCAGTTTCGTACATAGAGAAAAATACCCTGAGAAAACACAATGCTCCGAAGAGCGTTTCATGAAGATAGATTAAAAGTGCAGACAATTCAACGTCCGAGAGACCTTCATCGAATGTATATCACCTTAAAATTAATCTAAAATTAATCTACAATGCATGCATTCTATTGAGGTAGATATTAATGAGTATAATACAGGGTGTTTCAAAATTCATCATTCGGATTTCTCTGACATGTTCTGCAGCTAAAACGCAATAATTTCCCGTTCGGACAAATTTTTTGTAGGCTTAGTTTTTGAGATAAGGTAACCCGCCCCGTTGATGAACACCTTGGCCCCCATCAGCGAACAGTCATTCATTTATTATATCTTTCCTATGGCATATTGTTCTGAATTTATTTACTTAACAGCGGTTGATTTAGTATCCAGTCAGTCATGCTTGGATGAAATTAGAGCACTAAATAAAAAGTACTATAAATCAAAAAACCAGAATGTTCATTAAAGGGGTCGCGTTCATAAATGGGCCTTTTTAGATTTTTTTTTCAAATCCAAATAACTGAAGAACACTATGTGCTACATACCTAAGCCTGATACCATTCTTCAAGTCGGAAAACAGCAGACCTCTTGAGAAAAAATTGAACTATTTTATCACTGTTTGTTCCGGAGTTATAGCGATTTGAAATTTTTGAGCTTTCAGCCAACCAGAATTCAGCAATTTTAAATCATCATAGTTCCGAAACAAACGATGATAAGATGAGGCAATGCTTCTCCAGAGATCTGCCGGTTTCCGACTCAAAGACATATAATTTGGATGGATTGGATTCAATTTAAAAGCTGTGTTGGAAAAGTGCGATTCTTATCGATCATCTCGTGAAAAAGAAATCAATGGAAATAAATATTCCACTATACCAGGTGTGTAAGTATGAAACCGGAATTTCTGTACAGAAAAAACACGTTTATTGTAATGATATGATACAAAGTAACTTATTCAAAGTATTGTCCGTCGCTATCCATGCATTTTCTCCATCTTTCTGGCAATTTGTGGATTCCGCGCTACAAGAACTGTTGCTCTTTTGAGGCAAACCAGTCATCGAGCCATCTTCGTACATCTTCGTACGAAGTAAAGCGCTGCTCAGCAAGTGCGTGTCCCATCGATGCAAACAAATAGTAATCGGATGGGGCAAGGTCCGGTGAGTAAGGCGCGTGCTGGAGAATCTCCCAACGGAACGACTCTATCGTTTCCTGGACCTGTTTTGCTTTTTGTGCTGGTGCATTGTCATGCAGCAAAATCACCTTGTGTTGTCTCCGTTGGTATTCTGATCATTTTTCACGCAAAACTTGACCCAAATCAATCATTTGTTGTCGGTAGCGTTGAGTATTGACAGTTTCCCCAGGTTTCAGCAGCTCGTAATAGATTACGCCCTTCTGATCCCACCAAACACACAGCATTGTCTTTCGTCCGTAGCGGTTTGGTCTTGCCGTCGATGTTGATGGTTCACCCGGAGTAACCCATGACTTTTTGCGCTTAGGATTCTCGAAATATATCCACTTTTCATCGCCAGTCACAATTTGATGGAGAAATGACTTTCTTTGGAACCTGGCGAGCAGCGTTTCGCACGATGTTTTGCGGGTCTCCTGCTGTCTTTCGTTGAGTTCATGTGGAACCATTTCCCCCCCTTTTGTATCTTTCCCATGGCTTCCAACCAAAGGGAGATGGCTTCTCGGGCCACCTCCCTTGTTGTTATGTTTGAGCGTCGTCTCCGTCCAACAAGGCTTACAGGTCAGCGTCTTCAAACTTTTTCGGTGGTCTTCCACGTTCTTCGTTCCTGACGTCGAAATCGCCACTTTTGAACCGTTTGAACCACTCGAAACACTGTGTTTCACCGAGAGTATGCTCACCAAACGCCTCTACAAGCATTCGATGCGATTCGGCTGCGGTTTTCTTCAGATGAAAACAGAAAAGTACTGCTGTCCGCAAATCGTAATTTGTTGGCACAAAACTCGACATGTTTACCTCTAATAAACTAATGCTACTGAATAGAAGTCGTGTTATTGTGAGTTGGAAATCTTTGTCGGATATCAATACAATAACAAGACACCGCTGACGTGATGTGTCGGTAACTGCATCGACATCTAGCGCCACCTATGGGCGAATTCTGGTTTCATACTTACACACCTGGTACTTACCTTGCTAGAAATTTACATCGGTGAAGTTTGAATCCTTTATTGGCGTAAATTGGCAACCAAATACAGAATGTTATATATTCCAAGCAAAATTTCAATGAATGTCCGATGTAGATGTCGATTCGACATTGTATTACCCTCGAACCCTGCTGGAAAAGTGGGATTAAAATGGATTAGAAAATCGAATTGGATGCGTCTTTTCTTTTCACCAATGTTCTTAACTCAGAAGGATTTGAATTATTCCACTGTTGGAATTGAGAATGATTGGAATCGCCAGTTATATGAAATGAATCATTAATAGTGGATTCATACGAATTTGATGTTGTACTCAAATAACTCCCAGTGGGATGGAATTGAATTAATATATTAATATTCATCAGGGTGGCAAGACCTGGAATTTTGAAATTTTCTTATTGGTTATTCCCTTCAAATAAACTACGTAATTGGTTCATTCCAAAGAAATTCTCTGACCGCTGGCCACCCTCATTCATACATGGATTCACATATCCCAAAATGAATTTCATTGGTATTCATTGTGAATTGAAAAGGATAAATCAGAACCCGCAGACGACTTGGAAGAATTGGAACGAATTGGAAGGATTTGAGATGAATTTGAATAGAATAAATTCAAATTTTAATGGATCTTTTTTGATCCTCCTTTTCTTGAAGGGAATTGAAATCGATATTGAAGAACTGTTCTACTTGGATATATACAGGGTGATTCAAAATTCCCGCACTCTTTTTTGGGAGTAGATTCCTGATGAAATTCTAAAACGATTTTTCCTTTTGCACAATGCTCTCCGACGCATAATTTCCGAGATATAATTAATTGAAGTTGACTAATCATGAGGTGGATCCATCGGTCATTCAGGAGCGTCATAACAGAACAAGAGAGGAAGGTGCTTGCAGAGGGCGCTCATACGATCAGCTGATCGGTATAATCGATACGATTTACCAACATACAAATTAGTAAATTTTCTATGTAGAACGATTAAATTCGTCGACGCTGTGGAAAAATTGATTATTGTCATGAATTCTTATCACGATATGCTGTGGGTGAAAGTTGTAATTTCAGTAATGATTTTTATTACGCAGACAAATGTAAAATAGTGTTATTTCGTAGGGATAGGGATTCAAGTGGGAGAAAAAAGTATAATTACTCGTTTTCAATCAGAATTTTCATGTGAAGAAGAAAACATGAGAATTTTCATTCATCCGATCCCCAATTTGAACGGTTTGATTAGTAAGTTTAACACAAGAGATTGGATTCCGAATCCTGTATTCTGATTGGTCGAGAATCGATGTATGTTAGATCAATCCTTGGCCGTTTCAAATGATTCTTCTGAAGAATGTGTTTTCGACTTATCCCAACCACAACATTGAACAATGATGAATTTATTCGAATTCACCTTTTTTACATCATTCGATGATTATAAAGGGTTTATCGGACGTTAATAACTTACTTGAGATCACTCAAGATCATTCATGTTTAAATCAAAATCTCATTCAAATTGTGTGCAAGTTCGAGCGCGTTCCTACGTTCAGAAAATGTATTCGTCCTAAAAAGGACGGATTTGGTTAATCTTCAAAGACAATTCTTCTTCCATTTGAAATAACAATATGCCCTTTGAAGTCATATGTGCTTTAAATGAAACTGTTTCGAGCCGTCACCTGATTGGTTGCTTCGTATCACGAATGGTTGATTTAAGCTAAACAAACCGTATGTGATTACAATGTCAATCAAGTGCAATGATTGGGTCGTATACGATGTCACACCTTGTATTTTTGTCAAAATTGATGGATTCTGCAAGTTGAAGTACGTTATTAACGTTCGATAAACCCTTTATAATCATCGAATGATGTAAAAAGGGTGAATTCGAATGAATTCATCATTGTTCAATGTTGTGGTTGGGATAAGTCGAAAACAAATTGTTCAGAAGAATCATTTGAAACGGCCGAGGATTGATCTAACATACATTGATTCTCGACCAATCAGAATACAGGATTCGGAATCCAATCTCTTGTGTTAAACTTACTAATCAAACCGTTCAAATTGGGGATCGGATGAATGAAAATTCTCATGTTTTCTTCTTCACATGAAAATTCTGATTGAAAACGAGTAGTTATACTTTTTTCTCCCACTTGAATCCCTATCCCTACGAAATAACACTATTTGACATTTGTCTGCGTAATAAAAATCATTACTGAAATTACAACTTTCACCGACAGCATATCGTGATAAGAATTCATGACAATAATCAATTTTTCCACAGTGTCGACGAATTTAATCGTTCTACTTAGAAAATTTACTAATTTGTATGTTGGTAAATCGTATCGATTATACCGATCAGCTGATCGTATGAGCGCCCTCTGCAAGCACCTTCCTCTCTTGTTCTGTTATGACGCTCCTAAATGACCGATGGATCCACCTCATGATTAGTCAACTTTAATTAATTATATCTCGGAAATTATGCGTCGGAGAGCATTGTGCAAAAGGAAAAATCGTTTTAGAATCTCATCAGGAATCTACTCCTAAAAAAGAGTGCGGGAATTTTGAATCACCCTGTATATTTATATACATAGTGGCTGCATTCGAAAATTAGATGATATTCAGGATGGAAGTCAATTGTATTTTTTACTGTGTTTTATAAAACATATTCATTTTGATAATCATTACATTATACAAATTTTTTCTACTTTCTAATATCCATATGCTAAGGAGTATTAAATATTGAATACTTTTTAGCATATGGATATAAGGGGCTAGAAACAATGTGTATAATCCAAATGCTTGTCCTCATATAATATTCAGTATTACATTTCTTGTACCAATGTCTGTCTATTTTGTGTGTATAATTGTGAAATGATTTGGGTATATAAAATCTGGTCTAGTCGAATGATGCACTTGAACATCTGGATTATGAAATATTTTTCAAAAAGATCCAAGTAGCACTCGAATATTCACATACTATCAAGTCTGATATGAAATTCCTATCTAGAAATCACGTCCAAAGATTCGTAGTTTTCCAAATATTCAAATGTCTCAATTTGAATAGACCATCTCCTGAGTAAGCAACACGTCAATAACAAGGTGAAAAAGTTTTGTAGAATTTTCATGAGGATTCGGGTCTACACCACCATTCTCACTGAATTATGTTTTATGTTACATTCATGGTGTAAAATTTGTATAGAACCAAATCCTGAATAGAATTCCATAACATTTTTTCACCTGGGGAGTCTTGTATATTTAAAATTTTGATTATTCGATGACCAATAATCTGCTTTTGGCGTAACCCAGGAACAACGACGTGGACGTAGCAGATGAATGTTCCCATCGGGGTGCTTTCTTGATGTGAGTCCCCTTGCCTCTCACAATCAGGTACTATGTTTTCTGAAAACGATAAGAAAATGATATTTCACTGTATTATATATTTATAGATATACGTGCACATGTATAGTCGTAGTTAAAAAATCCTATCCAACTGGATTTTTCTCTATCAAATGCGCGAAATTCCGATTCAAAAGCTATTGGTCATCACTTCCAATGAGGAGTTTGCATGTCCATCAGGATGAATCGGATTTCTTAACCAGGTTACAAATATGAGAGTTCCCCAGAGTGCTGAACTCAGGGCGTCAGAGGTGTGGAATGGACCAATAGAATCTCATAGTTCACGCCACAGACACCCCGGGTCAAACACCCCGGAAACCTGTATTCAGAAGTTCAGCCCGGATAGCAATAGTTCCAAAAACTAGATTTTATTTCATTTTTTTTTGTCTCTGAAAATTTGGTCGGGAGCAGACAAACGTTTGACCGCATCTTTTCCGAAATTACCAAATTATAATATCCTGTTAAAACGTGGCAGGATAGGTTCCATCAGTTTTTGACTACAAGATATCACAATTGTGGATCCAAATAGAACCGTCCCAAAATTTTTTATCGGTTTTGGACAGGAAGTTTCAATTGAATAATTCCGGATGAAACCGGTTAGAAATTTGATCAGGTGTTGCCAGATTTCCAGGACCAAAAACCGTACAAATCTCAACAACAATTTTCCGACTAATTCTGGAAGCCATTTTCAATTGTGTATAGTTCACTATGAAGAGGTGAAATGTTGATATTATTTATTAAAATCTTAAACTTACCCAATGAATCATGAGCATCCCTCCGTCCTCGTACTTTCTCAACATATTTGCAAAGATTCACAAGTCATGAATTGATTATTTTTTGAAGCTTTCGTCGTTTTCCGTGCTTCTTAGGATTGTCTGCATCGGTGTTCCTGTTGTTGAATCTCGTTCGAGCGAATAACTTGACTCTGATTAGGAACTTCAGCGCTGATAACCAATGTTCGTAACAAGGATGATTTAAATCAAACCATTCCTCACATATTCCATTGGTGGCACGTTTCAATTCTTCCCTTAAGTCGTCCATGATAGTATTTGATGCCCAGAATGATTTACAACAGTTGGAAAATTTAATTAATTGAACATTCACAATTTCATTGAATTTATCGGTTGGTCTAACGAGCTTTGTAACTTGTGGCGCATCTGGATCCATATTTTCGTATTCTCGATATTCAATGTACAGTTCGTTGTGGCTCGAGTCTTCCATGGGTGTTTTCATCATCACATCACGGCATTGCAGGCATTTAATTTTCACATGCATCTGATGAGCTATATATCCGGCGAAATAGGTGATTGCATTGTCTTCATAAGTAGATATTTCCTGGTTGGTTTTAACGTCACTCCTGCAAATCGTTTCAACTACTCGCGTAGCATAGTTTCCTTCTTTTTGAAACATTTGTTCTTCTTCAAGGTTTTCACGCTGTACAAAATCTATCGTTTCATGCAATCTTTTGAAAGCTTTAGAAACTTCAGTGCCTGGTGCAATTAGGGATTTTGCTTCACCACATTGAACATTAGCCTTTTCACTGTAATAAATGTCCCCCGTAGAAAGAATATGTCGGAGAGATAGACGCACCATCCTTGCCGTCGGATTTGGATTGTGTCCCCCTCTTTGCCGTAGTTTGGAGAAAAGGTGTTAAACTGAATCTTGATTACATAGACCTGCAGCAAGCTCAAAACTATTGTGTATTTCTTTGATAGATTTGTAAACATTGATTATTGCTCGTGAGGTAAGTGTTAGTGCTTTGAGACACGGCAGTTTCATTCGTTTAACTTCATTTTTCGATTTCTTTGCTATATGTAAGTCGACTGACCATTCTGCAAATGTTTTTAAAGTCTCTTCAATGTTTGGATTTCGGGAAGATAATGGACGTTTAGCAGGATTTTTTGATAATTTTCTATACGCATTGCTTCCGTCGATTACAAGGTTCAGACGTTAAGCAAATTCTGCTGTTGCCTTCCACGTGTCACTTTTTAGACCTTCACTATTTTCTCCAGCAAGGCGTATCGCACTAGCAAAGGTATGATTCAGCATCTGAAAACCTCGCTTCACGTTCATCGTTTCGGAATTATTCGGATAGATACGAGCTTCCGATATATGTGAAAGTAAATTAGATGACGAATGAGCATTATCATATTTCCATGTTTCAACGAAACCATCATATACTGCTACCGGTCGATTGTCATGATATAAAATGTTGTGAGTTCGAAGAAGGCTCATTAATCGTTTGATGACATGAGGAAAATCAAATAATGCATAATATTTTTCGCCGTTGTAAATGAAAGATGCATCTTCTTCAGAGACATTCGAATGTTTTGACGAGAATACACTTTGATTCGTTGTCGCTTGATCGCAGGTTATCAATTTTACATGGGCCCCAATGCTTTGCAACTTATCCAGACAGATTTTCACGACGAGCGTAATTTTCTCAGCATCTATACAAGAGCCACTCAGAAAATAAGCAATAGGTTGACGCCAAGGATTTTCCAAGTTCAAGCTATCCAAACAAAATACAAATACATGTTTAGCTCGTTCGTCATATCTTCCAAGAGGTCCGAAATCAACTAAACCTTCAATGCAGTTCAATTTTTGAGAATACTCTTTAAAACTTCTGATGCTCATTTCATCCCACTTCAATGTACAGTATTTTTCAACATCTGACAGATTCAAAAAATTTTCGTGTAACTTTTCAAAGATGAAATCACAGAATCCGGGGGTAATATCGAATTCTGATACCCATAAACGCACTGTACTTTCGTTTGGAAATTGGCATCCTGCTTTCCGTAACCTTGAAAATGCAGCAGCAGAATAATAATATAATTGTTTCATGGGATCTTTTTCCTCTGTCGTGTAGGGTGGATTATCCTTATGCAATTGTAATTTAACCATAGTTCTAGCTACTGGTTTGCTGCATTTGTGATGATCTAGGAAAAGGTCGATGTCAGCTCTCCTGTCATGACTGATCTTGCACTTGCATTTTGCTGTTGTTTGTCTTATCGTTTGTCTCAGACGTCAGATTTTTGTTCGCATAGTTTGATTTTGTTTCCTTAAGGACGCAGCTTCTTTCTATAATTTCAGATATTTACTTTCAAGGTCTTCCACGGGGGTCTTATGCGTCTGATTAGTTTTGCGGTCAGTTCTTGGTGGCTCAATATTTATCCACTCCAGTGCGGTATCATCATCTTCTTCGAACGACAGTTTTGGATGATCATACTTCCTGATATTCTGTTCCGGAGTAACACATACATTCTTCGACATTGATGATGACTTAGCGATCGGTGTTGTCTGAGAGGATACATCTATTTCCATTATTGTATCTCCCGTCTCGTCTGCGAATTTGATACTAACGGTTGATGAACTGCAGATCTCATGTTCATTCGTACTTTCGGCACTGTATGGCATTGGCACTGCAAATCTTTTCAATTTATTGTTGGGCATAAAACTGTCCGCGGTGAAATGTATCTCACAACCTCCGCATTGACGCAGTGTTGATGGTTTGATGGTCGCCAGGTTTTCGTTTCCTAAATTACAAATCGAATACCATCAGAGTATTAGAATTATTTGAAATTAATCGTGTATTGATAAAAGTTGAGTTGAAAAAAATTTTTGGAAATGGCTTCATTGGCAATAGAGTCAGAGTGCTCAAATTCAAGATTTCCGGACTTTCCTCACTAATAATTCTAATGATGCGAGGTTTATGATTGATGAATATATGTATGCAGGAGGAAGAACCTTCATTGATGATTTCGATTGAATCTCACACAGTACAAGCGTATCTTACATGTGAAACTATAATTGAATGAGTACATGTTTACTCATGAGGGAAGCGAATTGATACGGTTGATTAAATTCATAAATAATTCATTGAAAAGACCTCTCATTGTACCAAATGATTCGGTAGTAATGCTTACATAAAAAAATATTCATATGTAAGAGATTGTGACGTGCCATTTAAGGAGAGATTGTGACGTGCCATTTGTGAAGTGATTGTGACGTGCCATTTGAGAAATAAATTATGACGTACTCCTGGAGAACATGGATTACAATTGATCATGATTCTCGATATTAACATAGATTCATACCAAATAATTGATCAAATAACTAGCTCCAATTTTCATAAAAATATGGATCAAAATTTGTCACAATACAACCAAATTCTTCAAAATTCTAGCATGTACTTTGAAATTTTTTTTGACCGAACATCGGTAAGCCTAATGATCAGTGAATTGAACTCCTGTATTCTACTAAATAATACCATAAAATATGATACCATAAAAAGCCACTGAGCTGTGAGAATTTGAAGAAAAAGAATGAAATTTTACGAGTATTTCATATGGGAAATCTTTACACGCCTGGGTCGAGTACTCAATATCAATATTAAGAGCTCAAATTTTCAGGGAATAATTTGTTGGGTATTTCCATAAAATTTCACGATGGGAACGAAGGCAAAAGAATAGTCGCCGAAAAAGTAGCCTGATAGCGCATGTACCGGGTGTCCCAGGAAACACTCCGCCCCTTTTGAGGGGGAATTCCTGAGAGAAAAATAAACACATTTTCTTCGTTACGATTTTTTGATTCGAGGCTAAGTTTCATGAGTTACAAACAAAATAATGCGACCATTAAGTTGGCAAATACACCGGCCATTCCAATTATTGAACAGTATACTTATGTAGCCTCCACCTGATTGGTTGCAGGGAAATCTGAAACTAAGGCTCAGATTAAAAAATTGTACAGAAAAAAGTGTTCATTTTTGTCACAGGAATCTACGTTTAAGTGAATACCAGCGCCGTGACACTAGCCAAATTTTTTCTGACGAATTACATTGCCTTATTCTTGCATAATTTGTCTGAAAAGATTTGGCTGATGTCACGCCGCTGGTATCCTCTTGAAAGGAGCAGAGTGTGTTCTTGAACACCATGTATGATCTTTTTTCTTACTCGGGAATATTCCTCTTGTCCCAACTAAAGTTGCATCGAACTGGAAGAATATTGTATCAGTGGAAGGAAAATTCGAACTAAAACTATATCTTCTTGATTCAGAGCAAATTCACTTGTGACAAGAATATTCTTTTCGTTGTATATGGCACAATGGGTATGGAATCAAGACAAATTTTTCTCTGTGTAAACATTTTGATGACAAGTGAGTCATCATTGAAAATTCTCAGATATTGTAAGTAATTCAGAGATATCTCGAAGCCCTCAGGATTTTCTTGACAATTGTGGAACTTCAGTGCGACTGATTCAGAAGAAACCAGAGGAATCCAGAAAGATTTGGACACGATCGAGGGCATGTTTTAAAATGTGAATGAATACAATTCTGAATGATTAAAGAGATCCAGACGAATTCAATGGAAAATTTTGGTATGTAAATCAATTGAATTCGGAAAGATCCAGGCACATTTAGGAAAATTCATAGGAATTGAAGGATACATATAAATTCGAAGAAGGATTTTGATACTCATATAAATGAAACTCGAACGGATTCAGAGACTGTTACAAAAATTCAGACAGAACTCCGAAAGATTCGGACGAGTTGATAGAAATTTTCGAAATGTGAACCCAAATAGCACAAAAGTTTCAAAAGAGCTCATAATGAATACAAGATATTCATGTACGACTCTTCCATGATTCTTGTGCTATTTGGAAATACATGAACCTCCACTGAAAATGGGATCATAAGAAGGGTATAAAGCGACGAAGAAAAAACGAAACAGTACGTAAGCGCGAAAGTGGCGAAAATTGAAACAGTTCACGCTGCATTTATCCCAACATTTGCGTCTGGCATGCGGAAATTTTCACTAGGGCCTCCTATATGAGGGATCTCGGAGGGACCCCTTCCTTCTAAGGGATTCCGAAGAAATTTTCAAATCTGTCGGAAAAATTGCAAGGGACATAGAAGAATATGATGGAAGTTGGAGAAACGTACGAAGATTCACAATTCATGGGCAGACCTCCGTTGTCCCGAAGGTGCGTTAGCCCGAAATTTGCTGATCGGTTGAAAACTAGTAGTTTTCAGGGAAATTACAGGAGAATATTAGTTTTCAACGAATCATGAAAATCCGGGCTAACGGACCTTCGGGAAAACGGGGGTCTACCAATTCATGACTGTCTGATAAGCCTGTATCTCTCTCTGAATTACTCTGAATCTCTGGGAGAAATGTCCCACAACATGAAGGAATTTGCCGAGAAAAAAATCTGGGATATAAAAGAATTGGAAAAGCATAGTAAAATCCTATTTTTACTCCTTTTCAATTCGAATTTTTTACCAAAAGAATAGGAATATTCGGGTCTCAATTCTGTGTCCGGGAATGAATTGCTATTCTTCTTTGAAGTCTTGCAATGGAATTGAAAATTGTGAAATCAATATCGTCAACAACATTCATTCACAATATAGTAATTGTAATCTGAATTTGACATTAGAAAATTAGAGTTGAATAGCAGATCTGGAATAAGATTTCACTATGGAATAGGTGAGGTTCTAGTGAATAGGTTCTATTCTTCTCAATTCAAGATTCTTCGCTGGGTATATAGCACATAGTTTGTATACGAAATTCTTGATTGAATCTTGGAGCACTTCAGAGTTCAAATGAACTTCTTGAAGAATTCTTTGTGAACTTTGTGATATGTGAGGAACTTTTCACTGTGCATGAAAATCTTTTGAAACAAATTAAAATGATTACCCAGTAAGCACAGTTACGTAAATGTTACGTCAAAGGTACATAACGTTAAGTATCCAGTCAAGTAATTTGGGAGTCACATGTGAGTCACATGTGACTCACAATTTCCTACTCAGTTACATAACTATGTTAGGAACGATGTTACATCACAGTTACGTAGATGAGAAGATTCTTTACGTGAGCAGTGCATAAGTGTAACGTGATGGCGATTTCATGTCAATACTAAAGAATCATATAATCATCACATAAAAATTCCAATTCTCCCGTGATGACATCCCAGCAAATACTGAACGTGACATTGATGTAACCACCACGCACCCAGGTGACAACACAGCATGTTGAAGCGCTTTGAAAGCGCGTTGCTACTTGGATTAGCTATGAAAAATATAGTAATAGGTTACTTCTGATATTCACTAGATATGTACGTGAAAGAAAAAGTCTTCTGAACACTCAACTATACAGAAATAGTTTGACATTTCCCAACTTATCCGACACTCCCCTAATTAATGCATAACATAAAAATGGCAAGTTAAGTTTTCTTCAAGTCACTTGCTTACTTAACTGATACATAACATAGAAGTAACAAATTGCTACGAAATATAAGCATGAAATATTATATAATTGTTACATCACATATATGTAACAGAGTTACGTCACTTGTGATTTCTGTGTTATGTAACATTTACATATGGTGTTCACTGGGTACTTGGAAATTTTCTTTGCTTCCATAGTTTCTCCTGCAATATCAAAGAATTGATTTGAGGTGAATTTAATCTGTTGGAATTCACAGGAACGGCATTGCAATAAATTCAATTCTTTTGTGAATACGAAGGTGTGATATCACGTAAACATAATTATGTAAGTTATAACTCATAAAGAAATGCAAACCTATGCTGGTCATCCACATTTGGAATCTGGGATCTCCTGGCTTAGGTGATCTGAACAAGTGATGATTATTATGTTTGCCATTATGGCATTGTTTATGTGCACAAAAATCAATCACTCTACCACTCATCATAAAATTCGCCATCGTTTCTTTCAATTTATCATTAATCCGACACTTTATGCAAAAATGTATCACTTTATAACATGTTTTTGATTCACATGCCCCAGAATAACACTAGGTTCCACGCCACTTTCTAATTGTATAGTTTTTATGTAGTTCAGTCATATATTTTTCACTCTTATTCAAGGCTTTGATTAGTTTATTGTTTTTGATTCAATATTTTTTCCACTCAATTTTGACACTTGTCACGACACGATGTACACTGAAACAATTATAATATCCCCACATATGATTAAAAGAAAATAAATAAATCTTGGATAGAACAAAAATCAATGATAAATTCAAGAAATAGAAAATTTTTTATTTTCCTTTTCGTTTGTTCACACCCTTGTTATTTCAGAATTTTATACATTCTGCATTCCCACGGAAAATCCACATTTAAAAATGAATAAAAATCTCATCTCTTCACCATGCGTTCCTTTTATCGTAATTTACAATATGTATAAACAAAGATATTTGAAATTATGAATATCTGCAATCAAACACATATCATCTTTATGTGTATTTGTTGTCAAGTACGATAAAAGAAACGCATAATTAGCAGATAAGATTTTCATCCGTGCTTGATGTGAATTTTTCGTAGGGTTTCCAATGTATGTGAATTTCACATCGAACATGAAATTCATATACATTGCACCCACATTGAGAGTATAAAATTTAAGTCCCAAGGGTATATAATAAAAAGAAAAAATGAATAAAACGAAAAGAAAAATAAAAAATTCTGGGTGAAGCCGCAAATAGTTCGCGTTGTTGATGTTGATCGTGAAAAGAAATAATGGAGCGATTTAAAGAATTGACAATCGTGTCGCGGCAAGTTCAAGAATTTGAAATCTCTGGTCCATTGAAATGAATATTGTATGTCATATGATTAATATTTTATTATTCGCCCAAAGACTTTGTATTGGAAAGAAGTTTGAATACTTATAATGAACTAATGTGTATATATTGATTAACTCTACATAATTTACCTTACGAAATGAAATATATTCATTGAGTTGCCAATTTCCTACATTGTAGAGCTTCTCTGGACACACTTTACTTCTTCTGAGATTCGTAATTCGATTTCAATGAACGATTCAAACATGAAATATCAAGATATTCCGATAAGTGAATGAACCACATATCATCAACATGCGATGAATGAAAAAACAGTGATTATAAAGTGTGATGAATGGAAAAAATTAATTTCTCTGCGATTCATATAAACTTTGTTGATTTCAATTCATTTTCGACGCTCAAGAGAAAATGAACAACATATTCTGACAATAAAAAAAAAACTGATATCCACCGGGACTTGAACCCAGGTTCTGCAGCGTCACGGTCACGCGCCTTGACCGCTCAGCTATCAGTGCTCACTGAGGAACGCTGAAATTATAGGGGTACTCCACGAAGCTCAGATATTTAAACATATCTTCGGAACGGCTGCTCATCTTGACGGACAACTTGAGGGTTTACATCCCTTTGAGCGTGGGAAATGTATCTTTACCAAACGGCATAACAGTTCAGGATGAGAATATAATAAAAATCTTTGAAATTATGAGGATTCATAAGAAATTCATCATGAATAAATTTTACGACCCCTACTAAAAGTTTCACATAGAACATGATAAATTTGTTCCTGTATATATTTGTACAATTGATTATTGTCTTCGGTATTTTGTTATCAGAAGTTTTTCCTTAGCAAATGTCTAATTATTGTGGGTAGCTTGGAATTGTTATATGGAATAAAATCATAACAGTTCTAGAATTATATTCTGCTTCATTTCCGATGTACTCCAGTAGGAAATTGTTTTTTTCAAACTAAATTGTTGCGTAACTTTGAATTCATATATTGAAATCGAATAATACATCAAAGGAGAAGGCGAGGGATCTTTCGTACGCATGAAAAGAGCAAAACAGAAGTTGGAGAAGATAATCAAATTTACTTCATGATTGCTTTTTCCACGAACCTGTTATCAGTTTTGAGTTACAAATATTTTAATTGCTTGTGTAAACAAAGATTCTAAAATAATCGCCAAATGATAATCATCTCTACTGTTACCGACAGTACAATTCTAAATATCACAAATTGGTTCGTATCACTGCCACATGTGGCGTGTGTGTAGAATTGATATAGGCACTCTTATGTGGCTATAATATGTTATTGTACTGAAGAGTACGGGAATAATCTCGTAGGAATCATTTATCCGAAATGAACTTGAGACGCGTATAAAGATATATAAAATACTTTATTCAGAGTGAACGGGTGTACGCGAGGCTAGACACACGTAGTCGACCGGAGTCAAGAGCCGTTACAAAAGTGTAATGAACAATATGCGAGAGACGAGAGAAGTAGTACCAACGTCTCTATATATTTATTCCCTAGGAATATTCAGCGCACGCGCGGAGAGAGAGAGAGACAGGAAGTCACAGACCCCACCAGTGATGCCAGTATTCCCTAGAAAAATCTCCAGATTTTTTGGCATTGGTCATTTCTTTTCAAATTGTAAATATGATTGGCCGGTTGTACAAGGAATAACCAATCATCAGATGCTGAAGATTTTTCCAGGGAATACTGGCAACGCTGGACCCCACATTGATCATGAACCCTCTGGTGGACACTTCAAAACTAAAACGTCATACATAGTTCGTATCATTGCCGCAAGTGGCGCTAGTCAAAAAATGATACCATATTTATACCATTGCGTTAACAATCTCTTCAACTCATCTCTGACGGTGGCTTGCGTACCCTGTGAAAAATCCAGTGTTGCCAGAACAGCAACACGGTTGCTAGATTTAGCACTATGAAAACATTTCTAGCCCTGAGTTTTTAAGTACAGCACTTAGCACTATGGATAGCACTTAGATTAAATATCTAGCACCGTAATAGAGCTCACTGCTTTCTTTTCATATAAGACCACTGATACAGGTAAAACTGGATATTACTATATTAGAAGAAAAAAACAACGTTATCTATTGAACAAACCTGCATTCAGTCCATTTGGATTCTCTCTTTCGTTATTTTGATTGAATAAACAAAGATACATTCACATCTGTTTGTGTCTCTCTTTCTTTCCACGCAATTCTATCATTGCGCTCATTCCAATATATGGGTGCTTCCGCCACCGAGGGAATAGAGTGGGTGAGCTTATTCTTCCATCAATCAAAAATTAGGAAATTTTCTCTGAATTTTTCAATTGGTTAAAAGATAACCTATTCTACTCTATTCCCATCGTTGAGCTCTATATATACATACTGGAGTGAGGGCAACAATATAATCGCGCGTATAGAGAGAGAGGTACAAACGGGTGTCAATGTGTCCTTGTCTATCCAATCAAAATGGCAAGAGAGAAATTCGCACGGGTGTGAATCGGTAGAGGGTCTTTTTGCCGAAAAAGTTTTTCGCCGAATAAACTTAATTCGACAATCGCTAGTTATTTCTAGAGAGCACTACGAAATCTCCTAGTGATTTCTAGAGGTGACTATCGATTGTCAAATTACAGTGTATTCGGCGAAAAACGTTTTCGCCAAAAACCCCCCTACCGTGTGAATCTATGTTTTTTGTTTGTTAGGAAAAAGTCCAGTTTACAGCAGGGTTGGAAGTCATTCAATTAAAACTCATTTGAATTGACGTTCGATGAACAATAAAAATTTAATTTTCAATTGAAATTTTTCTCAATTAAAAATTAAATTAAATTCTTGATTGAAATTTTTTTGCAACAAACAATTAAATTAAACTCTCAATGGAGGTTATTTCCATTTGACAAATCAATTTAATTGATTCAAAATCAAGCAATGGTTGATCCATTTTTCTTATGTTTTCTTGTTCTTTCTTAATTAACAAATACAGAGAAACAAGAGCGCATCAGGAAAATCAATCAATCATTGCTTGATTTTACAGCAATTAAATTTATTTGATAATTGGAAACGACTTCAATTAAGAATTGAATTTAATTTTTAATTGAAGAAACTTTCAAATAAGAATTAAATTCTAATTGTTAATTGGGTGCTTCTTCAATTAACTAATTTACAACCCTGGTTTACAGTATATTCATACATGATTTTGGTCATTGAATATCGAATCAAATATCCCTGAACATCTATTTGGAGATGTAAAATGGAAAAATAAATATGCAAGGTATCTCACTAAACACTCTGACCCTGCTGAATGTAAATTCCTGATATAACAAAATGTGCAAAATTCACGAATTCAAAATTCTCTATGTTTCCCGCGTTTTTTTTTAGCACTAACATTTGGCAACATCGAAAAAAATCTAGCACTGTCACCAATTCTAATTTAGCTCTAAACAGCACCGACTGCTGCGTCATCTAGCTCTGCGAGTCTATAACCTTCTGGCAACACTGGAAAAATCACGTAATAAACCCAACCCTGCCCGTTGCCATCAAAACAAACAACTTCAAAACTACTATTCTGCTATCCTTTTGATAGACGCAAACAATATAAATCACAGGGTTTTTGTTACTAATCAGACTAACTAACTACAGGGAAACGAATTTTTTTACTCAATGTGCGTAATATTTTATGCTCTTTTCGTATATTGCCATGCCACTATTCTCAACGAAATTTTCACCTAAGAAAACTCCAACGCGAAAAGCATCGGTATTTTTAGCGAATAAGGACTTGAGCCCTCAAAGGATAAAGAAAGAATTGGGTCCTGACGTTGGCCCCATTCATATTAGATTAGGAGATCAAGAAATCTCTTTCAATGCTGGTCAATGGGTTTCAGGTAAACCCAAGTCAATTTAAATCAGAATTTCGTTCTAAATCCTAATCCATAGATGTTATTACTCTGCCTCATTTTTTTTTCATTTACTTTCTAAACCACTGTAACATCCTTTCAAATTTTTCTCTGAGACTGTTCGAAATCGGAATATTTGATTGTATATTTTACAAACCATCATTATCACTTTTGGATATATTCAGGTTGAAATTTGAAAAAATTAATTTCAGAATCTGGTTCAGGAAAAGAAATATTCAAAGAAAATGATAAATTGAAGAAGGAAGTCAAACAATTGGAGGAAGAAAATAATTTGTTGAAACTAAAATTAGATGTACTTCTCGACATGGTAAGTAAAATCAGTTTACAACATTCAAAATGATAATGTCTAAAATGACATGATATTTCATATACTTTTTAGTTTTTCTCTTTTGTTTTCAATGAATCGATGAATTAAAAAACAATATTCACACTTTATTTTAAAATACAGAAGTTTCCTTTCTCTTCAGTTAACCCAAACAACGGTAGAAGCCCAGTTGCAGCAAGAAGAATTAGAATTTTTACGCAAACAGTTATCTTATTCTAAAGGTGTAACAACTTGAAGCGCAAAATCACGCTCGTAATTATATTCCTTGTATCTTATAAAACTATACAAAATACAATTTATTTGTGCTAAATATTCAACAGGTTTGTTTCTTATTTCTATTTCGTATTATTTTACACGCCGTTTTCTCACTTTCCTCAACTTTGACATACAATTCAAAATCATATAATACGTATATGTAAATTAATCCATAACGTTTTCAGGGCAAGTCTTTCGCGTATGGCCTAAAGATCAAAACAAAAAAAACAGAATTTACAATAAACAAAAACAAGACCAAGAAGTTCTCACGAATTGTGGAACGTAGTTGAAAATAATACCTTCGATTCCGCAAACACCGCACTTTCTTCTCACGCCTAGAGCTCGTGATTTTTTAGGTATTTGCCCCCTGCCTCTATTTTGCCGCCCTTTTCCTCCGTCTCTCAATTGCGATGGCGGAAAATTGTCCCAACTCGTGTTGGGCTCATCATTGCTATCATCTGCCCACTGGAAAAATTTACAAGAGCTACCAGGCCCTTGAGGACATCCATAAAAGTGACGTCCTTTGTTCGGTCCTTCTTTCTGCACCGTCAATCTGTAATCACGTTCAAAATTTAACTGTTGTTTCTAAATTTACTCATAGAGATAAGATTCCTCACTTTTTCGCTGATTGCCGACAATTGCATATGACTTGATTCGACGACCCGAAAGGAGGCCTCGATTGATTTCCCTGATCCCCGGAAGAGCGAAAGTTTGAATTACTGCTAGAATTTTGTCCGCTTGGGTTCCTGGACACGTTGAGAGAAGAAGACTCGTTGGAGGCCCAAACGAAGAAACCGCACTTCTCACCCTGAGGTTTGGCGCACGTATAAAATAATCTTCCTAAAAATGATGGGGTTTTTTTGCACATAAATTTCTGATTGATACGATGTTACGTTGTACGTTGACTCACCTTGATTCGGTCCTTCTTTTCTCACCGTGAGTTGGATGGCATGTTCGGTGCAATGGCACATGAATGTAGCGTCGTCGTCGTTATTGTCAGTATCATTCTTTTGATCACCAGGTTTATTATTTCTCGGGACATTTCTATTATTGGAAGTTCCTCTGTCGTTGTTGGGACCACCGAATGAATTAGAATTGATCGTAGAAGCATTGTTTCTCCGATTATTGTTGGTGGAATTTTCATTTCTAACAACTGAATAATTTCCAGTTTGATTTCTTCTTGGTGGAGAGACGATATTATTGATTTGTGGTGTGAGGATTCTATTTGGCGCTGGGAATTCGTTATTACGATTATGAGTTACGTTCGTAGATCTCTTTTGAACTTGATCGATCCTAATATCCAATGATTCATTGAATTCATCATCACAACCACCGATACAACCCGTGTACGTGGTACCGTAAATAGGAAAAGCATTTCTACGCAATTTAAATTTCAACTTATGTACATCTCCTCCACACTGGAAATAAATTTCAAGATTACAAAACCTTCATTATATTGTCGTCAAAGATTTTGAATAGAAAAAACTTACGATGTTACACGTTTCGTCTAATACTTCGATGTCTTCAACACCGGAGGGAAACCAAATGGCGTTACGACAATTTGGATAACTATTGCATCCTATATACTTTCCTCCACCCTCTCTTTTATCCCTCAACATCATTTGAGAATGACACTTTGGACATTTGAGAACACTGATCGAACGTTGAGAGATCACATCCGTGGCCGCAACATGATTCAACGGCTGTTCTTCGAGATATTGCGCTAAGGCGTTATCTATCAAGTTAGCTCGTTCCAAAGCAACTCTAAATACATCTCGATACTTTTCTATTTGTCTTTTTAAAACATCTTCAGGACGTTTTTGTTCCTCGCATATTCTAGAAAAATGAAGACTCTATCGTTATAATTCTCTCAGAATTGGATAAAAACACATTTCGCATCGCTTACAATTTCAAATCAGTTTCCAATTCCGCTCTTAAATTCGGTTTGGACATTTGGAATCCCATATTATCATATCCCATGACTAACCCAATACCTAATTTGCCGGGTAAGAAATATTTCTTGTCGAGCAACCCGACGTATTGTCGGGATTTGATAGTTTCTATGTGTTCCGCGTGGGTGGCATCCGTGCCGATACCGTGTTTATCCATCAGGGCAATCAAGTCTGCTTCGGTGAGTAAATTCGGAGCACTCGTTTTTTCTTCTACCATTTCTATGGTGGTTGGTTTGAAAATTTCTCCCTCTCGGTACTTGTGAATCTCTTTTGCATTCCATTTTTCGTATACATATACCTTGAGATAATTTTCAGCTAATATCTCGAGACCGTTAGCTACGAATTTTTCTCCCGCTATGTGGATTTCAACGATCGTCTCTTGTCCTTCGGCGTTTTTCGATAAGCAAGCCAAAAAGTGTCGTACTATGAACTCGTAAACCTTTGCTTCATTACCTAAGTTTTTGTTTTTAAGAGCACATGAAAAACATTTGGTTGAGTATTATCGTTTTGCGGGTGGGTGGGAGTGTTATTTTAAACACGTACCTTGAAGATTGTTGGCGTAATTTATCGGATGTATAGGTGGATGAGCTTGATCGTTCTTCTTTCCTTGCCTAGGCGATACCCCATCGTCGAGAATTCGCTGAGCGAATTGACCCCATGCGGGATTTTCCACTTGTTGATTCACTAATGGCACTAAATTCAGTTCTTTGGGAAATATATTTGTCTCTGTACGTGGATAACTGATGAAACCTTGATTATACAACTTTTCTGCAATTTTCATTGTCTCTTTAGCATTGATCTGCAGTTTGCGGGAGCCTTGTTTTTCAAGTTCCTACAAAAACACGATTCAATTCATAAAACCAAGAGATAAACATTGAAGATTATTCAAGGGATTACTTACAATAGTATCGAGGGGTAGAGGTCGCCATTTGCTTTTAGGTTTGCAAGTTACTTTCATCACTCGTGCTTTGGATTCTTCCAAACAAATATCTAAATAAACCTCGCATGGAGCTTTTTCGAACAATCTCACCCTCTCCCATCTAAATTCAACACTCAAATCGTTACGTACATTGATCACTCTCATCTTCCAATAAGGTTCAGGTTTAAATTGTTCTATAGCTAGATATCTCTCCACCACGAATCCTAGGGTTGGAAACTGACAACTTCCATAACTAATCAACATATTAGCCAATTTTGTAGGAAACACTTTTTGTAACCTCAAAGTTTGGAACCTCGTAAACGCAGCACCTGAGATATAATAACATCCATTGAGATTTGGTATCAAGAATTCTATATTTCTATGTTTCAAATTTACCTATTCTCAAATCTAATTCCGATCTAACGTCCACTGCGTCGCTTACAGCTTTATTCGGTACATCCAGGTTTTGAATAGCTCTATTAATAGATGCAGCTGTGATTTCTGAGAACTTTGCTCTGAAAACAGAGAGGAATTTGATTTAAAAAACCTACAGTTAGGAATTATGTATCACACAATCTCACCTGTATACTTGAATATTTGGTTTGACAGCTCTACAAACTTGAATAATTTCAAACCCTATATTCTCTCCTTCTCTGTCACAATCAGTCCAAATGATCAAAGCCTCGCAACTTCTGACTTCTCTCTGCAAAGTTCTTTTGATTTTTTCACTATTTTCTTCATTGCAGTCTTTAACCACAGGAGCGTCGAACAGCTCCACGGGAGAGCAACTGGTCCACGATCTATGTACCCCGCTAAATTCATATCCTAACAAATGACCAGAGACCGAAGTCATGACCATATCGCAATCCCTGTTCCATACTCTAATATTGAATTCATAAATTTTGTTATAAACGGAGAATCCTTCTCTCTGAAATTATTGCATATTAAATTATTGAAAAGATCTAAGGGGTGTTGTATAATAAAATCAATATTTGTACTCACTCTTCGACTATTTCCGCGGGATAAAAGGGTGGCAATGTTTCTCGCGGCATCATTTTTTTCAGCTACATTAAGCACTTTCATGGCTTTACAGGGGGTGGAGTTATTGCAGTATCGTCTTTCGCCGATGCCGAAAAACAATGTGAATAATTCTTTATTTACTTGTTCACATAACTTGACATAAAAATATGTTCTATGGAGAATATATCGCATAACGTGTCTACTTGTCGTTTGGTGACATACAACAAAAATCCAATCAATAACCACGTGAGAACAATGTTTTTCTTATAAATTAAAAATGTCATATTACATTAACTATTTTTATTTCAAATTTAAAGCACCTGTATGATCATGTATATTTTTTTTTCCAAGGGCTTATTGTATCTCCAAGTACAAAGCTTATATGATACAGAACTGTTTAACAGAATATGTCCTAATCAACTAGTATCACAACGCAGCCTTATTTCCTACTTCCGCCATTTTCAAGTTGATCCGCTGATGCGCGGGACTATTCGAAACTGACTCTAAACTGTGATAAGTTTTTATATAAAATTATAAATCGTAGCAACACTATACAAAACTCAAAATATATCTTTTTTGTTTTCCTTCTTTGGTGTCTTAATCCTAATATATTAATTTGTCTATCTATTACATAAAATCACATAACGTAGATACACATACTTTGTATTTTGTTTTGTTGAAATAAAATCATTTTATTTTACTTTCTACTACTTTTCTGATTATTGTGTTCTACTATCCATCACCTTTATCACTTATATAATTCGTCCGATATCCATAAAAAACGCCGTAATAATAGTAATCACTTTAATGTCACAGTCTTTGATAATTATCCTTATATCTTGTGGGCCATCATATTCTATACTTTGGAGTCGTTTAAACATTTCCTTTCTCTCATCCTCATATTTTGTACAACTAAATAATGCATGATTCGCATCTTCTACCTCTCCACATTCACAGTATGGATCTGCAACCATATTTTTGCGAAAAAGTGATTGTTTCAAGTTGTAATGATCCGCTCTCAACCTGTTAACGCAAGTAACAATTCGTCTGGGTAGGTTTTTACCCTTGAACCATAATGTTTTAATTCCTTTAAAGAAATCCTTGATATAAGCTACTGCCTTATAATTGCCCTGCTGTACAATCAAGTTTTCTGTTCTACAACACATTTCTTCTTCGGTTTTTGCCCTTAAATCTGTGGATGGCACTTTGTACCTCTCATTAATCTGCCCTGTGCAATTCTTCGCAATTTGATCAGCCAACTCATTACCGCGAATTCCGGTATGAGCCGGAATCCATGCGAGTACTAATCCAGCCTCCTTCCCCCATTTAATTTAAAAATTTTCATATGCCCTCCTACATTCCCATACGTATGGATTGACTTGCAAATTAACCTTATAATTATTTAAAGCTTGTAGGGCACTTTAAGAATCAGTCAGTATTACAAAACTCTGGCCCTGTGCAATTCTATTTATATATTCCAATGCCTCTAAGATAGCTATAATTTCTGCTGTAAAAGTTGGACAATTCCCATCCAACCTACTGGCAATATTAGTGTTTTTTACTTGATCCACTACTGCTATTCCTATCTCCCATTTCTCATCCTTTTTATGTTTGGACGCATCCGTACATATCGTTTGAGTAACTCCAGTAATTCTATTCTTCAGTATTATACTAGCAATAATTCGATTCTCTTGATATCCTAGTAACTCAGATTGTTTCCCCGTTTCGATATCAGTTTCCATTTTTGTTAACCCTGTATGGAAGTTCATTTTAAACGTAGTATATACATTGCTGCAATACATTTTCTCGAAATCTTCCTTCATTTCTTGAGCTACTTCACATAAAATATTATTAACCCTATTCTTTGCAGGATATCCATATCGAATATTAAGAAATTTAAGATCTTGAATGCTGTCAAGGCATGCTTTATTTTTATATGCTATGGAAGTTAGTAAAAAATTCTCTCCCAAATATCTCGCTCTACTGTTCACATCTGCTACACCTGCCTCCGCCAACAAAATGTTTGTTGGTGTAGATATGCGAAACCCCATAACTGCCCTGATAGCAGCAAACTGAGCTCTTTCTAACTTGTTCCTTTCTTTACCCTGTTCCGGATAATATACAAACAATCCATAATCAAAGATAGCTCGTACCGTTGCCTTATATACCATGAGCAAGGTGTCCATTTCCACCCCATTTTTAACTCCTCCGAGAAATCTTATAATGTTCATAAATTTTTCTGCTTTGAGCTTAGTTTCTGTTATATGCTTATTGAATTTCCTTTCTCGGTCCCACCATATTCCCAAGAATTTGACATTATTACAACATTGAATTGATGTCTTGTCTATTTCAATCCAAAAATCATTATCTTCTTTATTCTGATTAAATTCAATGATTTGTGTTTTACTGCTTTCCAACGTTAGTCCTATCAAATCTAGTTCCTGTTTAATTGTTTCTACACTTTCTTGGATTTTTCTACAATTTTCATCTCTATCTATTCCACTAACGTAAAATCCCACGTCATCCGCGAATTGTGTCGGAATAACGGCTTTAGGAATATTACGCACAATATTTACTGTATAAAGTGTATATAGTATAGGACTGATAACCGCCCCTTGAGGCAAGCCTTTCCATGTTTCTCTCTGAATAACTTCCCCTAACAGTAATTCTATTTTTCTATTATATAACCATTTTTCAATATACTTTACTATTTTCCTCGGACATCTCAGTTTTATCAATTGATCTATTAAAACATCATATAGAACATTATCGTATGCCCCCTGCACATCAAGAAAAGCAGCGAGAGTACTCTCTCCTTTTAATTTTGCAATATCCGTATCCAATTTCAGTTGT
This sequence comes from Gonatopus flavifemur, assembly GCA_018340375.1. NCBI lineage: Eukaryota > Metazoa > Arthropoda > Insecta > Hymenoptera > Dryinidae > Gonatopus > Gonatopus flavifemur. The sequence goes on from JAFFJZ010000090.1 coordinate 247,977, forward strand.
GCTAAATTGTCTAAGCATCCTCTTCCTTTACGAAATCCATTTTGGCTAGGATGTACAATATTATTCTTTTCGATCCAGGAATGGATTCTTTCGTTTACTATTCTTTCAAGAACTTTACCCATACAAGACGATAAAGATATAGCTCTGAACTTTTTTTTACCAGGTTTGTCAATAAATGTCACCTGATATACAGTCCATTCCGAAATTATATCTCCTTTATCAAAAAGGTCGTTAAAAATTTCTAACAAAAATATCTTATACGCTAGTGTTAATCTTAAGATCATAACATATTCTATACTATCTAACCCTGGTGCTGAGTTCTTCTTTATTCCTCTTAATGCTCTCTCCAGTTCTACTAACTCAAATTTATCGTTTAGTTCTTGATTACTATCCCATTCACCCTCCATTACGTCAACTTCTCGTCTCTCCACTTCTACCCATGGAGGACATAATTTGTCGCATTCTAATTCAATAAGTTTATTCCTTTCTTGGTCGTCCCATTTAGTCCACTCCACGGTATTAAATGAATTTTTCATTATTTTAATTTTATTCCACACATATGTAACACTACTATTTTTATTAATTGAATTAATAAACTTAAGATTGTATTCTCTTTTCTTTTGCTTAACCATTTTTTTCACTATGGCATTAGCTCTATTATATCTTGTGACATTTTCTGACGAGTGTTTACTTAACAAGGTCTTTAACGCTACTTTCCTTTCTTCCATCACTTCTATACATTCACTGTCCATCCATTTTGCATTGAATTTGGGACTCTTCGTTCCAATTCTACAAATAGTCTGATTATTATTTCCTGGTTTTCGGTTCGAAGCCCAATCAACTGCTTCAAACATTATATTTTTAATTATCTCATATCGCCGTTCATAATCTAGGCCTTGAGTATCTATATTCTTAAGCCTAAATTCATTTTCTTCTAAATACTTGGTATACTTATTCCAATCTGTTCTTATATTAGATTTTCTAGTTGTTATTTTTTTATATTTAGTTCTTTTAGCTCCTAATTCTATTTCTATGGGGAAATGGTCAGACCCCCAAGAATCCTCCAACTGTTGATACTTTATAATACTGACCAAACTTGGTGATACTATTATTAAATCTAAATTTTCTACACTGCGTCCCTGGTTTCCCCAATGTGTAGCAGTGTCTTGATTAATAATGTACATATCCGATTCCTCCATTGCTCTGAACAAGTTAATACCCTGTGAATCTATTCCAGAGCAGCCCCAAAGCACATGATGTGCGTTGAAGTCTCCTACAAAAAGACTATTACAATTTGGTCCTAAGTATTCAAATAGCTTAACCCACGTTTCACTATTAACAGTATTCTGAGGTGGTCTATAACAGTTCACAATAACAAAACTAGTTTCATCGCATATGATTTCAGCACCTACTATTTCTATATTTGTTGCAGCATTATTTATTGTGGTTATTTCTTTAAATGAGATCCCTTTTTTGACCCATATAGCCACCCCTCCACCTTGCATATTATCTCTATGTTTTTGAATCACATTAAACCCTGCTATTTTTAACTGTTTAATATCTGTGTGCCACGTTTCAGTTAACGCAATGATGTCATAATCGCTAAAATCTTTCTCTCTTTCCCATTTCTTTGCTACTATACTTCTTGCGTTCCAACTTAAAATCTTTATTTTGTCAAAAATTAATTGTTTATACGCCATTTTGTAAATTTGCTTTTCTTATACATCATATTTTAGCGCCACGACATCCCACTGTCTTCCATTTCCTTTGATAACCCCCCTGGGATTTGTCCGTTAGGTTTCTTCATACTAATTTCCTGTATTACATTTAATCTATTCATTATTTCACTTACTTTACCTATTTTTTCGATATAATCAACAATCTCTTCCAAACTGTTTTCATCAATATTGACCTGATTATTTATATTGTTTTCTTCAATACCTACTCTATCCTCTTTTGCCTGATCATTTAAGTGTCCTTCTACCTGATACTTATTCAAATCCTGATTACCCTGTTGTCGTTGGTTTCGCCTTCCTTTACTCCGTTGCCATTCTCCTTCATATTCCCTTTCGGTTGATATATGTTCCATGCTGTGTCCTATTACTCGGTCTCCCTGAGTGCTCTGCTGTTCCTGATGCCTCTCTTGGTCTTGATTTTTCCTGACCGTTGGTACTGCATAGTTCGCTGTTCCCTCCAAGTCTTTCCGCATATTGATCTGATTCAATTCCGGAAACATATGTTGCGTTCTTTCAAACCTGTGATGTCCATCTCCTTCTGTTACTCTTCTTAATTCTTGGATTGCCTCTCGTCGACTTATTCTTTTTTCCGCTTTAAGTTTATTTATATTATAATTCCACCTATATTTTTGACAATTTTTTTCATTCGCCTTATGCTTTCCTTTACAATTTAAACATTTCGATTCTCTCGTACAGCTTCCATGGTGATCTTCACCGCAAACACTACATTTTCGTTGCGTTTTACAAAACTTTTTAATGTGTCCGAACCGCCAACAATTCCTGCACTGCACTACCTCTTCAATGTACGAGGGTGGATTGATAAGTTTCCGGCCTGACCAAGAAAAACAACGTTTTTAAGAATTTTTTTTTTTTATTTCTCAACATAATCTCCTCCAAGGCTGATACATTTCTCATAGCGGTGTTCTAGTCTAGTAATGCCATCTCTATAGACTGATTCGTCAAGCTCCTCAAAATACCCATTTACAGCTTCGATTACTTCTTCATTGTCCGCAAATCTCTTACCGCCAAGCCATTTTTTGAGGTTAGGAAACAGATAATAGTCACTCGGGGCTAGGTCTGGAGAGTAGGGAGGGTGCGGCATTAATTCAAACTTCAGATCGTTGATTTTAGCCATCGCAACGATTGACGTGTGCGCTGGTGCGTTATCGTGATGAAACAAGATTTTTTTCTTCGCCAGATGAGGTCGTTTAATTTTCACTTCGTGGCTCAAACGTTGCAATAAGTCTGCGTAGTATTGACCAGTGATAGTTTTACCCTTTTCAAGGTAATCAATGTATATAATACCTCTTGCATCCCAAAAAACAGTAGCCATAACCTTGTTCGCCGAAAAAATTGTTTTTGCCTTCTTTGGAGTTGGTTCCCCTGGTCCAATCCACTGTTTAGACTGTTCTTTGGTTTCAGGGGTGTAGTGGTGGACCCAAGTTTCGTCAACGGTTACGAATCGACGCAAAAATTCGCTTGGATTACGCTTATACAACGCCAAATTGGCGGTAGAAATGTTCTTTCGAATCAATTTTTGGTCGACTGTTAGCAAACGCGGCACCCATCTTGCACAGAGCTTTTCCATATACAAATGTTGTTGCAAAATATTTTGTACACGTTCATATGACATCTTACAGGTCCCAGCTATCTCACGAACTTTTAATCTGCGATCTTTCAGCACTATTTGATGGATTTTTTCGATCATATCTGGAGTTGTGACCTCAATGGGGCGTCCTGAGCGAGGCTCATCAGAGGTGCTCACACGACCCTTTTTAAACTCGGAAACCCACTGCTTAACGGTTGAATATGATGGGGAGGATGTCCCCAGTGTTGAGTCCATCTCTTCTTTAATTTCCTTCGGCGTTAACCCCTTCAAATAAAAGTATTTGATGACAGCACGATTTTTCAGCTTTTCCATTTTTACGAAAAACACAGAGGCGTCTTGGTCAGCGTACTCTCAAAACTAAACTAACATGGCGATCGGACTGAAACTATAGCTACAAGCTATCTAAGGATGGTACTATAGAACGCCACCTCAAGGTAGGCCTAGTGGCGCCATCTCTTGGTCAGGCCGGAAACTTATCAATCCACCCTCGTATGGTACTATAGCAATACTGTATCTTGGCTCATATATAGTTAATCTATTAGGAAGCCATTCTCCTTCAAAGGTAATTAGAACCTTATCCGTTTTTTCCATTTCCCAGTTCTCTCCTTTCAGTACCCTTCGTTCAATCCACTGTACATCAATAATATTTCTGTCCGTCAATGCAAATATTTTAATATCATTAATGTCAGCTTCTTCATTCCAATCTTTCATGATCCCTTTAATCATTTTTCTTCTATCTGAACTTTTACATATCAGTTTTCGTTCTTTACACATAATTTGCATAAACGATTTTGCGTCCTCAAGGTTATTAAACTCCACCTCCAAGTCATTGAATCCTATCATTGCACTACCCGTTGGCTTGATAGGACTATTGTACACTATATTCAGCATTCTTCTTTCATTCTTTAGCTTTGATGTGTAATTCTTTCCATCGGGTAATTGCACTATCAGTTTATTTTTGGTGATATTTACTTCACTTTGACTCAGCTCCTCTTGTCCATCATATTCAAAACTGTACTTATCGTCCTTCTGGTTTCCATCTGTTTTCTCTATATTATTCGTCTTCTGGAGACCAGCTTCCTTAGTCAAGTTATCCACCATGCTCTGCATTGTCTCCAACTCCGAATCACATGGATTGTTAGATTTACCTTTATCGATATTGTTTCCACCCTTTGTTTGTGATAGACTCATTCCATTCGTATCATTACTTCCACTATTATTTGTTTTCTGTACTGTTGAATACCCCTTTTTATTTTCGTTACTTTTCACTTTTTCATCTTTCTTTATCACATTACCATTTTTTCTAAGAAAATTAGAATTAATTGAGGATTTAGCCTCTTCTTTCGTAAATAATCGTTTTGATGTCCTATTCGTAGACGCCATTTTTTTCATCATCATGTATATTTACATTAGACCATAAGTCTAAGTCTACACTGGGGAAAAAAAAGACGAGTGATGCGCTGTTGGTCAGAGTCCATCACTGTTACTAACCAATCGGGTGTTACCAAGAGTATATCGCTGTTGGTAGGAACAATAAAACACTTTAGATCACCAATTGTGTGTTACCAAGAGTATATCGCTATTGGTGGGCATAGTAAGACGCTGTTGGAAGCAAATAGAAACCTTAAAAGAGAGATGCCAAGTGTAATATTGGTGTGGCACCCCGGCACTAGTTACGTTCAAAATCTCATGAAATTTATATATTCAATGGTTCAAAGATAGTTTCATGAAAATTCGTGTTTAAAACGGAGTATTGCGTGGTTGGAAACAAAAGAGTAGTGCGTGAAATTTAGGGATCCTTTAATGAGGGATCCACTGATCTCTACTATACACTGGATGGCTGATTCAGGCCTTTCCTATACATCAGTGTTGTGAGGATTAGAAAATCGAGACCGCCATATGCTTGTGGGATAAATGGTCACTTTTAGCGGCAAATTCAAATTGCTGAAATCTATTCTGCTCAGTGTGCATAATATATAACACATTAGTACCTTTGTTTTTCATTATAAAATCATAAACATCGAACATTTTCATTAGATATAAAAATAAAATGATCCTTATTGAAAAAACAAAGTAATTTGAATGTGATAAATAATTGTAGTGAGATGATTCTATAAAAAAGTTGAAATTTGTAAATATAACCTCAAATAATTATGAATAGTTATCACATCTTGCAGTATAAAAGAAATTAAAAGAATAAATAATTATTTAAAAATATAAAAATCATATTTCCCAACAAAAAATTATTGGAATTCATTAGAATAATCAAATATGTCATCATATAACATTCAAATATCAATGATGTAGTAATAGTTCTTACTATTTCATCAGAAATCTTTTTATTAGGTGATTCATCAAATTTTAATCATAAAACAGTAATAATAATGGAAGTTTATCACTTTCTTCTACCGGTTGTATTATAAAATACTGACAAATTAAATTAATAAATGATACAATGCAGTGCAGGTCTTCAGTATGAATTATTGAGACAGAAGGTATAATTATTGTGTTGTAAAATTGATGACAATATGTGACTTAAAGTGGAGTGTAATAATAGCAATTTTTAAATATATATGCTGGAATAAACAGTGTCTAAACCCTGACAAACCCATCAATATTCCTGTCGCATCTCAGTAAGGTTGACGTGGATGATGTCTTGTTCTGTGTAGTTGACATAGAGGTAACAAAGACACTGGTAGAATTCAGGAGTAAATTAAAGAAAATTAATGTTTTGAATGCAAAGTTTGTTGTATCATATAATAATTGAACAGGGAATAGAACAATATCATATCTGTTGTAATAAATATAATATTCAAAGTACATACACCATTTATGTATAAAAGATAGATATAAATGTATACAACTATTTACAACTCAATTATCAGCAGAATGACCATAGTCAATAATGAAAGTGGTTACAGAGTACATAAAATCAGGAAAGCGCTTGTAGTAACTCATTCACTGCATCGTACAAAAGTCCCTCGTATATACTTCATTTATATAGTAACATGGAAGTAACTCATTAGCGTTTCCAACACAAGCAATGAAATATCGTTCAACTCATTTCAAAAGTAGATGATCGTGAATCACAATCAGTGTATACCTTGTGTATAATGCGATTTAAAGTTTTTGATTCTAAATGATATCAATGTTTCCCATTTGGTAGTAATTCATTAGCAAAATGTCTTGGTAATATTGATAGTACCAAGACGGTAATACATTTTCAACAGAATTACATATTCATCATGGGTGCAAGATGTGTCAAAAACACTATTAAATGCTATTTTGCCACCACTCTCACTAACAAGAGAGTGGATTCAGAAGCACTTTTCTAACTGCATAACAATATATTAGGGATGTATAAAATCATGTATATTAATAATAAAACAATTTTTAGTATATATCTATAATTTGATTGTATATAAGAGCATTATATCCTCATGCTTAATGTTCAAAGAAAACAAAATCATTAGCAATATTTGAGGACATTCCTCGAACATCCAATTGTTCGATGTTTGTTGATAAAACATTTCTGAACATTTTCTCATCTTGTACATAAGAATGAAAAATGATGTCCGCTATAATCTGAGACAAATGATGGAAGAACAGCGGAGCAATAGCTCAAACAACTTGATTATACGTACAATTTGATACACAACATCAACCCGTACAGCACCGGACATTTCTACGTTGACTCTACGTAGCTTCTACGTTGAATCTCCGTTCATCCACGTTGTATCCACGTCCACCATTTATCCACGTAGAGTCCACGGAGACACCACGTGGAAATCGGTGGTTGTGCTGTCAGGGAAGGGAATGCAAATTGTTGCATCCTCATATAAATTGATTACATATATAAGCAATATCCTCCTCCGTTATTTATTCAGGTTGTACGTTACCTTTTTTTTGATCGTTATGATTGATTTTCCCGATGATCCTGATTATTCTTCAACGTTAGATCTGTAGATAATCCATATGTGTTTAACTGGAAATAAACGTTAAAAGAGTAAATAATATTAGAAAAGAAACAATGTTCACTTGATTAAAAATAATTGATAGAGATTTACGTTCTAGTCCGATGTTTCAAAAAATGGAATGCTTATGGGAAAGAAGAGTAGAATATAGATATTCCTGCAAATATATATTCCATAAGTTTTCACGAAAGAATTTATGGCTCAAGGAAAAATTAAGTGATAACAAATGTTCGATGATAACCAATTGTAAATAAAACAACAGAATGTAAATCATTTTCATCTTATTATTGTTGGGAATTTATAAATGTGTTTTACAGTTAATCTTTCAAATAATTGTTTCACTGATGTTTCAACATTAATATAATATAAAAAACGAAAACATTATTTGATTAATCCTATTTGATCTATTAACAAACAAATTGATCACAGAAACGTGATTATTATAATACGCAGTGTTGACGTTGAGTTTATCAGTGGCATTTGGTCAATTATCACATTAATATCACATCGATTTTATTAACATGAGTGGGTGAAAGAAATTCGGAAACTTTTTTCAGAGAAAGGCACTCACATAAAGCACCGAAGTCACTAATGAATCCTAAAAAAAACAGAATCCTCCAAAATTCTCCAATAAAAGTTTCATGTCTGACAAATATGACTTACAATCATTTTGCGTATAAAACATATCTTCTAGAGAATAAAGTTTATTTGAGTCTTTTATAACTCCAGAATTCTTAGAGGGTTTCAAAAGATGCTGTTTTTTCAGAATTAATTAATGATTTTTCAGCATTATTGGAGCAGCGTATTATTCTTTTCAAATCAAGTTTTGAATTTTTTCACTCACTCTCCAACAAGAATATTTTATAATTCTTTACAATGTCCAAATAATAACACTTCTGAAATTAAATCCAGACATTAAATTAAATTCAAACATTTTCAACTTTGATTCAAAATAATAATATACGAAAAGAATACATTTTTTTTCAAATCAAAAACAGTTTTTAAATCGAAATTTTTGAAACAGAAAAGAACGTCGTTGAGTTATTATAATGAGGAATGATAACAAACATATACTTGAAAAATTTTAATTCATAAAATTAAAAATAAAATGAAACATTGATAAGGATTTCTCTATTACTGATGTTGCCAAACTATTTGGCGAGTTAAATGATGTCGAACTTTTTTCCCTACTTCATTTTCTGACACTATACGTGTAGCAGCAAAAAGCCTTAATTTGATATAAGTTTGGCAAACTATTTTTGCAAGGAAATATGAATGGTTCGATATTTCATCCATCGGTCCATCGAAAAGATGATCATTCAAAGTATCAAATTAAAGTACATGGTGCCTGAAGGAGATCCTGTAGAACTTTTGAGCATAGAACCGCTGAAAAATTTCGTTCATGGGGTATCATGCCATGATTTTTATTCAACGCATGTCTCAAGACGGATTCGGCATGTTGACAAATTTTGACAACCGATTCACTTGGACATATTAATCCCCCATGAGTTTTCACGTGAATCAACTGGTGATCGAGTTGTTTGAAACTCGTTTGCGGCTCCTGAATCAGAGCATATCTACATGTTTCACAGTTGACTAAGGGATTGCTTTTATTGATTATTTTCTTCACGACCCATCCAGCTATGTAAGCAATTGAATTTTTAGAAAAATCAGATAAATCTTCAGACAGCTTGTATTTAAAATTAAGAAATTCTTGTAAGATATCATCTTCGGCTCTTGCGTTATATTCATTGGTCAATTGATATTTTTTTGAAATTCTTATGTTCGCTATATTGTTATATACAGCTGGATCATACAGATCTGAAGTTTTCTTTTTGGAGTGGCTCGAAGTAACATTGAGAATGCTTGTTGCGTCCATAGCTTCGACATTACCATTGGTAGATTGTATTTCATGTCTGATAACTAACTTTTTATAAGCAGACTCAAACTGACTAGAAGTGGGGTTGGGACACCAACCTCCACAACTTCTTATTGCACAAAAAAAAAGTTCAAGGTGGTCCTGACTTAATTTATATGTCAATAAATACTTAATTATTGAAGCTTCGGGTTCAACATAACTGTCATAAATAGATATCACAGACTTTATACCTGTGAGGAATCCAATAAATGGAACATACCTCCGTGTTTTCCACATTGGTTTTCCAGATAGATCGGTAATTCCTTTCAAGTATTCACACTCAGCCATAATCTGAGGACGCCAAAAAACTTCATTACTCCTACGTAGAGGGGCTTTGAATCCTTGGGCAAAGGGATTACGAGAATTCAGGAAATCAAAAATACGGTCAATACATCTAACCTGACTGTAGCCTCACTTCCTTTGAATTGCTCTAATCCTAAGCTATTATTGCAGAATCCAATCGAATCTGCAACGCTACTACTGAGCGTTTGAGCTGCTAAAGCTACCTTCATTTTCATTGTCCTGTAGCATACATGAGACATCCTTAATTTGTTGCCTGCCCGTAACCCTTCTTCCTCTTGCAGTTGTGCCAAATATGTAATATATTTCCACTCAATTAATGCACCGTCAGAATCTTTCAAAACTTGATAATCTCCCAGGCAATTTCGCATTAATTTAAGCATATGACATGCATCCAAAATTACGTGAACTTTTTCTTGGGTAATTGGGTGCAAGAAGAAAGGTTTTGGATCAGGCATATCGAAATTAGCTTCAAGCGATCGGAGGGTGGCAAAATGTTCAGATGGCCCATCTAAGGTCAGCGAAATAACTTTGACTCCAATATCATGGAGACGGATTAAACTTTCTCTGATGATCCCCGAATTAGTTTTCGAATCTATTCCATTAATTAAAAAATATCCGATAGGAATTTTCCAACTGCTATTCATCGAAACTACCATTAATACTAGGGCATTTTTGGCTAATGGAATAGTATCTGATGTTTCCATTTCACTTCCAAAATTTACGTACCCTGTAACTTTTCCATTTGGGAGACATTGTAGGTGTTTTTTTATACTAATTTCATCTAACATGAAACTAACCAATACTTCTTCATTTTGTTTCTTAGCTTCAGAAACTTTCAATTTCAAAGCGTTGAAGCTTTCACTTGTGAAACCGGGTTCCCCGTTAATTGAGGAGTACCAGGATCGCAAGGTACTTGGATGAGGTAGAGCTTTACAAAACTTGTCTCTCACAAAGGCGTAGGCTTTTGGTGAGTAAAAATGCAAAGTGATTGCAAATGATCTGATGCTAGGCGGATATTTTTCCCTAGATATGCCTTTTCCTGCGTTTTTTGATTTACTTTCCCATGGATTTTTCTTTTTGGAAGGAATTTGTCCTTTACAATTTTTAGAATTTTTGGCGAATCTTTTGAAGAAATCAGGAACATCGGCATCCGCAATTGCATCCAAACATTCCAAACCTGAGTTTGGGAGTAAACGAGATTCACGTAACTTACGTACAATGTCCTTCAGCGAAAATATGGTTTTTTTCATCCTTCTGATATGTTGTTTGTTAATCCTGGCTTCCTTCTGTAATAATGAGATTTTCTTCTGTGCTAGAACTAATTTCTTTTTCAATGTGCGTGGAGAAGTTTCATAACAATGGTCATGGCCAGTTGCACATGCTGCAGGTGGAGATTGTCGGGGCTTATGATTAGTTGGAACAGTATTTTCCGGTGTTCCTATCGGAGACGTTTCTGAGTAATCAAAAAAATATAATTAATTATATGTAGAATCTCATTAGTATATGTTGACCATAAATATCAATGAAGTGTACTGTTTTAGTCCTTTCGTAATATTAACAATCTCGAGAATACAACGAGATACTGGCGGAGGAGTATTACTTAAACAATGGAAAGAAAGAGGATTTATTTTTTAATGCATCCAAAAAATTTTGTTCAAAGTTTCTGGGAATCTTGTATTCTTAAGAATTTCCGAAAGCCTTGTCTTTAATAAAAGTTTGATAAACTTCCAGAGAATATTTTTGGCAGGTCCTATATAATTGATGAAAAATCTACCAAAAAGAACTTTTATGAAATTCTCCAACTCGGAGTTTTTTGAAACGTTCTAAACATGTGTACATGTGTTTAAAATATTTGTAGAAAGTTTTAAAAACGTTCAAAGAACTTGATACTGTTTGGGTTAAATATTACGGGATGTATGATATTTGAAATTCATTCTCATCTTACCGATAGATTGGTGAGCCACATTTGTGTCTGAATATTCATAGTAAGTGGAAGTAGATTTTTCAATTCCAGTATTGTCAGCCATTCGAATAGTAGTTCGCTTTGCTAATAAAGTCTGATCTGGTACGCTATTCGTTAATTTTGGCGAAGGCACATCAGATGAATCTGCTGTTTTAATTATGAAAAATTGAATATTGGTTAAGGTATATTATTAATAACTTCTTTTTCTAATGATGATATGTGTGTGAAGTTGAATCGTCTTACCAATGTGATGATCAGTCTCTTGTACTTCTGACTTTTCATTGCAAACTAAATTGTTTTCTTCAAACGAACGCGCCGTACTAACTGGAGCAATATTCTGACTTGATGAATCTTTTTGTGGCTCGATATTCTCTTTTTCAATTATTAGAGGCACATTGAAGATAATTGATTTTCTTTTTTTCAATTTGTTCATATCGGATACGTCTGAGAATGGAGTTTTCCTTTTGATGCTACCTGCCTTCACAGGTCCTATGTTTTTCGTTCCTAAATGAATCGGATATAATAGTAAATAACTACAATTCTCATTGATTACGAAATGTGGGAATGACACAACTGAATGGAATAGTTTCATTAATCTAACTAATTTATCGGCGTCATGATGACAATCATCCATCGATTGATAGTAATTAATGTTTTATTACATATGCTTACAACAACCAGTAACGTAACACACATCAGAGTAATATTTTTTTGCTGATTTCAAAAGTATACCAAGATTTTTTTATCTTTCTGATTCGCTAGGAATATCATCAGTAATATCATCAGTAATTTGCTACAAGTTGATATTTAATGTATAAAATAGTGACCAGGATTTTAATATGTGCGAACAGTTCATTATAATATTCATCCGTACATTCCCAGATAGCACAAGAGTTTTAAAAGAGTTCCATATGAATACATCGTGTTCACTAACAACTCTTTTGGAATTGTTATACTATCTGGGTTGTATATCAATTATTTTATTTATGGTTGAACCTTGAGGAGTTTCGTGTGATTGAAGTTTGAATTGCTCAAATGCAAAGATGCAGATTACCCATTCTATGTCATCTTGTGATTAAGATTCAAATACATGATGACTTTCATTTTATACAATACCTTCTGATTCTTCAGGTATGAATATTGTAGGAACTGCACTACGCTTCAAACGCCCACAAGCTCCAGAAGCAGTCTTTTGAAAGCATTGGGCTTCAAAGTGATCAAAGCACAAGATACTTTTTGTGCTCAAAATGACATCATCTGCATTCATAGCTTTCATCCATTTGTCCAATAAAACCGGGTTCTGATAAGGAAATCTGTGAATAATGAAACAGGTTCGATTCAATACACATTTATGAATATTTTTAACTCAAGTCATATATATATATATATATATATACACATATACATATGTAAATATGATACCAGTTATATATACATGATTTGGATGAATATAGATGTGCACTGTAAAGATGTTTTGTTTTAACCAATCCGACATTGAAAATACATTGAAAATTATAATCTCTTGTTAAAGCACTATACTCGGTGCAGGAGTGTTCATATACGATTTGGCAGAATGTTCACTCAAAGTAGAGAACTATATTATTTACATTGAGTATCAACAAATTCTGAAATCATATGAAATCACTGTACTGGACATGAGACTTCTTACAATTTGAATGTATTTCTCCAATGATGAGAGAAGTTCTTCCACAGAAAACTATGAGGTTCAATGTATTATACTCATCATTTTGGGAAAATCATTTTTTACATCAAGTGTATCTATAGTATGGATTATAAAAATATTGGCTTTTATATCTTACCTATGAAATGTGCGAGGATGCTGATCAGATTTTGTTGGAACGCTACCTTCGATTAACCATGTGTTAACACCTCTACGTATACATTTTTCTTCAAAATGATCTGAGCAAAGCCTTGCCCCTTCGTTTAACTGGGTACATGAATCAAATCCCATTGCTTTCAGCCATAGCTGTCGCCCATTAGAATTCTTTGGTGGAAAGCTGATAAAGTTGAACATATTCAATACAATGGAAATCACAGTACTTCAAAAACAATGAACATCTATGAAGGATGGTTGTCTAATATTCTAAATGACTAAAGCTTTGATTTTTTCATTAATTAAATGAAACTTTATTTTTAATATGGGTTGAATAAGAGTATAGAATGTTCATTTGATATTTGGTTCTATATAACCTATATTAATAATGAATTTTCATTAAAACGTGAATTTCTTGAAATACTTACCTATGAAAAGTCTTATCATCTGCCCCACTGGACGTGTTACCGCAAAAAACACATGTCATAACCATATTGTCGATTTATTTCACATATTTCATCACTTTATTGAAAATAATCTGGATCGACAATTTCTCAGACGCCATATTGAATGAGACTGATCATTTATCCCACAGTTTAATGGCGGATCTTCTAATGCTCACAACTAAAATTCGTCTATGCGCCATCCAGTGTATAGTACAGATCAGTGGAGGGATCGGACAATCAGTCGCCATTAGTGGGATACTTCCGGTTTTTTCTATAGTTTAGTTAAGCATGCATAGTGTATGTTATTTTATTAAAATCATTTTTCTCAAATGTATTTACATGCTTTGTTCGAAGAATGTTTCAGATTCACTTAATTGTAAGTATTATACATGAATAAGCTGACTTTAAATATGTATCTCGAATATTTTCATAAATATCAGTACCTATCCCACTAATGGCGGCCGACCAATCCGTAATCAGCAGTTGATTGTCCGATCCCTCATTAAAGGATCCCTAGTGAAATTACGATAGTGAAGAAAGATTTTAAACGGATAAATGAGCATTCCGTGTTTATTAATCTAATCTAGAAAAAAAACACATTCGGTGATTAAATGAATGAATTGTAATTAAATGAATTAAATGAATGATTGATGAGAATCATAATGAAAACTCATTCCAATACATTGATATTTGGATTGAATATTTTTATTTTGTTTTTTAAATATGTGGTACATTCGTCTTTAGGATATGTTGAAAAGGTGCAGCTACGTATTGCTCTACTTTTGACTCGTGATCCACAATTTCGTTGGCTAATACTGTTTGTGCACAACCATATTCGGAAAGAGCAAAATTCATCGAATCATCTTCCGTTGCGTTATCCAGCATTGTTTGATCCAAGACAATCAAGACATTTTTTCAAACGTTTTTCTCTATGTGCAGGATCTTGAGTGGCAAACTAATATGGTGAATTATCAAGGCTTATTGAAGCAGCTCTGATTTGTTTTACGTGTTTATCAACAGCTTGCAAGTCATCTGTAAACATCTTTGTTTTTCCAGCTTTGGAAAAAGTTGGATCAGTAAGTTGTTTGACCCTGAAGAATTGCTTTTTCATGTTTACTGAATGTGCTTAAAAGTTTTTCATAAATTTTGTTTCTCTTTCGCATGCCTTCTCTCAGAACTCCTCAATCTTTCAATTGAATCATGGGGGTACATTTTCGAATGAAAGGAAGAATTATTTGAGAAATAATACCTGGGCTAAATGATAATCATCCGTCATAATGTCATCTTTTTGTATTTTTACTTGATTTCGAATGACTTTTGGGAAAAATTCATTAGTTGGACTTTCCAATGTATATCATAGGATTACGAGCTTTTGTTTTTGCTTAGTTGGAGAATGATTTGGTCACACTGACTTTGATATAACGTATCGGCAGCACCTCTATTGTTGATGAGATTAAATCTTCTTTGGCACATGTGAACATCGTCACAATTGTTATTGTTAACTGAGGACTTGATAAAATAAATAGAGAAACAACGTACCTGTTCCTTCGTTATTTCTTTGCAAGGTATGTACACAGTGGTAAAGGTTTTTCAACTTTTGGAATGGAATTTTCATTATAAATAATCAATTACTAAAAGTAAACTGTCATTTATGCATTTTCTGCCCGTATGGAAATATTTCGCTAAAAAATGTCTGCAAAACTATGAAAAATCTCTGAAAAAAATTAAAAAACTCTGAGAAACTCTGACAAACTCTGAGAATCTCTGAAACTGTAAAATGAAATCAAACACAATTTAATAAAACATTTAATATACATGACTCATTGAAAATTGGAGAAAATCACAGTCTCCCATAAGAGTATTGTGCTCAACGTAGAGAAAATATATTTTTGATTGTAACAGTTCTACGCTCAATGTTATGATATCACCAAACTCTTGTAAACTTTCAACATCCAGCGTAGGAAACTTTATCACTTATGCTGGATGCGAACAGATTACTAAAGTTTTGTGATATCATAACATTGAGCGTAGGGCCGTTAGAATAAAAAGTATATTTCCCTAATGCTGAACACAGTACTTTCACAGTTGATTGTGATTTCTCCAAACTTTGAATAGGTAATGTACATTGAATATTTTCTGCGGTGTAACCCTAACGTGTTTTGTAAACATGAAAAAAACATAAAAATGAAATTCTCTACTGTTTTCTTTGGAAAATTTCGTGCAGAGCAATGTATCAAACATTCTGTTTTTACATTTTCTGTGAACATTGATGAGATAATTTCAATATTCAAGCGCGGTGTTTTTAAGTTTTCATATAATATTGATATGCTTCATATGTGTACGCGACCCGTATGGAAATATTTCGCTGAAAAATGTCTGCAAAACTATGAAAAAACTCTGAAGAGAAATGAAAAAACTCTGAGAAACTCTGACAAACTCTGAGAATCTCTGAAATTTTGATGAGAAATCTAATATTTTTGGGACATTCTTTACAGACTTTTTTCAGACTTTTTTCAGAGTTTCTCAGAGTTTTTTCATACTTTTTCAGAGAAATAGTCACGAAATTGCACTCTGAAAAAACTCTGACAAAACTCTGATAAATTTTTGACATTTTTCTGATTATTGAAAAATCCTGAAATTCAATAAATACATTCATATGCCGTATTCAAATATCATGTGTGAAAAAGTGTTTGAAAATTTTCTAATTTTTTTCTCAAAGTCAGAAAAATGTTAGCAATCCATCAGAGTTTTGTCAGAGTTTTTTCAGAGTGCAATTTCGTTACTATTTCTCTGAAAAAGAATGAAAAAACTCTGAGAAACTCTGAAAAAAGTCTGTAAAGAATGTCCCAAAAATATTAGATTTCTCATCAAAATTTCAGAGATTCTCAGAGTTTGTCAGAGTTTCTCAGAATTTTTTCATTCTTTTCCAGAGATTTTTCATAGTTTTACAGACATTTTTCAGCGAAATATTTCCATACGGGTGTTTTATGAATTTGATTGAAAAAGATTCCAAGCAATTTAATTCTATGCATATTTTCAAGGATTGAGAACTCAATGTGAGGAGTGTGACGCAACCCAAAGATGACCTCGTTGCTAAAATATATTGACATGTATTGGTTGCTCAATCGGTGAACGACTGATACTTTTACTTTAATCGGCGTTGATAAGATTTTTAAGGTGACAGTGCTTATTTATCGTAAGAGTGAATATGATTTTATGGTCACCATGGACGGACTGATTACATGGAGAATGTGGAGAATTTCACATGGGCCGCTGTATCTTGAGATTTTTGACTTATAGGCATGGGTATCTTGGGCGATGTCTTTAACTTCACAAAGTCTAGTGACAAGTTCGCACATTCAAATTTAGAACTCAGTCCGCCCCTGATGATCAGATGGATGCATTTTATTAATTCTTCTCCACAATTATATTCGAACAGATGGTGAAATTGTGTTGCGTGCCAGGATGTAAATCTACATCAAAAGATCCTGCAAATTACTTTCCTAAAACTCCTGCGAAAGCCATGGAGTGGAAGAAAGCAATCAACAGTCACCAGCTTATGGATGTATCAGTCGAAGATCTCATTAGATATAGAGTTTTTTATCGGCATTTTGAAGAACAAGATTACCGAGTAGGGGCACGCAGAAGATTGAAAGAATCTTCGTTGCCTTCTTTATTCTTGTCTGTTGAGGACTGTTCTGAAAATACGACATTGCAATCAATTAATCAGAATTATGAGACTATAGGAATTTATGATCATTCGGGGATTTCTTCATTGCCACGTACAGACCAGATCATAGCCTCAAAAAGCAGCACTTAAACTGAATCTGTGGAATCAATAGATATTTTCCATACTGTGAATGATGAAACGACATTGAAGTCAATTGTTAGAAGCGATGAAATTATGGAAATATCTGATGATAATAACAATTCAGAATGTATTGAAGATATAAGTTTTGTCCGTAGCTTGTCTCAACCAGAAATTTCTCTATTATTGCATACATGTCAAAAAATAGTACAAGAATTGAACACTGAATGTTCTCCAGTTGATGAGAAATCCAGGAATTCACGTTTTGATGATTCTACACATTATTTACCAGTGCAATCAAACAAAAACGTTCACAAAAAATATAATAGGATAAAACTGTTGAGTAGGAATACAACAAGGAAAGCGAATCTTTCTCCACAAGCAAAAGAAATATATGAAGTGAATCTCAAATTACAAAAACAAAATTATGGTCTCAGGAGAGAAATTGAACGTTTGAGAATTGCAAACAGAAAACTCAATACTCAACGCAAAGCGGAAAAAAAGTATCAAGAATTTGTGAATAATTTAACACAATGTCAACAAGTGTTTTTGAATATGATTTTATCAAATGTCAAAGTGAAACCAAAGGTGAAATATGAAATGTTTCGAAACAATTTATGTTATGAAATATTTTCACTATTGCGTGGTACGTGAAAATTATTAAATTGCATCAAATATTCTAGTATGTGAGAAAAAAAAATTCCAAAACATTTTGGTATTTCATGGTGATATGAGGTCCTCGGAAAAGAAATGATAGAAAACGATTGGAAGATTCAAAAACCGCATAAAAACAGATAGGAACCGATAAAAACAGTTTGATTTTTGATGCGGTATTGGCTTTTTCAGTCGGTTTCTATCATTTCCTCTCATCAGGGATAGGTCCGTTCAGCGTGTTCCAAGTTGTCCCAACTTGTTTCACGGCCTTCAAATTCGTTGTCTTCCGTCTCAAGAACTGACTGGTTTGGCACAAGTTGGAACACGTAAAACGAATCCATTAGCTAAGTTTGTCTAGCGCAGACATGGGCATTTTTGTACTGGGGGAGTACTTTTAGTTAAAGTACTTTTTTTGTTTGTAAAATATGGGGTCGAAATGAAGTACTTGAACTAGAAATACTCTCCAAATACAAAAATGCCCATCTCTGGTCTAGTGCGCCCCAAATTAGTCCAACTTGCTTCAAGTATTTCGGATTCACTTTTCCTAGTTATACGAACAAACTGATTGGTTTGGTAGTATGCAAAAAACCCGACCGGTCATGAACCCGACTCCACTATTATTGGTTGATCACTAGGAATATTTAGTGATTTGACTAGAAATCACCAGTTTTCAGCCAATGACAAGCAGTCGGGCTTCTTGCATACAACCATTGGTTTGATACAAATTGGAGCAATTTAGGACACGTAGAACAAATGAACTCAATGACTGTTTATGGTCACACGCATTTCCTGGTCAAAAGTACTTCGGTGAAGAATCATCGATTCATATACATAGAAAGCTACCCGAGTAGCAACAGAATATACTATGAACGTTCTTCGAATATTCGAAATATGTTCTATGCGTATTCCAATGGACCATTTCATAGATGTTATGCATATTCATTGAACGTATGTAATCGAATATACGACGGTACGTCAATCGAACGTCGAGTGAATTAATATCGTACATTTCGAATGTACTATGTACGTTCTAAGTATATTTGAAACAGTCTCATTCAAATATTCTATGAACGTTCATTACATGTTCTTCGTATCTCATTCGTACATCCTACGAAGGTTTGGTAAGGTAGCAAGGGCCCGAAAGGCCATTTATACCCGAACGCAGTGAAGTTTACGGCTATTTGAGCACGGCTAGGAACTTCTGGTAATTATTTCCGGATCCACAAATCATTGTCTTTCGGATAAATGGCCTTTCGGGCACTTGCTATCTTACCGAAGGTTTCTATTTCGTATATACTTCGAACTTCTGTTGCTGCTTGGGAAGAAGCATAGAATACATTTGAAAATAAATTTTTCAAATTTTTGGATGCCAACAGAATCAGATCTATTTTGGAACTTCGATTACGTTTCAGAATTTCTGGGAGTAAAGCTACTAATCCTGACCTGAGTAATTTGATGAAATTCACTATAAAAATTTTTAAATTACGCAGGGGGCATAAACTGGAATATGAAATTTTCAGAACTGAATGTGGCGCTCTCAAGTGTGGATTAGTGAAAGTTCGAATGGAATGCAGGGAGTGGGGGTATCACCTATAATCACCAACACAAGTATTCGGAACCGGTCGGTTCACTTCGAGTCAGCTCGGACAATCGAGAGAGAACCAACTATCCGTCGGTCTTTGTCTTCTCAATATGTTTTACGATCGGCTAACTCCGTGCAAGATCGGAAAAAGTTTAAAGCCCACGCGGTCGACTTACCGAAAAGTTTCACCGCTTTCTCTTTTCCAAGCGACAATTTTATTGTAATCAGTATCGAACTGACTTACCCGGCACCCCGGGCAATTCTCGGCCGGGGCCCTTCGATATTTTTTTCGTTTTTTTTCAACTGAAGAGCCAGTTCAATACTGATTATTAAATTATCACGATGAAATATAGATTTTTATGAATATAGATAGTAAATAATTTTTCAATTATTATTTATTTTTCATAAATTTTATGAAATTATTGGTTGTCTTATGACTGATTATGGAGCTTTCAAGAACTCCTATATGTATTGTATAAAAATTTTCTAATAGTTACGCATTTCTAATCATTATTTGAAATCTTGATGATTTCTCAATGAATTTCATTAGAATTGTCAATCAATCGATGGTTGAAAAATTCTAAGATAGTTTGGGGATCTATGATAAATGTCCTGCGGTGAATTCCATAATTTTCCCTGATAAATTGATTTTCAGAGATCACTATGATATTCCAATGAGGATAATCAAATCACCATCGATTATCAGATGTTGATCAAGATCAAAATAATAAGACTGAATATTCAATTGATTGAGTGCAAATTATTTTCAATGGACTGAATAATTAGATTCGAGCATTCAAATTGATATTTCATCATTTCACGCACTATCAGTCTCTTTCCTTCGCTGCATTACTTCATAGATATAATATGTGGTTCGAAATATTACAAGACCCCATAGCCTAGCGGCAAAAGACATGGTTCTTGCGAAAGGACGGTCGGGTTCGATTCTGTGTGGAGACATTTCATTTTTTTTGTCATCTCTCTGGTGAATAATTAAATTTCACATCCGATTATTATTTTTTATGTCATTACGTCGTCATTTTATCAATAATCCTGATCTTTCAGAATGCACTTGCGGATTCGACCAAGTACAGGTCCGAGTCGATTGGAAATTTCCCAAATATTCTTGTCCATGAGATATACACAGTAAAAACTTTTTCGTCAAATTCAACACACAAGCGAATGTTAACCATTTTCCTTCACACTCAACGTGTGTTGATTCCAGAGTGACACTCACAAAGTGTTAATTTGAACTCGAATAACATTTTAATGTGTTGAAAATGAATCGATCGAACAGCATTTGATCAGTGTGTTAAATGAACACACAAAAGTGTTAAATATTCAACACTTGAATTTTAACAGGTAGTTAAATATTCAACACTTGAACCCCAAATATCATTACAGTTGTTTTGAGTACATATTATTCTATTTGATACATGAGTAATGGGCTTATTTTACACTCACTGCAAGAATGATTACACTTGATTCAAACTTAGAATATACTTGATTCAAGGATAAAAATCCCTCAATGTGAGGATAATGTGTGCTCAAATCAAGTATATTTTATCTTTGAATCAAGTGTAATTATCCTTATAATAAGCATATTGGACATGTACCAAACAGAATAATACTTGAAACAGCTGTAGTGATATTTGGAGCAACATGGAGCAATAGAAAAAATCACTCACTTTAATTCAAGCATACAGTTTGCTGGGAGTACAGAAGAAAAATAATTGTGAATATTCACAGCATAGTGCGACAACGGAACGTTTCAGGCCTTCAAATCGGAATTTCACAGTATACATGTAATGTGATATACCAAGTAGCACAAGTATATCGATGTATCAATTAATCTACATAATGAAAGTAATTGATGTTTTTTTTATTTTTTGTGTTGTAGGGCAGACGATACACTACAGATGAGAAAATCTTTTGTCTTTCTGTACAAAGAATGTCAGGACGCACTTACAAGTACTTATGTTCTCTGTTTCCGTTACCAACTGCTCGCACTTTGAAAAAATTTCTTACAAAAGTCCCATTAGACACTGGGACGAATTCCAACATTTTCAATTATTTGAAAGAAGCCGTTAGTAAAATTGATGATGATCGGGGAAAAGTGTGCTGCATTATGTGGGACAAAATTTCTCTTATGACCCATTTAGATTATAATGCACAGTTCGAAAAAATAATTGGAGTTGAAGATTGGGGAAGTATTAGAACTAATGCAGTAGCAGATCATGCACTAGTATTCTTATTACGTGGTCTGCATTCTGGTTGGAAGATACCAATATGGTTCGCATTCTGTCATGAACAGACAAAAAGTGCACAATTGGAGAACTGTTTAAGTGAAGTCGTAAAAAACGTATCCAATAGCGGGCTATTACATTATCGCATCAGTATGCGATCATATCTCTACTAATATTTCTGTGATTAATAGTTCATTGCAAGAAACTCAAAGGAAACGTCAACGTTCACAAGAGAAAGAAGGTTGATATGTATAATAAACATTATATACAGTAGACTCTCGATTTAAGCACCATCCGTGTCCTTATTCTACTTGGGATGCAATCTCATGTGAGAGAAAGACAAAGATGGTGCTTAAATCGAGAGTCTACTGTACTCCCAAGTAACACATGAATGTTCATAGCATGTTCTGCGCAATTCCTCATCACATAGAATATCCTATGCATGTGTTATGAATGTCCTTGACATGCTGTGCGAATGCTGTGTTACTAGGGCTGTTCTAAATATCGTACTGGATTGTGAAATTTTATATACTTTTCCAGATATCACATATGAAATCGATACTATCAAGATTATTCCCTTATTTTATCCTCCTCATCTTGAGAAAGGGATTAGAAATAATTTACTAAATAAGGATTTGGAATTCAACGTTTGTTCAAAAAGTGCAAACATGAAGCACCGACGACAATTCGCCAAGTGGGATGTTGTAAAAACTGCCTATTACATTGATTTATATGCAAATTCCACGGAAAGACGTCTTCCAAAAATTGGAGATGAACACATAATTGAGACACGAAGTAAAAAAATGAAAGTAAAATACGCCTGCCAAATTTTTAGCAACACGTTTGCAAAATATCTAGATGACTTGAGTGAAAATGAAGGTATAACTTGTATTCGATCATTCTTACCCACATAAGAATTTTGGATCACTCTTTTGGATCATTCTGAAAGAAATCTTAAAGGATTCGAGAAGATGTCTTATGAAACACCAAAAGATATCATTTGGAAGTCTTCATGTGAGATTTCTTGAAGTTTTCTGAAGGTATCTTTGAGAATTCTCAAAGATATCTTCAAGATGTCTTGAGGTGTTTCATAAGACATCTTTTAGAATTCTTTGAGATATCTTTTAGAATGTTCCAGAAGAATTCTCCAGAATTGTTATCTGGGTACCTATTGTTTTTCCATTAAAATCCAATTCTTCTTTAATTCATGTTTTGTGAGTAAAATGTTGGCTACATTTGAGATCTTTGTGTTCACTACTTGCGGGTTATTGAATCCCATACAGCACAGAAGTTCAGAAAGAGGCCATGAAGAATTCAACTGAAGTTTGAATAATCCAATATGAATTTTCAAGAATTCTTTTTGAATTCCTGTGCTTTGTGAGGTGTTTTCGATATGTTCAAATGATTAATTAGTTCTTTGTAAACTGTACAATGATTGGCACATACATTTTTTCTGGCCAACAGCAACATAAGCCACAAAAGACTGACCAATCATTTGGGCGATATTGGGAACACCTATTAGGGTAGACCCACTTATCTATAATATACACTGGATCATTATACTATAGATCAGTGGGTGGAACTCTGTTAGCTCAAGGCCCGAGTCACATGGACGTGAAAACAGGCGGAAAGCGGAACGCAGAACCCTTGGTTGAAGGGAGAGGTGAATATTTGCCTCTCTCTTTAACCAAGGGCTCCGCGTTCCGCTTCCCACCCTTTTTCAGCTCCATGTGACGCGAGCTTAAGGCTGCTATCCTATGGAGTGGAGAGCGCAATGCGGAACTCTGGGTGTTTCCGATACCAAAGGAGTAGAGTGGAGTGAATTATTTTTCGACCAATCGAAAAATTGTAAAAACAATGCCTAATTTTTTATTAGTTAAAGGACAACCCACTCCACTCTACTCCCTCGGTATCGGAAGCAACCTCTGGTTTTTTCTAGCTCCTCGTTCCGTCCCGCTGAATTCTCTTTCCCCGTTTTCCATGGAGTGGAAAAGCGGGAAGCGATAACTGTTGATAACTGTTGGTTGGTTCATACCCGTACAGCACACCTCCGTGGCCTCCACGGAGAACAAAGGTGGATCCTCCACGTAAGCAACGTGGAGGCTACGTAGCCGTTAGGTGGAAAACACGTAGAGTCTGCATAGAGGCGCCGGAGAAATGTCCGCCCTATGCAACGTTGCCACAGCGTGGAACGAAGGTGGTAGGAACGTGGTGGCGAGGTAGAACGAAAGTGGAGGCAACGGAGAAGCGAGGTGGAACAAAGGTGGATGCAACGGAGAGGCGACGTGGACGCATTGTAATATTCGGAAAGGTGGCGCTGCATGCGTTTATTCGGATAGGTGGCATCAACGTTGCTCCTGCGTGGTATTGATACATCGTACCACCCAGGGTACGCAAGCCAACGTGTTAATCACCGAAGTTGTGTATTTCATCTTCCACAGTACCAGGTAGCGTTAGTGTGTCTGGGGAATTTTACCTACACAAATACGTTCTCATATGTGAGCGGGGAATCCCATAGGCTACTACATACACATGCAGGGTACTGAATGTACGTGTGATAGATATATGGGTATACTTATATATAATAATTCTTTCTATTTCAGATATTTAATTTCCTGATTTTAAAAAATGCTAACTTATTAACAAAATACAATTTCAATTACAAAAAATCAATATTAATTGGAATGAATAAATTCACAATTCAATTCAGTGTAAAATGAATAAAAATGACACAAATGCTTGTTTTTCATTTATAATCATTTTTTACAAAATTTCATCATAAATTCAAGCATCTCAACTGATATTGATTTTTCTGAACTGAAAATGAAATTTCATTCATAACTCAACATTCCTATAAATCAAGTAATTAAGTATCTAAAATGAAAAAAGTTATTATTGGAATTCAAAAATGAATATATTATTAGTAAATTGAAGGTGCTTACTTGGAATTACATCAACTTAGCCAATATTCAAAAGTATATTTATAACAAAAGGTGTGCATTTGGTAAGTGAAAAATTTCAACATATATATCCACTTTATATACCAAAATTGGTTTCATAATCCATATTTTACAAATTATACTGTACAATTTTGCACTTCAAAGTATTTCATGTTCCTATTGCGTGTTATGAATATACTTTAGAATATGCTTCATAAGAATTTGAGAATTACAAAAATTTATTTACTCCACTTATGTAACAAACTGTGAATATCCCCGTGTGGAAATATTTCGCTGAAAAGAGTCTGTAAAACTATGAAAAATCTCTGAAAAAAAATGAAAAAATTCTGAGAAACTCTGACAAACTCTGAGAATCTCTGAAATTTTTATGAGAAATCTAATATTTTTGGGACATTCTTTACAGACTTTTTTCAGAATTTTTTCAGAGTTTCTCAGAGTTTTTTCATTCTTTTTCAGAGAAATAGTAACGAAATTGCACTCTGAAAAAACTCTGACAAACTTTCTTCCACTCCATGGCTTTCGCAGGAGTTTTAGGAAAGTAATTTGCAGGATCTTTTGATGTAGATTTACATCCTGGCACACAACACAATTTCACCATCTGTTCGAATATAATTGTGGAGAAGAATTAATAAAATGCATCCATCTGATCATCAGGGGCGGACTGAGTTCTAAATTTGAATGTGCGAACTTTTCACTAGACTTTGTGAAGTTAAAGACATCACCCAAGATACCCATGCCTATAAGTCAAAAATCTCAAGATACAGCGGCCCATGTGAAATTCTCCACATTCTCCATGTAATCAGTCCGTCCATGGTGACCATAAAATCATATTCACTCTTACGATAAATAAGTACTGTCACCTTAAAAATCTTATCAACGCCGATTAAAGTAAAAGTATCAGTCGTTCACCGATTGAGCAACCAATACATGTCAATATATTTTAGCAACGAGGTCATCTTTGGGTTGCGTCACACTCCTCACATTGAGTTCTCAATCCTTGAAAATATGCATAGAATTAAATTGCTTGGAATCTTTTTCAATCAAATTCATAAAACACCCGTATGGAAATATTTCGCTGAAAAATGTCTGTAAAACTATGAAAAATCTCTGAAAAAAAATGAAAAAATTCTGAGAAACTCTGACAAACTCTGAGAATCTCTGAAATTTTGATGAGAAATCTAATATTTTTGGGACATTCTTTACAGACTTTTTTCAGAATTTTTTCAGAGTTTCTCAGAGTTTTTTCATTCTTTTTCAGAGAAATAGTAACGAAATTGCACTCTGAAAAAACTCTGACAAAACTCTGATGGATTGCTAACATTTTTCTGACTTTGAGAGAAAAATTAGAAAATTTTCAAACACTTTTTCACACATGATATTTGAATACGGCATATGAATGTATTTATTGAATTTCAGGATTTTTCAATAATCAGAAAAATGTCAACAATTTATTAGAGTTTTGTCAGAGTTTTTTCAGAGTGCAATTTCGTTACTTTTTTCTCTGAAAAAGTATGAAAAAACTCTGAGAAACTCTGAAAAAAGTCTGTAAAGAATGTCCCAAAAATATTAGATTTCTCATCAAAATTTCAGAGATTCTCAGAGTTTGTCAGAGTTTCTCAGAGTTTTTTCATTTCTCTTCAGAGATTTTTCATAGTTTTGCAGACATTTTTCAGCGAAATATTTCCATACGGGTCGCGTACACATATGAAGCATATCAATATTATATGAAAACTTAAAAACACCGCGCTTGAATATTGAAATTATCTCATCAATGTTCACAGAAAATGTAAAAACAGAATGTTTGATACATTGCTCTGCACGAAATTTTCCAAAGAAAACAGTGGAGAATTTCATTTTTATGTTTTTTTCATGTTTACAAAACACGTTAGGGTTACACCGCAGAAAATATTCAATGTACATTACCTATTCAAAGTTTGGAGAAATCACAATCAACTGTGAAAGTACTGTGTTCAGCATTAGGGAAATATACTTTTTATTCTAACAGCCCTACGCTCAATGTTATGATATCACAAAACTTTAGTAATCTGTTCGCATCCAGCATAAGTGATAAAGTTTCCTACGCTGGATGTTGAAAGTTTACAAGAGTTTGGTGATATCATAACATTGAGCGTAGAACTGTTACAATCAAAAATATATTTTCTCTACGTTGAGCACAATACTCTTATGGGAGACTGTGATTTTCTCCAATTTTCAATGAGTCATGTATATTAAATGTTTTATTAAATTGTGTTTGATTTCATTTTTCTCTGAACATTGATTTCCTACCAAGTAAGGAATTTGAGATAGAAAAGAATTGGAAAAACTTACAAAGAATACTGTGAAAACATTTCATATAAAATTACACAATGGATCATTGGCAGTATGTTAGCCAATGATATATTGTGGGTTTTTACAGAACATTGTAGCTTTTTACAGTCCTATATTGTGAAAAATTACAATTTTTGGTAAAATAACATCATGAATCATCAGAAAAAGTTACAAACTTGACAATATGATATTGACTAATATATTACCAATGATTTATTGTGTAATTTCATATGAAATGTTTTCACAGTATTCTTTGTAAGTTTTTCCAATTCTTTTCTATCTCAAATTCCTTACTTGGAAGAAAATCAATGTTCAGAGGAAAATGAAATCAAACACAATGTAATAAAACATTTAATATACATGACTCATTGAAAATTGGAGAAAATCACAGTCTCCCATAAGAGTATTGTGCTCAACGTAGAGAAAATATATTTTTGATTGTAACAGTCCTACGCTCAAAGTTATGATATCACAAAACTTTTGTAATCTGTTCACATCCAGCAGAGGTGTTGAAGTTTCTTACGCTGGATGTGAACAGTTTACAGAAGTTTTGTGTTATCATAACATTGAGCATAGGACTGTTACAATGAAAAGTATATTTTCTCTACGCTGAACACAATACTCTTATAGAAGACTGTGATTTTTTCCAACTTTCAATGGGTTATGTATATTAGATGTTTCTTACAGCGTGTTTGATTTTGTTTCTCTCTGAACATTGATTCTCTACCAAGTAAGGAATTTGAGATAGAAAAGAATTGGAAAAAATTACAAAGAACACTGGATATGCTTCCAGCGAAGGGGCAGCAAGAGCAACCAGTTCTCAATAAAGTCCTCTCTCCCGATCATCCAAGTGTATGCAGACACGTGAAGAATTTCACACGAGGAGTGTAACGCATCGTCCATGAGTTCGTGCACCTAAAATTCATACAAATTATATTATTTCGTTAATATTATATTCTGGCCATGCGTTTAAAAAGATTTCTACGTTAAATTATGAAGACAGTCATCCATTCCTCTTCACGTAAATGGGACAGTATCTCTAAATCATATTTTTGAAGTCTCAAGGATAGATTCGAATATGAAATTACATTACAAAACTTCACAGTACAAAGTTTTCAACCCGCTATCTTGCAAAATGTTTATTAAAAGTTCATGAAAATTAGGAACTTTACAAGACTTTTTGGTTGTTTCACTCAGATGATTAAATGATGATCTCAAATGCACGCTATAGAGAAGGAATTTTTCGAGGCATTCTCGTATTTGAGTATGCGACTTCCATTGGCTTCAATATGTATACAATAATCGAAGATCGGGAAAATATCTATCACATATTCCAACTACTTTCATTATATATATATATATATTTATTAATCCAACTCTTCGAGGGCGATTTTTGCGATAACATACGCACTTTGGGGACATTCTGGGATTTTGAGGACCGTCCTCAAAAAATTTTCTATCAATCTTACAGTTCGGGTACGTCCCCAAAATGTCTACATAGGCATCCACCAGATCAGGGACTCACTCGAGATACATGAATTACGCGAAGATACGGAACATTTCGGGGACATTTTCAAAAATTATGTACATAGAAATTCGTCCCGGAAATGTCTATGTAAGAAGACACCCGTTTGAGGACTCAATAATTGTATATCAATTATTATTATCGGGATGTCCAAGAAACCTTACCTGTATACCAGGGACATATACGGATGTCCGCGTTGCTCTGATTCGTGTTCTCATGGAATGTTAATGAGACATTTGAAATGAAAATTCAATGATTAACCAAACTGCGCGAAATTCTTGAATATTATTTATCTGAAAGTGATGGGAGTGAACTGCAATGAACCCAGTATCAATCCATTTAAATGATTACATTTGCAATTCCTTTGATACATCACATGGAGCGATGTTATTTTATTACCGAAGAGAAGAAACTGACTGCGCTTCCAATATATAAGTCAATTTATCTAACGACTCATGTTTTGCGTATACCTTATTCTCATTCACGAAGGATTCATTCCACCAAAGTGGCTTGACGTTTCACTTCAAACAGATTGTTGATTGGGAAACCATAATCATCATATTTCACTTGAAGACTCCTCAAGAAATCGAATGAGGTGTAAAAAAGTGAGGCTGAAAGTATTTTCCTCCATAAAATCCAATAACTTTGTCTCCTCGCTAAGTTATCAAAGAGGAATAGAACTATCATAGGATGTATAGTTTATACTATATCATAGTAATAACTATAACACTCCACTTGGAGTATAGATGGAATGAACAGGATTTAGATTGCATCAAGTCTGAAAATGGATCAAATGTGATTCGCGTTTGTTATCAAATATAACTGTATTGCTGCTGCAATTTTTAGCATTCTGAACGTCAAATCATCAACAATACTGTAATTCCTGACAATAAGTGGGAAAAATATACTGATCATTGACAAATGCATTTTTCAAGACTGGAAAATGCATTCGTCTCCATTGAATTGATACTGGGGATGAGGACTGGTCATTATGAGTGACAGTTTCAACAGAATACCATTCATTAGTTTCATTTATTAAATACTGATCAGCAGCTCATTAGGGTTGCTCAATCAATGCTATTTGGACCAAAGTTACGAGTTACTGACTAGCGCGTTGCTGGTTTTTCCTAATTAGTGTTTCCTCGTTAGTGCCTTATCAGTCATAGGGAAAAACTTGGGCCATTTCTACTGGCGTCATGTCAGAGGTGCACCGCATTTCGAGGACTCTCCTATACATGACGCAATTTGAGGACACCTAGATATACCACGCAATTTGAGAACTTTTAACAGGAGTACACCACATTTCGGGGACTCTGTCATACATTACGCATTTTCAGGACTCTCCAATATACCACGCAGTTTGAGAACTCATGGCAAAGGTACGCCGCATTTCGGGGACTCTGTCATACATTACGCACTCTCAGGACATCCTGATTCATCACGGAGTTTCAGAACTACTCTTCGAAATATCTATGAATTTTATGCCCCGGAGGCATATTGAGGAATTTGTCCCAAACAGCATCGGGAGGTACTATGAACATTGAATCAACAACCAAATTATAGTCCACTTCATCCATTGGTCAATTCTCATAGAATCAAAGATATGATTGATTAATCTAATAGAATTGAGCAATCAACGTCGTGTACTATGATTTTGTTGGGAACTCTGTGTCCGAGGTATACCGCATTTTGAGGACTCTGATATACATCGCGAATTTCGAGGACTCTCTGATGTATCACGCAGTTTGAGAACTCGTGTCAGAAGTACACCGCATTTCGGGGACTCTGTCATACATTACGCATTTTGAATAGAGGTGGTCTCGAGAAAATTCAAAATTCCGGGTCTCGTCTTGGTCTCGTCTTGGTCTTGTTGGAGTCTCGATAATAGAAATAAGATAATTCAGAAGGATGAATGTGTAATGTTGTTGTAATATCAGCACTTTCCAAAAATATTCTTGAAGTTTGAATCGTTCATGGAAGCAAATTGATAACGTATGTTATTAAACCTAGAAATATAATAGTAGGTCCTGATTCTACCCTTGCAGAATAATATGTCTCACCTGGAAACATCATTTCTACAACCGTAACATTCATCAACCAAACATATCCCCCCATCCGCAGTTCAGATTTTATTTCAATACACGATTCAAACTTCAACGATAATTCCTTAAGAAATAATAAACCTGCACAGCAAACGCTTCCGTTTCTATACTACACAGTCTAGAGCTGTGCGGTTAATCGATTAATTGTTAAAAACGGTTAATTGATAACCAATCAATCGATTAACCAATTAATTGCTTGATTTCAATTAATTGCTTCGTCAATTAATTGAAATTTCGATTAATTGGTTAATCAATTAATTGATTTTTCGGTTAATCGACTGATGGATTAATTCTTAATAAGAATTCTCAATTTTCGATCTATTAGTCGATTAACCGAAAAATCAATTAATTGATTAACCAATTAATCGAAATTTCAATTAATTGAAATCAAGCAATCAATCGGTTAATCGATTAATTGACGAAGCAATTCATTGAAATCAAGCAATTAATTGGTTAATCGATTAATTGGTTATCAATTAACCGTCTTTGTCAATTAATCGATTAACCGCACAGCTCTACTACACACATATATCATCGTTCACATGATAAAACGTAACAAGTCACATTTTTGAATAATTATTATTCTTATGGTGAAAAATGTTTCTGATGCGATCCCTCACAAATTTGATATGAAATTCGAACGATTCGAAATTTATTTCGAACGATTATTCAACTTCCAAATTGATGAAAATTCAGAAAAAATGGGGAAATCATAAAGTGACTTGTTACGTTCCGTCATGTAACCGACTATATATATATACACCAGGTTGTTTAAAGAAAAAATTGTTTTCGAGTGAAGGGTCTTAAACTCTTGATTCCGACCCCGAAGTGCACCTCCTGCAACCTGATGCCCCTAGCTTTAGATTTAGAGGTCGCTCAATCGAGTTTTATATTGCGATTGTGATGCCAATCTGAAAAACCACTTAAAGTGGGGAATTCAGGAATTTTGTGTTCATAATCTACTCCAGGTCGTAATTCTTGAACGATTCCGATGATTTTTTTTTTTAAATGCTCAGAATTAAATTCTCAAGAGAACTGTCGTTCCACATTTTTTGGTCCCTTCCTAATTTTTCAATAAATAAACAAATAGTGTGGGAAAATCTTCAATTTCAGGTATTTGAGCTTGTATCTTCCAAAAAAGTCTTGGGATAAAGTTACTATACAGCAAGATTATTACAGGTGTGCTCATTAAACATGAATAATTTGAATAATTACGGATTCAATAATTATGAACAATTTTATAAACAATTTTTATTAAAACATCAGTAATTGGGATAATCTCCGATGTAAATATGAAGTTCTCATTTTTAGTTCCTTGGAATTATCCTAGGAAAAATTTGAGTGAAAGAACAAAGATAAAAGCTGATATCCATATCATTGTTGTAAATAATTTTATAAACAAATTCTCAACTCAGAGGTGTTTTCAGCGGGAAAAATATTTTGTTTCTGTTTTTATATAGAGTTCCCATTAGTTACAATCTGCAATTAAATTTCAATTAAAATCAACACAAACTATTGTTGTTAACAATTTTGTAAACAAACAAATTCTCAATTGGAAAATTTTTGGATATGAAAAGAAATAAGTTTAGGGTTGTAAATGCAAAATATGGATTTCCATTGACTTCCTATCATCACATGACAATAATTTCCAATAGATACCGCAGGAATAATATGTTTTCCTTCCATCAAAGAATTCTCTCAAAGAAAAGTTTGGTTCTAATTCCTGCAGGAATTTTGATACAAACTGTGAGTCTTAGGGTGTGTGAAGGAATCGCGACATATTCTTTGTTTAACAATTTTCTTTTCAATAATTTCTTTTCTTTCAACATATATATATATATGAATTTGTATATTATATCGAATACCCTCCTTATTTGATGAATTTATCTTGAAAATATGATTCATTCTATTACCTGCACTATGTGCATCGAATGTATACAAAGGAATGATTCGGACCGACAATGCGGCGTCTACAGAGACAAATACTTGTCTCTTCCACCCCAATAAAATGAATCATCGGTATCAAGCAAATGTGTCCTTACTTGACCGTATTGAAGGTACCGTTGAAGGGAATAATTATGTCTAGACATTATAGCTCTATGCTTGGACTTCCTTATATACATATATTATATTTGAATTTGAATTTCTCTTAAACTCTTTTGCAAACTCAAGGTCCGTTAGATTTCTATTCCAAATTTTTACAACCCTTTACCTCCATATTGGAAAAAATTAGTATATAAGGACCCATTCTTTAAGGATTTAGCAGTTCAGTTCTTTAACTCAACTCGACAAGAACTCTTTAGTTCTTACAGAGCTCCTTAGCTCTACTAGAATTCTTTAATTCTTTCAGAGCTCTTTAGCTCTCTCGAGTTTTTTTACTTGAAATTCCAAGTCGTTACTTGGTATCATTTTGAGAAACAAAAATACTCTTTTGAGAGTAACACATACAACAGTACAAGTAGATAACATTTAAATTTCTTAACGTTTGTCCCAATTCTCAGTTTCATATTATCATTGAATTCTATTTTTCAGTGAAAAACATTAAAGAATTAGAAGAAAAACTCTTTTTCACGAGGAAAAGAATTCAGGAAAGAATTCGAAAGATTGCACAGGGGAAAATCCATTCCAAATCAATTAGATATAAACGATTTAAGCTTAATCAAGACCAGGATTTAGAGAAGGAACAAAAACTTCTCATAGAGATAAATAATTTGAAATTTAAAAGAAAAGAAAATGAGTGGAGAAGTAACCTGCGAATAGTCAATAACATTAATGATCAAAAATTAGAATGGAATCAGGATACCATTGTAGAATGCATGATAAATAATCAATTTAACAAAAATCAAGACAATTCTTATCCTTCACCCAAAAGGTGCATCTTATGTGTTGACCTTCGAATAGCATTTTATAAATGTGAAAATTGTAAAGACTTCTTATATTATTATTCAACTTTAACACATAATGAACTATCAGAAATTAATTTAACTAGTAAAGAGAAAAAGAAAATAATTCATTTTAAAAATTTATTCTAAAAGACAAATTTGTAGAGTATGAGAGAATGAGTATGGGTTATGTAAAATTTATGTTTTCAATGTATGTATTCATTTGCCTTCTAGAATAATAAATTGTAATTATTATATAAAATTTGATCCATTTTTGTTCAATCCCGAAATGAATATTTCCTCTTTCTCCTTTTGAACAAGGGTGTAACAAGTTACATTGTTATATCCTTTCTTGTCGTTACGTTTAAGGCAACTTGAACGTGACATAAGAAAAATTTTGGTGGAGGCGCCGGGTAACCGCTCATAAGGGGGGAAGTTGGACGTTTCATTGTTGGGAGGAACCGAAGATTCGAATAATATCTTCAAGATTTTTTTCAATATCTTTATATCTCATTCACAGTTTTTTCCATCATTCCAAGAATAAAAAGACGTAATGAATGAAGAAATTGAATAATAAATCTATGATAATCGAATAATATCGAAATTCAAAGGAAAATAAGATGAAAAATGAATAGATAGATGAATGAATGAAGTCAAATGAAATGAAATGAAGAAAAAAATAAAGTTCAAGGAAGATAAATAAACAAGAAAATAGATCAATGAAACAATGAATAAATGAATGAATAAATCAATGAGGAAGATCAATGAGGAAGATCAATAATGAATAAACAAGATAAATGAACAAACAAATGAATAAAACGAATCAAAATAAATGCATTGAAAAAATGAATAAATGAGTCAAAAATAATGAATAAACGAATGAATGAATGAATAAATAAATGAGTAAATTGAATGGAAATATTGCATAAACCGGTTGAAAGAATAAAATTATGGATGAAATAAAGAATTTTGAGAATAAAATAAAGACTTTTTGAGAATAAAATAAAGAATTTCAAGAATAAAGTGAAGAATTTTGACTCTCGAGAATAAGAGAAACAAATTTTGAGAAGGAAATTGTAATGAATCCATGCAATCTCTATGTCTGGATATACTTTACGAAAATACACTAAAGATCTGGATAAACAAACAAAAGACATTGTTTTGGGTGAAGGACTCACTTCTAATAAAAAAATCATCAAAAGTAACTCCACTCTTTCTCTTCCTTTAGGAGATAAAACGAATGAAGTGAAACAAACGACAGATTGTATACCTTCTTCCTCAGGAATACAGCAGGAAAAATTAGGTTTCGAAGACAGTGTTTTAAATCCAATTTTTACTTCTACCCCTATCAAATCCAAAGAAAACAAAGATATTTCACATGACGTTTCAATTATAGAAAATACCCTCGATGATATAGATATAACAATTATATTTACTGAAGAAATAGGGACAAAAACTAGTAAAATGACGCAACAATTTATACGAATTAAGGATGCGTTGGGACTCATACCCATTTATTCTGGAAATAATGATGAATGTAGTTTTCAGGAATTTTCATCAGCCTGTATAGATGCAAGGCAACTGGTAGATCCGGAATCAGAGGCACTTTTTGCTACCGCTATCAAATCACGACTTCGAAGTGGTGCTTTGCAGATTGTACGAAATGTCAATCCTGCAACTGTAGCAGCATTATTGAAAACGCTCAAAACAATATATTCACCTTGCGATAACGATTTAGAAATACTAAGTGAACTATCCCATCAATATCAAAAACAAAACGAATCCGTAGCAACATATTTTAATAGAATTAGAATGATGGGTTTTCGACTAATAGAAGCATATAAAACTGAACATGATGATGCAATAGCAGATGACAAAAAACAGGAATTTGAAGAAATTTGTTGTAAGGTATTTGTTCGCGGGTTAAAATCAGAGATCAGTAATTTAATGAAAGAGAAGAAAGATTTGAACAAAGCGGGTCCAGAGGCTATTGAATATGAGAAAGAAGCAATAATAAAACAAAATTTAAGATCAGCTGTAAATTCCAATGAAAAATGTGGTTTATGTAGTAAAACCGGACATAAATCGATAGAATGTCCCATAATTAATTCACCCCCTGTTGAAATGGGAAAATGCCAAATTTGTGATCTATTTGATCATACCGCAAAAAATTGTCCCACTCAAAAAAACAATCAAATTACCTGTCAAATTTGTGGTCGAAGAGGCCATATTGCTTCAAATTGCAGAAATAATGTCAGTTATGCAAATTTCTGTAAAAATTGTAATCGATCGGGTCATAAAACTCAAGATTGTAGACAAATGATTAATCGTAGTCGTGAAATTTGTCAAATTTGCAAAAAATATGGCCATATTGCAGATGAATGTCGGTATTATAGTCCAATTAAAATTGCACAAATGATAAACAAATGTCAAGTATGTGGTATGACAAACCATAGAACAGAAAATTGCAGAAATAATCAAGCTTGTAGCAAATGTGGAAAATTGGGACATTTAGCAATGAGTTGTAGGATACCGATTAAATGCCATTCTTGTGGTTTATTGGGGCATTATGCAACTCATTGTCCACAAAAATCCAATAACTTCAAATCATCAAATTCTAGAATGTGTCATTTCTGCAATAAAATTGGACATACGGTTGAAAATTGCAATGAATTGAGATATAAATTCAAAAACGAAGAATTTTGTACATATTGCAGAAATCAAGGACATGTTTCTGCAAATTGTAAGAATAGAATGGTGTCAAATCAGGGAAATGCTCAGGGAAACTCCCCAAGCCTCCCTTTGAGGGAGGCTGGAACTACACGAACCCAAGTTCAAACATTTCAAGAAGAATAGAAACGCATGTCACTGACGTTAAATTGACCTTACAACGAATATCACCAGTGGTAAAAATCAATGTTTTCAAGCCTACCTTGTTTTTGATTGATTCAGGAGCAGGGGTATGTTTAATAAAAGAGAGTTTTATCAAAGATCAAGTAGAAATTGATAGTAATGAAATTTTGCAATTGTCAGGAATATCGTCAGGAATAGTTACAACTTTAGGTAGAATAGAGATTAATCTAATGGGATATCTCACAATCTTTCACGTGGTATCTGATGATTTTCCAATACGTCAGGATGGAATCATCGGAATTACATTCTTATCAGGTAATAAAGCTAGTATCAATTGGCAGTTGAATTGTTTGGATGTTGATGATATTCGCGTTCCTTTTCATCATGAGAAAATATATACGATACCTCCTCGAACAAGACAGATAATACATCTCAATCTCGTTGAAACAGAGTTAACAGAAGGATTTATACCCAGATTAAAAGTTAATGATGGAATATATATAGGGAATGCAATAGTGAAAAATAATAATGGGAAAGTCTATTTGCCGATTGTAAATAGTACAGAAGAAGAAATACAAGTTTCTGTGCCTAAGGTTAAAATATATGAAATAGAACAGATAGGGAATTCAAAAAATTCAAAGATTAAAAAATCAAATCGAAGAAAAGGTTCAAAATCATGTAGGAATAAAAATATTCTCACCATCCAAGACAAAGAAAGGTTCCAAAAAATAATAGAACTCTTGAGATTGGAACATTTGAATGATGAAGAGAGAAATGAAGTAGAATATTTAGTAAAACAAAGTTTAAAACAATTCCATTTACCTGAAGATGTATTAGAGTATACACATGTATTGGAACATGAAATACCTACTGTAAATGATAGGCCAATACATACAAAACAGTATAGATTTCCACCAACATTGAAAGAAGAAAT
The DNA here is from genome assembly GCA_018340375.1 of Gonatopus flavifemur. Classification (NCBI taxonomy): domain Eukaryota; kingdom Metazoa; phylum Arthropoda; class Insecta; order Hymenoptera; family Dryinidae; genus Gonatopus; species Gonatopus flavifemur. The sequence continues at coordinate 285,634 of JAFFJZ010000090.1, forward strand.
TGCTCAACAAGTAGAAGATTTACTGAATAATGGAATTGTACAGCCATCACATTCTCCATACAACACGCCAATCTGGATAGTACCAAAGAAACCAGATTCTCAGGGTAATAAAAGATGGCGTCTTGTACTGGATTTTCGTGCATTAAATGAAAAACTATAGGTAATGCATATCCTCTTCCGAATATTATAGAAATACTAGATCAATTAGGTGAAGCTAAATATTTTAGTATATTTGATCTCGCATCAGGTTTTCATCAAATTAGAATGTGTGATAAGGATCGTCACAAAACCGCTTTTTCCACACCGAATGGACATTATGAATTTACAAGAATGCCCTTTGGTTTAAAAAATGCTCCTGCTACTTTCCAACATTTGATGGATATTGTACTAAGTGGATTACAGGGAGTTGAATTGTTTGTATATTTAGACGATATCGTAATCTATGCAAAAACTTTATCAGAACATCGTAAAAAATATTTGAATTTGATAGATCGTTTACGTAAAGCCAACCTCTGTTTACAACCAGATAAATGTGAGTTTTTGCGTCGAGAAGTTTCGTATCTTGGACATAAAATTACTCAAGAGGGTTTGAAACCTGATCCAAAAAAAATAGATGCTGTAAAGAATTTTCCCAGACCAAAAAACGTAAAAAATATAAAGCAATTTTTAGGCCTTGCTGGATATTATCGCCGATTTATCCATAATTTTTCAAAAATTTCAAAACCCCTAACTAAATTATTAGAAAAAGATGCCACATTCGTATGGCAAAAAGAGCAGGAAGAAGCATTTGAAATTCTCAAACAAAAATTATGTGAAGATCCTATATTAATATATCCTGATTTTTCAAAACCATTCGTGTTGACAACTGATGCAAGTGGATATGCTATAGCAGGAATTTTGAGTCAGGGTCCAGTGGGGAAAGATAAACCTATTTCATATACTTCCAGATTATTAAATAAAACAGAAAGAAATTATAGTACCTATGAGAAAGAAGCCCTGGCAATATTATATAGTGTTTCATATTTCAGACCATATTTATACGGAAGGAAATTCACAATAGTTACGGATCACCGTCCGTTGGTTTGGATGCGAACGGCTAAGGACCCAACTTCCAGATTAACGAGATGGCGTCTAAAGCTAGAAGAATTCGATTTTGACATTATTTATAAAGCTGGAAAATCTAATGTCAACGCGGATGCACTATCTCGAAACCCTATTGTCGAAGATGATGAGATTTTAGAGAATACTAATGAAAATAAGAATAAGGAGGAATTTGAACAAATTGTAGAGGATATTAAAACTCTGTATCCTGTTGATACAAAGGTTAGAAGGTCTTCAAGGCAACCTAAATTAACATTAGAAGGTCAGCAATATAGAGAATCTATACAGAAAAAACAAAACAAGCGAAAGAATAATAAGAAAAATATAAAATCACAAAATCAATATAAAGATCTAATGGGAGATTCAACTGAAAGTTCGAATGATGACATTGGACATTTAGAACCCGAATTAGAAGCACATAAAGTTCCACCTGATAAACATATACAAAGTAATTATAATATGAGACCCAGACAATTACAAAATTATGGGATAGATGAAACAGATTCATCTGATGATCAAAATTCAATAAATTCCAATATTGAGTTTTCAGATAGGGAAAGTTCAATTGTGGATGAACAAAGGAAATCCTATATGAATCATAGAAACAATATTTCTGATAATTTAAATGACTCAGATCAAGATTCAGAAAATGAAGATTATATAGAATATCTGATATATGGGAGGAATATATATGAAACTCGAGATCAATTGTACATGAAGAAAGATAATTATGTATTTTTATTGAATGAAAAAGGAGAACTTTTAGATGAGAAGATTAATAATTTTTCAAGATTGTATAATATTAAACATTTTCGAGGTATGGAACCAGGGTCAGTCAAAGAATCAAGAATCAAAGGAAAATGGTATATCGGAATATGCGTACAAGCAAATAGACAATCATCTACATCATATCAGACACTGAATAGTATACGAACAGGATTAAATAATTTACACAAATTTGTTGATCAGGAAGATATACAAAGTTTCAGTATTTCAAAAATTGAAGAAATTAATGGTCTACCTTGGCAAAATGTTGCAGATGAAATAAATAAGAGATTCAAAAATACCAGTATCAAAATTACCATTTGTTTAAACATTGTTGAACAACCGCCAATTTCCGAGAGATATTCATTAATACGAGAGGCACATTGTTCAGCAATGGGCGGTCATAAAGGAGTTTCAAAAACGTATTGTAGATTGAGAGCGAATTACCATTGGGAGAATATGAGGAAAGAGATACAAAATTTCATTGAATCTTGTTTGCAATGTAAATTAAAAAAATTAGTTAGAGTAAAAAATAAACAGCCAATGATGATAACCGACACTCCTGGTACTGCCTTTGAGAAGTTAGCTATGGACATTGTAGGACCATTTCCGATTACAAGAAATAATAGTAGATACATTCTGACTATGCAATGTTTGTTAACCAAATATTGCATAGCTGTACCAATTCCCGATGCAACTGCTATAACTATAGCCGATCAATTCATAAAACGGTTTATATGTGTCTTCGGAGCACCGAAGGTAATATTAACTGATCAAGGTACTAATTTTTTGTCCAAACTAATGAAAATCATAGCAAAAAAATTTAATATACAACAGGTCAAAACAACTGCATTCCATCCACAAAGCAATGGCTCATTAGAAAGAACGCATATCGTTCTGGTAGAGTATTTAAGACAATATACATCTAAAGATTCGGAATGGGATGAATGGGTTGAGTTGGCAACTTTTTCGTATAATACAAGTACCCATGAAAGTACACAAAGAACACCATTTGAATTAGTTTTTGGAAAAATAGCTAATATCATTTCAAGTCAATCTCTACATAGTTTTGAACAATTAACGACATATGATGATTATTTCATTCGATTAATGGCGAGATTAGATAATTTGCAAGAAGAAGCAAGAGAAAATTTAAAGCTAGCAAAATATAAATCAAAACAGAATTATGATAGGAAAATTAATCCTTTCACTATAGAAGTAGGGAAATATGTATTCCTAAGGAAGGGTATGAAAACAGGGAAATTGGGGAATGTTAATGAAGGACCATACAGAGTTTTAGAAGTTTATGATGATAAGAATGTGAAACTGAAAATTGGGAGAAAGGAAAAAATAATATCAATGGATAGATTAATACCCACAAAAATTAATGAAAGTGATTTTGAGTAGAGTTTTGTTTTTCAATTGAATATCATTTTCTTTTAGGGAATTAGACAAAGAATTATTGCCATGGATAAATCCCTTGATAAACATAACAATTTTATAATTCCCAAAAGAAATTGAAAGGAGAAAACACAATTACATGTGTCATATTTATCAAATAGAAAATTCACAAAATAAAACTCAAAAAGTAGTGAGAATGAGATTTTACCCTGATTGTAGTTTAGAAATTCGAAAAATTGTAGATTTAGTATGAATTTGTAATTATTTGTCCGAAGTGTGGAATTAAACTATATAGAATTAAATTAGGATAATAATTTTGTTTAATCATTTTTGTATATATAGATTTCGATTATTAAATTCGCAGGGATATCATTGAAAATGGATAAGAAAATTGGATGGCTTGGTTTATTTTTTCTTCTACAAATACATCTATGCAGCAGTTTGGTGGGTTATGACTGCGGAGCACCTAACACCAATATTACAACAATATCTTTGAAGTCTATTGGCTCATGTGAAATCCCAGAGCCGCGAGTAAACAAAACAACAGTTTATATTCAATTGCTCCAACTGGTTAACTTCGGAACGGCGCACGTACAAACTTGCAGAATTGAAATTTTCCGGGAAGTCAATTATTGTGGGATGCATTCCCACATATCAGCTGTAAATGGAGGGATTGCTGAATATATTCATGAAATATCTAGGGATCAATGTAAAGATATTCATGAGACCGGAAGAACTAGGATTGGGTCTACAACGATAGATGGCATACGAAAAAACAGCACTACCACTTCTACAATAACTTTAGCAGGATCTATTTCTAATGATGGCACCTGCAAAGAAACATCATATTCGGATCCTTATGGGAGCTGGGATAACGTGGTAGTTCAAGGAAGGGTTAAAATTGCAATTATGGATTATGAAGCGAAAACACACTTGGATGACAATCAAATAATTTTACAAACCGGGACGCGGTGTGTACTCAACTCTGGAAGATGCGTAGATTCAACAGGCAGTTATGTTTTGTGGGAATCTACACCCAAAGATACTTGCAAATTCAATAGATATATGGTGCTGTATGAGGGTTATGCGGACAGAATGATGGATCTATCCGAAAATTTTGCCGAAACTGTATACTCTGTCATAACACAGGACATAGCATTCGCCTTAACAACAGAATATTCACATATGTTGTGTGGGTATCAGTTGATTAAAACACAACATCCTAAGCTGTTTATTCTAGAAGGACGGAAGGAAAGTTTTTTCAACAGACCCAAACCTTTGAATGTGCAAGAATTGGATTTGTTCACATACATTAATAGTAAATTCGTTTATGTAGAAAAACATTTTAAAACTCAAATGAATAATCTGTATAAAGATGTTATGTACCAACGATGCCGTTTAGAACGTGAACTTTTATTAAATGCTCAAGTTCTAGCACTCCTGAAGCCAGAAGAGTTTGCATATAATTATAAAAAGGGTCCAGGATTTACAGCAATAGTCACAGGAGAAGTCGTGAGGTTGATCAAATGCATAGCTGTTGAGGTGACTATTGCTCGAGCTGAACTATGTTACCAAGAACTCCCAGTAAAAAGAGGAAATGCCCTACAGTTTTTAATGCCCAAAACTCATATATTGAAGGATAGAGGATTTGAAGTGCCATGCAGTAAGCTCATACCAACTATGTTCGAGCTTGAAGGGAATTGGTATAAAATGTTACCATTTCCAGCAGAGGATAAGGAACCACATATAATGACCCCTTTGGCACAACCTACTTGGAAATATCAAAGTCCTGGAAATTTGGCTAAACAGGGAATTTACACTGAAGAAGATTTAGGAAAACTTAGAGACTATATAATGTCTCCGTTTGAGCAACCCGCCATCGTTAATCAAATTGTACGTGCAGCTACAGGACAACATGTTAACCTGCGAGGATTATCGATCAATAATTTGCTGGATCAAAATGCCCTGGAGTTGATAGCGAAATCTACTTGGGATCGAATCTGGAACGGATTTAGCAATTTTGGAGTATTCAGCGCTGGGATAATGGGAGTGTTCATTATGATGAAACTACTCAAAATCATCATTGACACAATCATACATATGATTGCTTTGCATTCAATATATGGTTGGTCCATTTATTTGGTCGGAGCAATACTTGATTCCGTAACCAATTTTTTATTGCATATGAGCCATAACAGACAACTGAGGAATATGGAAAGAACTTCAAATGAAGACATCGAAATCATCGAAGAAAATGTGGGAAACAAGACAACAATTTATCCAGGAGAAGAATTGAAGAACGTCATAATACACGATAATAAACCAAGTCCACCCAACAATAAGGAGACGAGACCATATGGTCTAGATTAAAATACTGTAAATAGTTTAATGTTATGCCGAATTTTCACTTCAATAAAATTCGTCAAAAACGGGGGAGATGTGAAGGAATCGCGACATATTCTTTGTTTAACAATTTTCTTTTCAATAATTTCTTTTCTTTCAACATATATATATATATGAATTTGTATATTATATCGAATACCCTCCTTATTTGATGAATTTATCTTGAAAATATGATTCATTCTATTACCTGCACTATGTGCATCGAATGTATACAAAGGAATGATTCGGACCGACAATGCGGCGTCTACAGAGACAAATACTTGTCTCTTCCACCCCAATAAAATGAATCATCGGTATCAAGCAAATGTGTCCTTACTTGACCGTATTGAAGGTACCGTTGAAGGGAATAATTATGTCTAGACATTATAGCTCTATGCTTGGACTTCCTTATATACATATATTATATTTGAATTTGAATTTCTCTTAAACTCTTTTGCAAACTCAAGGTCCGTTAGATTTCTATTCCAAATTTTTACAACCCTTTACCTCCATATTGGAAAAAATTAGTATATAAGGACCCATTCTTTAAGGATTTAGCAGTTCAGTTCTTTAACTCAACTCGACAAGAACTCTTTAGTTCTTACAGAGCTCCTTAGCTCTACTAGAATTCTTTAATTCTTTCAGAGCTCTTTAGCTCTCTCGAGTTTTTTTACTTGAAATTCCAAGTCGTTACTTGGTATCATTTTGAGAAACAAAAATACTCTTTTGAGAGTAACACATACAACAGTACAAGTAGATAACATTTAAATTTCTTAACGTTTGTCCCAATTCTCAGTTTCATATTATCATTGAATTCTATTTTTCAGTGAAAAACATTAAAGAATTAGAAGAAAAACTCTTTTTCACGAGGAAAAGAATTCAGGAAAGAATTCGAAAGATTGCACAGGGGAAAATCCATTCCAAATCAATTAGATATAAACGATTTAAGCTTAATCAAGACCAGGATTTAGAGAAGGAACAAAAACTTCTCATAGAGATAAATAATTTGAAATTTAAAAGAAAAGAAAATGAGTGGAGAAGTAACCTGCGAATAGTCAATAACATTAATGATCAAAAATTAGAATGGAATCAGGATACCATTGTAGAATGCATGATAAATAATCAATTTAACAAAAATCAAGACAATTCTTATCCTTCACCCAAAAGGTGCATCTTATGTGTTGACCTTCGAATAGCATTTTATAAATGTGAAAATTGTAAAGACTTCTTATATTATTATTCAACTTTAACACATAATGAACTATCAGAAATTAATTTAACTAGTAAAGAGAAAAAGAAAATAATTCATTTTAAAAATTTATTCTAAAAGACAAATTTGTAGAGTATGAGAGAATGAGTATGGGTTATGTAAAATTTATGTTTTCAATGTATGTATTCATTTGCCTTCCAGAATAATAAATTGTAATTATTATATAAAATTTGATCCATTTTTGTTCAATCCCGAAATGAATATTTCCTCTTTCTCCTTTTGAACAAGGGTGTAACAAGTTACATTGTTATATCCTTTCTTGTCGTTACGTTTAAGGCAACTTGAACGTGACAGGTGATACGCACTAAATACATAAAACAACAATGTTTCCCCTTCTGAACATGTCAAGTTTTCAGTGATGATTTTCATTCAGCTGATACCATCGGAAACGTTCAATAATTTCTACTCTCGGAATCCGGATTGATTCGTTCAGATATTGGATCCGTAATAGCGTTCAAGAGCACACTTATTGTTTAACATGTGAAACCTATCAAAGCCCGCAAACATTTCAAACCGTATTCTCCGTCAGAAACTCTCACATTCAATAAATCATTTATTTTACCCAACCGTCATGCAACATGATGAGTTTCTTTCAGCTGATACCATCGGAAACGTTCAATAATTTCTACTCTCGGAATCCGGATTGATTCGTTCAGATATTGGATCCGTAATAGCGTTCAAGAGCACACTTATTGTTTAACATGTGAAACCTATCAAAGCCCGCAAACATTTCAAACCGTATTCTCCGTCAGAAACTCTCACATTCAATGAATCATTTATTTTACCCAACCGTCATGCAACATGATGAGTTTCTTTCAGCTGATACCATCGAATACGTCCAACAATCTTTTTTCTCGAAATTCGGATTGATTCGTTCATATATTGGATCCGTAAATACGTATAAGAGCACCCTTATTGTTTAACATGTAAAACCTGTCTAAGTCCACGAACATTTCAAACCGTATTTTCCTTCAGAAACTCTCACATTCAATAAATCATTTATTTTTCTCAACCGGTATGCAACGTGATGATTTTCATTCAGCTGATACCATCGGAAACGTTCAATAATTTCTACTCTCGGAATCCGGATTGATTCGTTCAGATATTGGATCCGTAATAGCGTTCAAGAGCACACTTATTGTTTAACATGTGAAACCTATCAAAGCCCGCAAACATTTCAAACCGTATTCTCTGTCAGAAACTCTCACATTCAATAAATCATTTATTTTACCCAACCGTCATGCAACATGATGAGTTTCTTTCAGCTGATACCATCGAATACGTTCAACAATCTTTTTTCTCGAAATTCGGATTGATTCGTTCATATATTGGATCCGTAAATGCGTATAAGAGCACACTTATTGTTTAACATGTAAAACCTGTCTAAGTCCACGAACATTTCAAACCGTATTCTCCTTCAGAAACTCTCACATTCAATAAATCATTCATTTTTCTCAACCGGTATGCAACGTGATGATTTTACTTCAGCTGATACCATCGGAAACGTTCAGTAAGTATTCTTCTGAAAATTCGGATTGATTCGTTCAGTTATTCGATCTGTAACAGCGTATAAGAACAGACTGGTGGTTCAACATGTGAATCCTTTCAGTTTCAATTGAATTTCCGAACAGCTTCTCCAACCACATACAGTCTAATGCTATGAATCAACTTATTGTTCAGGATACGTTTTACAGCTATCAACATTTCAGACAGTCATTCCATTCTCAGTCTAATCATTCTTCATTATATCACGATTGCTGCAAGGAACTGATATTTTTCAAGCTTGTGCATCCTGTTTGTTTCTGAAAATCACAAATGCTGTCAGGAACTGCTTCTTTCTCAATCTGCACTCATTTTCCTTGGCAGCCGTACTCGCAGAAACGCTCAGATACTGACTGATACTGTTCGAAATCTTGCGCGTTTTCAACAGCAGTTTTCAGCAGGGTAATTCTCTTATTAAAGAATTTCTGCGAAATTTTATGTGACTATATGCTCCACATTAACTTATATTTCGATAAATGAAAATTACATTTTTACTTTCGAGACCACAAGACTCTTGATCAAGACTCAGTGCAGTCTTGGTCTTGTCTCGAATCTCGAGTCCGATGGTCTCGTCTTGGTCTTGTCTCGAGAATCAAAACGAGACAAGACAAGACCAAGACTAGTCTTGGTCTTGCGGCCACCCCTAATTTTGAGGACTCTCTGATATACCACGGACTTTGAGGACTTATGTCGAAAGTACGCCGCATTTCGAGGACTCTGATATACATCGCGAATTTTGAGGACTCTCTGATGTATCACGCAGTTTGAGAACTCGTGTCAGAAGTACACCGCATTTCGGGGACTCTGTCATATATTACGCATTTTCAGGACTTCCTGATTAGGAATGCCAGAAAAATTATGCTACGCAATGCTGATTGATCAGTTCTTCCAGATTAACCAATCAAATCGTCATTTCTATCAGAATTGACCAGTCAACGCCATGTATCATAATTTTCCTGGCATCCCTGTTCTTGTTTCATCGCGAAGTTTCAGAACTCTTCAAAATGTCTATGAATTTTATGCACCGGAGGCATATTGAGGAATTCGTGCCAAACAGCATCGGGAGTTACTATCAACATGCTTCGAACATTTTATGGAAAATTGGAATGTGCCCAAAATGTTCCTGAAAGTCCCAAAAACCTAACCTGTACATACCAGGGACCTACGGATGTTCGTGTCGCTCTGATTCGTGTTGTCAATGTTGTCATACGGAATGTTTATGAGACATTTGAATTCGAAATTCGATGATGAACCAAGCTGCGCCAAATCCTTGAATATTATTCATCTCAAAGTGATGGGAGTGAACTGCCATGAAACCAGTATCAATACCTTCAAATGATAACATTTGTAATTTCTTTCATACATCACATTGAGCGAGGTTGTTTTTCTCCAATTTTTAGGTTCTGCGAGTGATAAATCAATGTGATTCCTTTTGAATCTAGTTGACGGCATGTAAGAGTGACATAGATATGTTACATTCTGAATAATCAACAGAAAAACAGATTGTGAAGTTTGTGTTATTGGGACTATTTATCTGAGATTCTTATTATTTTTCAGGAGATCATCAATTTACACTAATAACTTGAAGTGGAGTCACGTGATTTTTGACAAGTGACCTGGAATGAATTCCTCGCATGTGAATGATGTGAAATGACCTGCCAGTGTATTGAGATAAATTTTCTGCAAATGAGTATGAATCGTTGGAGATATTATGTCCTTCGTATATTGGAAGTGCAGTGAGTTTTCTTACTCTGATTAGGATGAATTACTGGTACAAAAGACACGTAGCTGTGATTTCCTTCCAGAGGGTATTTCTACATAACTCCATCAAACAATACAAGGATGTGTTTATAAATTAAGCGTCAGGGTTTTACCAATAGAAAAATGGACTTTTGAATCACGAACACAGAATATTTCCTTCTTTACCATAAATTATACGTGAAATGGAAAGTATTCAATTCATTTTGATTCTTACACATTGAATGAACAATTTGTTCATATCTTATTGTTTATAACTGAATGTATAGATGAATGAGGTTATTTCCAAGTGATTTTTCACGGTCAATCTCTTATAAGTATCTATGGTGTCAGTAATTCATGGTAACCGAAGAGACTGACTGCGTTCCCAATATGCAAGTCAATTTATCCAACCACTCATGTTTTGTGTATACCTAATTCTCATTCACAAAGAATTCATTCCACCAAAGTGGTTTGTCATTTAACTTCAAACAAATTATTGATTGAAAGCAATCATCATTATATTTCACTTGAAGACCCCTAGAGAAATCACCAGAAGGGGGAAAAAGTGAGACTGAAAGTACATTCCTCCATAAAATCCGATAACTTTGTCTCTTCGCCCAGCTATGAAAGAGGAATAGAACTGTCATAGGATATACTATGTCATAGTCATCACTGTACCTCTTCACTTAGAGTATAGATGGAATGGAAAGGATTCGCATTGCATCAAGTTTGAAAATGGATCAAATATCATTCGCGCTTCTCCCACTAGAGGAGAAAGAACCAGTGATGTAACAGAGCCTTTCATGAAGCAATGATATCACAAAAATATTCAAATGTCCGCTGCAAACAGGGATCAGTTACATCACAGGACTTCTGATGTACCTATGATATGAAAATTATGTATGAAGCTTTGTGATGTAACTGCTACCTGTTTGAAACAGACATTTGGATGTTCACATTATATCAATGGTATGAACTCTCGTCTGTTCTGATAAGGTGGTATCAAATATACCTGTATTGATGCTCCAATTTTGTTCCTAACGTCAAATCATCAAATATACTGTAATTCCTGACAAAAAGAGGGAAAAATATGTTTTTCATTGACAAATGCATTTTTCAAGATTGAAAAGTGCATTTGTCCATTTATACTGGGAATGAGAACTGATCATTATGGGTGATGGTTTCAACAGGATATTCATTAGTCTGATTCTTCAAATTATTTTGAGTAGCTCATTAGTTTTGTTTGATCAATGCTAGTTGGATCTAACTTACGAGTTACTGACAAGCGCGTTGCTTGTCTTTCCTAATTAGGTTTTCCTCGTTAGTGCCTTATCGGTCATAGGGAAAAACTTGTGCCATTTCTACTGGGGTCGTGTCAGAGCAGAGTTCCCAACGAAATTATAGTACACTTTATCCATTGGTCAATTCTCACAGAATCGAAGATATGATTGATTAATCTAATAGAATTGAGCAATCAACGTCGTGTACTATGATTTTGTTGGGAACTCTGTGTCGGAGGTACACCGCATTCTGAGGACTCTGATGTACATCGCGAATTTTGAGGACTCTCTGATGTATCACGCAGTTTGAGAAGGCTTATATTACATGCGTGCGTATGCTGCATGCGACATCATTAGATGAAAGAAGAGGTGAAGTGTTTTCCCCTAGGACTACTCTTTTCATCTAATGATGTCGCATGCAGCAAACGCACGCATGTAATATAAGCTTTACAGATGTGAAGGAGTAAGCACACGATTGCACTAAGACGCAAAATAACATAAGCATAGGCATAACGGAATGCGCAGAACCTGTTTTTAGGTTCTGCGCATCCCACTTGTGCTTATGTCAAATGCTTATTCATTTATGTGTTTAGTCCTGAAAGGCCTAGACACACAAGCTACGTAAACGTGAACGTAAGAAACGGAAGGCTGCGCTAAGACGAGAAAAACGTAATGCGCAGCCTTCCGTTTCTTACGTTCACGTTTACGTAGCATATGTGTCTAGGCCTTAATCATTTTAATGTATCGATACTAGTTCAGAAGTAGACACATAAACTACGTAAACGTGAACGTAAAAAACGGAAGGCTACGCAGAAATCGTATACGGGATCTGCGCAGCGTTCCGTTTCTTACGTTCACGTTTACGTGCTTGTGTGTCTAGGCCTTTCCACTGCAGTTCACTTCCATCCCATACAGCACGCTGGCCGCAATGTATTCATAAGGAATTCTTTATGAATTCTTGGTGTGATTCTTCAACAGTCCCCGTCATGACAGTCCGGGAAGAGGTCTTTTTGAATCCTTGGAATTCAAAAAGAGTTCATAAAGAATTCTCGAGATTTCTTCATGAATCCTTTCCGAATTGGCATAACGGGAATTCATTTGGAACATATCTGTGCGGTGTGGGATCACTTCGAAAGGAATAATTTTCAAGGATTCAGCACGATTTGGTTCATGATTAAATTTTCATTTCAAATGTGTTATAAACATTCCATGAGAACACGAATCAGAGCAAGGCGAACATTTGCATGTCCCTGGTATATACATGTTACGTTTTTTGAACATCTAGAACCATTTTGAGAACATTCCAATGTTCCAGAAAATGTTCGAAGGATATCGATATTACCTTCCGATGATGTTTGGGACAAATTCCTCAATGTGCCTCCGGTGCATAAAATTTGTATATATTTCCGAGAGTTCTGAAACTCCGTGATAAATCAGGAAGTCCTGTAAATGCGTAATGTATGACAAAGTCCCCGAAATGCGGCGTACCTGGGACATGAGTCCTCAAACTGTGTGGTATATCAGAGAGTCTTCAAAATGCGTAATGTGTAACAGAGTCCTCAAAATGTGGAGTACACATGACATAAGTCCTCGAACTGCCTGATATACGACGAGAGTCCTAAAAATCCATCATGTATGACTGTGTCTCCAAAATGCTCCCTGCAAACGATGATTACTGGCGTTTCAATGGGCCGCTGATGGCCCCGCAATGCCAGTGAAGCGCCGTTACTGGTCCTTCAAAACGCCTGCAATCGTGTTTGTGGGGCTGCGTACCTCTCCTAACATCCCCAACTCCAGAAAGCACACGAAGAATTCTTTTCCAAGAACAAGAATGGAATTATTCAAGCATTCTTTTCGAACTAATGAGTTCATATAGAGCCCTGCAGGAGTTGAATGATTGGGACATTGAGGAGTTCTTTGAGAATACCGTAATTATCATTCCAGTACTCTTAGAGAACTCGTTAATGTCCCAAACATTGAACTCCTCCAGAGCTCTATCACTATGAGATATGTGATTCCATTTTCGTAAATACCTTCATTCATTATAAAATTAGAGACGATTCATTTGAGTAACTCCTCATGGGCATTGGAGAATCGATTGTCAGCTATTTTCATAAATTTTTAAAAAACCGAGACAAGGATTTTTATTGTAAAGGAGAAACTGCTCAAATGAAATAACAATTCGTCCCCTATAAAATGCAATGTCATTTGAGTAAATACCTTTTCTCCCCTCCGGGCGGAAAGTGGCAACTTCCTGCCCGCTGGCCAAAACGAAGTTGCCATTTTCCGGCTCCGTCGAGCAGAAAAATAGTATACACACCTCGGGAAGTAAAAAAGAAAGGCTCAGATCACATGTAATTGACGGCCGAGGCGAAGCCGATTTCTATTCTACTGCCGAACTTTCTTATTCTACTGCCCTAGGTGTGTAATATACTATTATTGATTATAAAATGACAGACTATTTTTTTACCAACTTCTCAATTGAAGTATCGATTCTCAGCTGTATTTATGAATGTTTAAAAACTCGCAACAAAAATTGTTATCGCGAAGGAGGAAATGCTCAAATAAAACTGCAATTTGTCTCCTTTAAGATGCAATTTCATTCGCGTGCATCATTTCATTCGTTATAAAATAAGAGACGATTGATTTGAGCAACTTCTCATGGGCATCGAAGTATCGATTTTAGGCTATTTCCATAAATGTTCAAAGAATCGGAACAAAAATTCTTATTATGAAAGGAAGGAATGCTCAAATAAAATTGCAATTCATCCTCTATAAGATGCAATTTCGTTTGCGTCAATAGCTTATTTCATTTATGAAATAAGAGACGATTAGTTTCAGTAATTCCTTATCAGACACCTTGTACTTGGGAACAATTGATTGAAATTGCGTTTGTCTGCTTTATTCATACAACTGACGAATGATCATCAGCAGAAGAGTGAGTAAATCAATCAATGAAGAAAGATGGAAGTTCCGACTTTTTTTTACTGAAATTGTGAAAATTGAGGCTCCAGGTGCACATAGAAGATATTATCCGATCAGGCTGAAATTTTGCACAAAACTTAGTGTACTATAGAGGTAACTTTTCCGCACTATTAGGATTGAATCATCGGAAAAGAGTTTTTTTCGGTCCACCCCAATGAATATATAGTTGCGAAATGCATAACTTTTCATGATAAGAACATTCTCCTACACTGTAAAAGAAATTTCTTCTGAGGATTCAGAACATGTCATTGTGATTTTTTTCAGCTACTCTCATCTGATTTTTGGATAAATTTGATTGGGTTTTCAGGAAGTCCGAACAACTTGTCTGTAGTATTTCACAAGATTTTAATTTAGCATCCTGGAACTGTTTGGGAAATATGAATGAACATGCAGTGGGTCCACCCTGTGGGATAGAACCAATACAAACCGATAGGCTAAATCCTATCGGAATCGATGAGATCTGATCGGTTTCTATGCGGTTTTTGTCACAGTACATAAGGGTTTCCATAAGATTCTATGAGGAATTCGATGTTCTATTGGTTTCTATTGGTATGATTGGGAATTCCTGATAAGTACTGATAGAAACAAAATATCGTATCAGTTTCTATGTGGTTTTTGTCATGTTACCCATTGGAATTCATTGGAATCCATCGGATTTTTTCAACAGGGCAAATATACAGACTCCCATAATCTAAAAATCATTTTAATGTATCGATACCAGATTCCCTGCAGTTCACTTCCATCCCACACAGCACGCTGGCCCCAATGTATTCATAAGGGAATCTTCATGAATTCTTGATGTGATTCTTTAAGAGTCCCTGTCATGACGGTCCGGAAAGGGTTCTTTTTGAATCTTTGGAATTCAAAAAGAGTTCATAAAGCATTCTCAAGAATTCTTCATGAATCCTTCCTGAACTGACATAACGAGAATTCATTTGGAACATATCTGTGCGGTGTGGGATCACTTCGGAAGGAATAACTTTCAAGGATTCAGCGTGATCTGGTTTATGATTAAATTTTAATTTCAAATGTTTTATGAACATTCCATGAGGACACGAATCAGAGCAACGCAGACATTCGCATGTCCCTGGTATGTACATGTTACGTTTTTTGAACATCTAGAACCATTTTGAGAACATTCCAATGCTTTAAAAAATGTTCGAAGGATGTTGATATTACAAGGCTTCCTCATGATGCTGTTTGGGAGAAATTCCTTAATGTGTCTTCGATGTATAAAATTGGTATATATTTCCGAGTGTTCTGAAACTCCGTGATAAACTAGGAAGTCCTGGGAATGCGTGATATATGACAGAGTCCCCGAAATGCGGCGTACCTCTGACATGAGTTTTCCAACTGCGTGATATATCAGAGAGTCCTCAAACAGCGTGATGTATAGCAGAGTCCTTACACTGGAAAAAATATTTATTTGTCCTCTCTCCATAAAATATTCATTTGTAGACATTAAATATTCAATTGAATGCAAAAATTGATGAATTGTGGTGAATAAATTATTTATTTGGAAGACCAACTTATTTGGGGCAACCATCCCATTATTTAGTTTCATTGAATATTTCACTAATCGCAAGAAATATTTTATGGAGGGAGGACAATTAGACTATTCATTTGGTGGGAAGAATTTTTTTTTTCAGTGTAAAATGCGGCGTATCTCTGACATGAGTTCTCAAACTATGTGGTATATGAAAAGTCCTCAAACTCCATAATGTATAACAGAGTCCTCAAAATGCGGTGTACACATGACATAAGTCCTCGAACTGCCTGATAAATGAGAGTCCTAGAAATCAATCATGTATGACTGTGTCCCCAAAATGCGGCGCACCTCTCCTAACATCCCCAATTCCAGAGAGCACAGGGAGGATTCTTTTCCAAGAACAAGAATGGAATTATTCAAACGCTCTTTTCGAACTAATGAATTCATATAGCGCCCTGCAGGAGTTAGATGATTGGGACATTGATGAGTCCTTTGAGAATACCGAAATCATTATTCCAGAACTCTCAGAGAACTCGTTGATGTCCCAAACATTGAACTCCTCCAGAGCTGTATATGCATTCATTATTTGGAAGCGTTCTTGAAGAATTATTTCCTGTTTCTGAAAAGCGGATTCTTCTTGTGTTATCTGGTACGTCCCCGAAACATTCAGGAGTTATTGTAATATCTTCAGAAGATTTTTGAGCCGTTGTGATATTCGCAGAACATCCTGGGAACATTTTGTGGTGTGTGTCTTACATAAGTTTTGATGGGACCTCGTTCTGCAGGCTGTATAGGAACGTCCTGGTGCAGACTACATTCACAGAGAGGATTTCTTGGAACAAGGAAATTCCTCTTGGTGCTGTGAGAAAACTTATCTTGCTCAATTGTCAGACGGAAATTTCTTTCGCTTGGAAAATTTACATACCTGACTCAAGAAAAATTCATTTTGACTTTGAAATAAATTCTCTCACTCCAGTGAAATTTTCTAGGCTCTAGAAAAAATCAGTTTCAGGGACAAGAAAAATCTTCTCATTCCAAGAAATTCTTCCTGTGAGTGTATCGTCGCAGAAAACGGAAATGATCTTCTTGAATCCCTGAATACTTCTCGGAGAAGTCTCAACCGATCTCTTTTGTGAAACAGGAGATGGATTGAGTGTGAATTCAATGAATCCAAAATGAATACAGTCTGAATTCCCGACGAATCCTCCGTGATTTTCCCGAATCATTTAGTTCTGTACCACCGAAACGCTTATTAAGCATTCAATTTGAATTCGAATTATCCACAAAGAATCCCTTTTCACTCCCAGATAGAAATGGAAGAGCACCTAAAGAATTCTTGAAAAAGAATTCTTCCTGAATTCTTGAAAAAGAATTCTTTCTGAATTCTTTAAGAAATCGAAGAGAGTTCTATTTAATGGACATTTGAGAGTTCTTTCAATATTTTCAAAGGAGTCTTCAAGAGTTCTTCTAGAATTCCTAAAGAGTTCTCAAATGTCCGTGAAGTAGAACTCTTTCCGAATTCTTAAAGAATTCTAGATTTCTATGAGAATTCAGAAAGAATTCTTTTTCAAGAATTCTTTAGTTACTCTTCCATTGTTATCTAAGCTATCATGAACTGATGGCCTTGGTGGGAGTTTTCGTTCTATCTAGGCATGATGAATTTTGCGCAGGAACTCATACGACCGGGTGGTTTTCAAGCAGCAACACAATATACTATGAACGTTCTTCGAATTTTAGCTTGCGAATTTCGACCAATTTGACAATTTTATTTTTTACCCTTCAGAAGTCATTGAAACATTCAAAGTTTGCGGCAATGCGCAATCCCAGGTGTGCAATTTATTATTATTCAATTGGAACTTTTAATAATTACGTACTTTTTGAAAAAAGTTCGCGCAAAATTTAACTATCCCCTCCCCCACTTCCCCATGCTCGAATCCCCTTAAGACGAAGATATTTTTAAAAAATTGTAAACCACTTCCAATACAGTTACCCAAACAGCACCGAAAGTTCAGAAAACGTTTTAAAAACGTGTCCATAGTCCCACTGATTATGATTTCCAAAAGTACATTTTCTAAACGTCTCGAGAGCATTCATTTATTGTGCTGGGGAACACGTTGCGGGGACGTTGTTTACACATGCTATGGTATGTTTTTAAAACGTTTCCAAAACATCATATGAAAACCAAGTATTTTATTTATAACCTATAAAAATGTGTATTTATAGTTTTACAAAAGACCAAAGTATCAAACAACCATGAAAATACATTTTGTATTGAATATTTAAAAATATTTCATCTCAGAAGTTCAAAACTATTGGAAAAATATTAATTATCAAGAATTAGTCAATATATTAAGATCCACATAACCTCAAAATTGACGCGAAACAAAATTTCACTACCCAGCCAGCACCAATGATCAATTTGAATTCATAAAAGATCATGAAGACTTCTCAAAGACTTTTCAAATAGTCCCCGTTATGCGACTAACAATGAGTTTAATATGAATCTGATGCATTCAAAATGAACTCTTGATGAACAACCTAATGATCAGAAAGAACTCATATCGAGACTACATACTGGATTCTTTCTGAACATCAAGTTGTTCATCAAGAGTTCATTTTGATGCATTTTATTCATATTGAACTCATTGTTGGTCGCATAACGGGAGCTCTTTGCGGGAGCTCCGGTGCTGACTGGGTACACGCAATGTATTATAGAGATGTAAATGTAATTTATTGAATCTATCGATACAGGTTTCACTGCAATTAATATGCATCTCTTCTAACTGGAGAATATTAAAAGATTTGGCACAAGTTTGATCATTAAAAATTCTCATTTCAAATGTCTCATAAACATATGTTCCATATGTGTATATGGAATATTCCATGACAACCTGAATAAGACTACCCCGGACATTTTCACATCCCTGGTATATACATGTGATGTTTTCTTAACATTCGGAAACATTTTTCGAACATTCCAATGTTTCAGAAAACGTTCCAAGGATGTTGATAATACCTCCCGGTGCTGTATGGGTTCAGACACCTTGAAATTTCAATACACTGGAAACCGGTAATATACCATTTGAGTAACCAAATGTACTTGGCAGCTTATATTGATTTCAAATCTTTTTTTTTCAGGTGGGACAAATCTTATATCCCATCACAATTCTGAATGCGAAGAAATTTCATTCCATAATTTTTTCCTATATAGTTTTTTTTGGTAGGTTTTGATAACATTTTCATGTATTTGCCGTGCTGTTTATACTCTTTTGAAGTTTATTTTGACGCTGAATTAACTATGATGTATACTGTCTTCACTGAAGAATTCATAATGAGTTCCTCAATCCCCAATTGAACTCCCCGTATATTCTTTTTGCACTAAGGAGCCGGCAGCTATGGGTCAGTTGGTCTGAATCCTGCGGAAAATTTCAGACAGAACCGGACATAAAATGGTTTCTGAGCTTTGAACGGTTTTTATACCAGGAAACCCAGTCAAGAACTGACAAACTTTCTACCTGGTTTTATCCGGAATCATCAAAATATATCCTGTCGAAACCTTTCAGAAAAATTTTTGTCAGTTTTTGACAGGTTATTCCATTCCGGTAATTCCGGATAAAACCGGGTAGGAATGCCGTCAGGTTTTGAATGGATATCCTGCGACAAAAACCCTTAAGACAAATCCTTGAAATGACTGCTGTCCATGAAATTTCATGAAAGTTTTGAGGAGTTCTCGAACTGCGTTATACATCAGAAAGTTCTCAAACTGCGTGATTTATAACGGAGTCCCCAAAATGCAGTGTACCTCTGACATAAATTCTGATGGGTCCTTGTTTTGCGGGATGTATGAAAATGTCCTTGAAATGACTGGCCTATATCAACTGTCATGTACATTCACCATGAATCGTTTTTACGCTGAATTAACCATGATGTATTTTGTCTTCACTGAAGAATTCATAATGAGTTCCTCAATCCCCAATTGAACTCCCCGTATATTCTTTTTGCACTAAGGAGCCGGCAGCTATGGGTCAGTTGGTCTGAATCCTGCGGAAAATTTCAGACAGAACCGGACATAAAATGGTTTCTGAGCTTTGAACGGTTTTTATACCAGGAAACCCAGTCAAGAACTGACAAACTTTCTACCTGGTTTTATCCGGAATCATCAAAATATATCCTGTCGAAACCTTTCAGAAAAATTTTTGTCAGTTTTTGACAGGTTATTCCATTCCGGTAATTCCGGATAAAACCGGGTAGGAATGCCGTCAGGTTTTGAATGGATATCCTGCGACAAAAACCCTTAAGACAAATCCTTGAAATGACTGCTGTCCATGAAATTTCATGAAAGTTTTGAGGAGTTCTCGAACTGCGTTATACATCAGAAAGTTCTCAAACTGCGTGATTTATAACGGAGTCCCCAAAATGCAGTGTACCTCTGACATAAATTCTGATGGGTCCTTGTTTTGCGGGATGTATGAAAATGTCCTTGAAATGACTGGCCTATAGACAATGTCATGTACATTCACCATAAATCGTTTTTACTCTGAAATAAATACGATGTATACGGTTTTCAACTTGGTACGAACAAATGTATACTATAAAATTGGGATGTATAAACAGGTCCCCGAAATGTCGGATCGACATATATATATATATATATGTAACTTAATAGAACCAATTATCGTACCACTTCTTTAACTGGTGCCGTTACAGCCTGACTTGGATTTTGAAGAGGAGGTCCAGGTTTATTTGGTATAGTGGGTGTTGATTGATTTGAGATCTGAAAAAAAGTTGAAAAGACGTTGAACAAGAATTAAAAAAAAAATCCTGGTTTAGGTAGATTCTATGATCCATACATCACTCCAATAAGTATGAAGATTCAATAAAATTGGAGATTCTTTTGATCAACCTAAATATCAAAGTTTGAATAGAAAAAATCCTGTTCATCGATGCAAGTCTTGGTAGAAATCCCAAAAGTGCTGTATGTATGTTGAGAAATGTGTGTAAGTGCTTACTTTGTACCAAAATTGTTCTGTTAGAACAAGAGGTGTTTAAATATGTACAATTCTTCCATATTTATTGTATTAGAATTGTACTTACACAATATGAATTGCTGCGATGGAGGGCTTGACGCTTTGATTTTGAAGTGCATCAAAGGAGCCACTAATTTGAATGAACCTCACTATAATTCAAGTGAAAAGTACACAAAACACTTTGATCAAATTTCCCTGTCAATACTCCCATAATAGTTACATGAAGTGTGCACCTTCAACATAAAAACGTGGCCTCAAGAAAATATCTCATTGACTCACCTTTTTCTGAATATGTACAATCCTTTGAATTATTTCCATTAATCTTTGTATCAAACCCAAGTTTCAAATGTGTTATAAATATCATTAGAATTCTAAGATGGATAATATTTATAACACATTTGAAACTTGGGTTTGATACAAAGGTCAACCAAAAAATTATAACTGCTAATACTATGTCGCAAGGCTTTATCACAAAAACCCATAAATATAAATACAAATTGGAAATATCCTTTCCAATGATAAAAGTTTATAGAAATAATTCAAGAGATTGTACATATTTAGCAAAAGGTGAGTCGATGAACTGTTTTCTTGAGGCTCTTTTCTTTATGTTGAAGGTTATGTTTTTTATGTTAAGGTTTTTATGTTACACTTCATGTTACTATTATGGGAGTATTGACAGGGAAATTTGATCAACTTATGCTTTGTACTTCTCATTTGAATCATAGTGAGATTGATTCAAATTAGTGGCTCCTTTGATGAACTTCAAAATCAAAGCGTCAAGCCCTTCATCGCAGTAATTCATATTGTGTAAGTACAATTCTAATACAATAAATATGGAAAAATTGTACATATTTGAACACGTCTCGCTCTAACAGAACAATTTTGGTGCAAAGTAAGCACTTACACACATTTCTCAACATACGTACATCACTTCTGAGATTTCTATCAAGACTTGCATCGATAAACAGGATTTTTTCTATTCAAACTTTGATATTTAGGTTGATCAAAAGAGTTCACTGTTCACTGTTTTTCACCACTGTTCACTTTTCACGACCTTACCTTATTCACAAACAATCGTCGCCCCACTGGCAGCGGCATCATAACCATAGCGTCTCTGATTTTGAATTAGAGAGAGGGAAACCAAGCCAGGCACACTAGCGGCGCCTGGTTCTGTGGATAGTGAACTACGCCAAACTTTCTCCCCACTTGAGGTTTGTGTACCCTGGTACCACCTCGCCTCCACGTCGCCACCACGAAGATACGACGTAGAAACACACGCACTGCAACGTGGTGTACACGTGGAGTGAATTTTCACAGCTAGGTTTTGGTTAAATTATGAAGGTTGGAATTTCGATTATTGATTCAATTTTCTTTTTTTGCTTCCAATGAAACAATCATTGTCATTGGTTAGTCTTCTTTTTGGAAATTCAGGTAACATGCGTGACGTTGAATTTTTATAATAAATCATTAGATAATGTAAGACCAATCCAAAAACTGTTGCCAGTGTCTTATATATATATATAATACAAATTCGGACGAACTGTGCATTTTTTTATTCAATCTGCCTCTTCGCAGCACAATGTGAAGAACATTCTCATTTGATTTACAAAAATAATATATATTGTTGTCAACTTACCTTCCTTGAGATCCAGTGTGTTTTCATTCTTTCCCAAACTAAAAATAAATTAATCATTCGCATAGTCTTGAAATTTTGAAATGCTTGCAAACATCCAAATTTTGCGCGCCAAAACCTAGCTGTGAAAATTCACTCCACGTGTACACCACGTTGCAGTGCTTGTGTTTCTACGTCGTATCTCCGCGGTGGCGACGTGGAGGCGAGGTGTTACGATGTATCAATACCACGCAGGAGCAACGTTGATGCCACCTATCCGAATAGACGCATGCAGCGCCACCTATCCGAATAGACGCATGCAGCGCCACCTTTCCGAATATTACAATGCGTCCACGTCGCCTCTCCGTTGCGTCCACCTTTGTTCCACCTCGCTTCTCCGTTGCCTCCACTTTCGTTCCACCTCGCCACCACGTTCCTACCACCATCGTTCCACGCTGTGGCAACGTTGCATAGGGCGGACATTTCTCCGGCGCCTCTATGCAGACTCTACGTGTTTTCCACCTAACGGCTACGTAGCCTCCACGTTGTTTACGTGGAGGATCCACCTTTGTTCTCCGTGGAGGCCACGAAGATGTGCTGTACGGGTAGTTATTTCCGGATAAAACTAGCGATTGACCAAATAAAGGCATTCCGCTCTCCGCTTTTCCGCTCCATGGGAGACCGGGAAAGAGAATTCAGTAGAACGGAACGAGAAACTAGAAAAAAAACAGAGTTCCGCGCTGCTCTCTCCGCTGCATGGGAGAACAGCTTCAGGCCCGTGTCACATGAAGTTGAAAAAACGCGGAAAACGGAACGCGGAACTCTTGGTTGAAGAGAGAGGAGAATATTTGCCTCTCTCTTCAATCAACGGTTCCACGTTCCGCTTTCCGCCCTCTTTCAGCCCCATGTGACACGGGCCTTAGTCTGATCTCCCTATTAAAAATGTCTGACAGAACCGGGCAACCTTTTGAGCCGGATTTGACGAGTTCTATCTGACTTGCTTGGTTTGTATATCACTTTAAAAACTCACCGAATTGCCGGACAAAGCCAAACAGAACCTGCCAGATCCGGGTCAAAATCCTGTCTGGTCTTGTCAGCAATCGCCAAGCTAGGGACAAATACCGACCAAATCCTGACAAACAATTATCTGTCCGGTTTTGTCAGACATTTGAAATAGGGCTATTGATCTCCCAGACAGCACAACGTGCCTCTGGAACGTTTATGGAAGCTTTATAGAACGTAGAAGAGGTCTTTTGAAAGTTCAGAAAACGTCCCAGAGACACATTGTGCTGTCAGGGCTATTCTGAAAATTTGCTCTCTTCATTTGTTGCTTCATGTTCTCTTCAGGGAATGATCTGAGTTAACTTTCTGACAATTCTCAGAATTCATAAGAGGAGGATTTAGAAGATTCTCGAAACCGACGCATTAGTGAACTTTCTGATATCATTTGAAGATCATGATGAACGTTGAAATGTTGATCAACAACATCCCTTTCGAAAGGGATAATGTTCACTGATACTAATAGAATTCGCCGTTACAATAAACGTGAGTTCACATTACTCATTCACGTGAATGGCGAATCCTATTTGTATATCAAAAAGATTTTCTATTTTCCTGAGAATTGCTTGTGTGGAAGATGCTCCGTGTACAAATTCAAAAACAATGTTTGACAATTCATATTGATTTTTTCAGGCCCAACTCGAGTTCTTTATGAATTCTTCCTACTCTGGTGGGCTGCATGAGGTATTGAATATGTTGTTCTTTGTGTACTGTAGAAACCGCAGTTTCCACATCCACACCAGAGCTGCCAGAATGAGGAGAATAGTACCTCCACCATCATTGATATTAGGGGTGTGCGGGTACCCGAGTCATCGGGTTTTTATCGGGTCGGGTCGGGTACCCGTCGGGTCGGGTTTTTCAATTACCCGAGTTTTTCGGGTACCCGATTACATTCGGGTCATTCAAATATAGCAAACGTTTTCCTCAGCAGGAAATATTGTGACAGCAACTCGATCAAGATTGCTGACAAAACATGTGGAAGAGTTGTGCTTCCTCCATTCAAATTTTAAAATATGAAAAAAGAATGATATTTATAAGAAGGATATTTATTTTCATTGATGTTCAAGATTCTATATTGTGGTTACTAAATACGAAAATAGATAATATATTATTTATGAGATATAAATGTGATTATATTTTTTAATTGAATTAAAAAATAAATATAAACATTCCATGAAGCAATTTGGAGATTTCTTAATGCGCTGCATAATCAATTACATGGGGTAACAACCCTAATAGACTTGTAGTGAATATGGCATTCTTCATATTAGAATTGAATTCATATGAAATCCCCTTATTCCTACAATCGCTCAAGACAATTTGTCCTTACAATATCAACGGCAATGGCAACTTCGAATAGAAGTTGAAAATATTAAATTCAAGCGACTTTATTATATTCGGGTACCCGACTTGGAAAACCCGATTTAATCGGGTACCTGACCCGACCCGAAAAGAAATACAAATACCCGAACCCGACCCGACCCGATAAAAAGTGCTACCCGCACACCCCTAATTAATATACATACTCTCACCTCCACACGAAACCCTGCTAGAACGTGGAAAGAAACCGCATCCAAACGTATGGAAAAATATGCAGACAGGTCCAATTTCAACACGTTTTCATCGATGAAAACCGGATCCGGAAATTCCAACGTGAGAAAGAAACCGCATTCAAACGTATAGAAACATATAGGAACGTATAAAAATCCAATACGTTTCCAACTGGCAGTTTTAGCAGGGAACCTATACACACATGTAACTTACATGCATCAGACGGTAGTGGGAATACGCTTCCCTTCAATGGCAATGCCCCTCTGGCAACCCTGATTCACACTCGATATAGGTAGCCCGAGGCGAATCGGATCACTTGTTTTTCAATGAATAAAAATGATCAGGAGATTTTTTTCAGTGGGTTTGTGGATGAAGTCTAATTATATACATCTTTGACTTGAGATCATGCGAAAAAAGAATATTCATATATACAGTTCTTTGTTTTACAACGGAACCCAAGCAGCATCAGAATATACTATAAACCTTCTTAGAATATTCAAAATATGTTCTATGCACATTCCAATGAGACCGTTTCATAGGTGCTGTGCATATTTTTTGAATGTATGTGATCGAATATACGACGGTACGTTAATCGAACGTCGATCGAATGAATATCGTACATTTCGAATATACTATGTACCAGTGGCGTAGCTGATGGGCCACAGAACCTGCGGCGCGGGGGAGGGGGGAGCTCAAGCTTTAGGGGGCCTCACTGTCTTAAAAAACGGTTATCGCTGGGTTATAGAGGGCCTCATTGAGATTTTGGTGGGGGGGCCTCCGGAGTTTCAGTTACGCCACTGCTATGTACGTTCTGAGTATATTCAAAACAGTCTCATTCGAACCTTCTATGAACGTTCATTGTATGTTCTCTGTATCTCATTCGTACATTCCCAAGTAACACAAGAAGTTCTAAGAATGTGCTTGCACATTCTGAGAATGGTCTAGCACCTTCTTAGAAGGTTCTAGTACATGCTCAGAACTTCTTGGGTTACTTGGGTTCTACGAACGTTTCTATTTCGTATATACTTCGAAATTCTGTTGCTGCTTGGGAATGAACATGAAATGGTGAATATCCGATTCGCCCCAAAATCGGAGGCGAAGAGGATCATTAATAAAGATGGAATGTATATTGATGAAAAACGAATTGACACCTCGGAACTCTTTTTTGTACCCTGAACACGTTTAGAAATGAAAGAATTTTATTCCCCGCACTTGCGGCAAATCAACGGATCTGTGTGACTCTTCTTGCCGGCACATTTCTTACAAGACCATTCTTTACATCCACTGCCCTGGATTCAGTCTTGGTGGGTGGTTGTACGAATTTTTCAGAGCAAAAGATACCAGTATCAGTCTGTTGATGCACAATTGTTGCTTCTAAGTCTCATATAACCAAAAAAGAACTCATTATCCATATCGTGATCCGAATCACCCCATATACACAGAGGAAAGTTTATATTAAAAATTATTAGACACCCCCAACATCAAAACGTGTCTCTGGGACGTTTTATAAACGTTCAGAAAACCTCCCCTACGTTCTATAAACCTTATATAA
Organism: Gonatopus flavifemur; assembly: GCA_018340375.1. Classification (NCBI taxonomy): domain Eukaryota; kingdom Metazoa; phylum Arthropoda; class Insecta; order Hymenoptera; family Dryinidae; genus Gonatopus; species Gonatopus flavifemur. The sequence continues at coordinate 312,390 of JAFFJZ010000090.1, forward strand.
ACGTTCCAATGGCACGATGTGCTGTCTGGGACAGTATCGTACCCGTGAGATATACTCGATTCTGACGATAGGAACTATACCTTTGTATTTTCTTATCACTCCGCATATTAACTTCAAGAAGAGTTGAGGTAATCTGTCGCATACTCATAGTTATTTCCTTCACAATAAAGTATATCCCACGGCTACGAAATAAATATATGAATTTTTATTAATTGGTTGGAGAAGTGCTTGGCGCAGGAATTCAATGATTCAGTAGGCGAAAGTTCGATCCAATTTCTATCCAAGCAAGTTTGTTAAACGGATTTATTTTACTTCCTTCGAAAAGCCGATCGACGTTTCGGATCGATACGATCCTTTTTCAAGATACGAAATTTTAATATAATCGTAGAGGAGAGAGAACGTGGTTGAATGAAGTATCATCCGGACCCATCGACTCGGATGTGGGTAGTTTTTATTAATTGGTTGGGAAAGTGCTTGGCGCAGGAATTCAATGATTCATTGGGCGGATGTTCGATCCAATTTCTATCCTAGCGAGTTTGCCGAACGAATTTATTTTACTTCCTTCGAATAGCCAATCGACGTTTCGGATCGATACGATCCTTTTTCAAGATACAAAATTTTAATATAATCGTAGAGGAGAGAGAACGTGGTGAATCATTGAATTCCTGCGCCAAGCACTTTCCCAACCAATCAATAAAAACTACCCACATGCAAGTCGATGGGTCCGGATGAGACTTCATTCAACCACGTTCTCTCTCCTCTACGATTATATTAAAATTTTGTATCTTGAAAAAGGATTGTATCGATCCGAAACGTCGATCGGCTTTTCGAAGGAAGTAAAATAAATTCGTTCGACAAACTTGCTTGGATAAAAATTGGATCAAACTTTCGCCTACTGAATCATTGAGTTCCTGCGCCAAGCACTTTCCCAACCAATTAATGAAAAATACCCACATCCGAGTCGATGGGTCCGGATGATACTTCATTCAAACACGTTCTCTCTCCTCTACGATTATATTAAAATCTTGTATCTTGAAAAAGGATCGTATCGATCCGAAACGTCGTTCGGCTTTTCGAAGGAAGTAAAATGAATTCGTTCGACAAACTTGCTTGGATAGAAATTGGATCGAACTTTCGCCCACTGAATCATTGAATTCCTGCGCCAAGCACTTTCCCAACCAATTAATAAAAAATACCCACATCCGAGTCGATGGGTCCGGATGATACTTCATTCAAACACGTTCTCTCTCCTCTACGATTATATTAAAATCTTGTATCTTGAAAAAGGATCGTATCGATCCGAAACGTCGGTCGGCTTTTCGAAGGAAGTAAAATAAATTCGTTCGACAAACTTGCTTGGATAGAAATTGGATCGAACTTTCACCCACTGAATCATTGAATTCCTGCGCCAAGCACTTTCCCAACCAATTAATAAAAAATACCCACATCCGAGTCGATGGGTCCGAGTGATACTTCATTCAAACACGTTCTCTCTCCTCTACGATTATATTAAAATTTTGTATCTTGAAAAAGGATCGTATCGATCCGAAACGTCGATCGGCTTTTCGAAGGAAGTAAAATAAATTCGTTCGACAAACTTGCTTGGATAGAAATTGGATCGAACTTTCGCCTACTGAATTTTTACTACGAAATTTTCTCCGTGTACTATTTGGGAGAAAACATTCATCTGTTCATGAAGGACGTGATAATAATGTCTAAATAATTCATTCATCTAATTCAGTACATCACGAACTATACATTTGAATTGGATTGGCATGATTCTCAACGTTTCTTGTCAATGAAAAAACTCCAAAAAAGTAAAAAAAATAACGCCCAGTACATGAAAATCCCAAAAACAAAGAATAAAAAAATCTAAAAACACATTCTAAAGGAAAATTTCACTGCATTCAGGATTTCGAGGGGATATAAAAGGATATGCTCCATTTGAAAAAAAAAAAGATATAAAATCAATATGAGCGACCAAGTACATTGGTTATCCAAAGGATATGTGGAAGATTTTTGGTATACTGTAACTTCAGTTTGTTTAAACTGTATTGAAGGTAATTCATGATTTTCAAAAAAGCATTATTGTATTAAAAAAATAAATAAAACAAGCGTATCGTCCTGCCCGTATATATAGATTGTATTAAAAAAATAAATAGAACAAGCGTATCGTTCTGCTCGTATATATAGATACCAAAAAGTAAAAAAAAAGTAGGATTCCACAAAACATACAAATGTCTCACAAAAACCCCTAAAAACTCCAACACAGTAAAAAATAACGTCAAATCCCAAAAGCCATACAAACGTTTTACAATAACGCTTGAAAAAAAATCCTTGAAAAAAATACTTCACTCTTTCCGGAAGATTACTTGATATAACAAATATACCATTGAAAAAAAAGATGTGAAAGGCAACCCTGTTTCGGAATTCGCATCAACCAGCAACACTTGGCGTGGCCGATGGTAGAAGTTTTTAGCCTTTATTATATACAAATGAATTTTTATAGAACATTAAACAAGAAATTTAAATGATAAGATCTCATAAAATCTTCTTCGGCTTTGTTCTTGGTTTTGGTTTTGTTCTTGGAAATTGTTATTGTTTTGGTTCACGTGTGAATACCTTAGAAATTCAGCATTCCCAAACTGCTCAGTTTTCTGTTATCATTTGGAGGAAACACATTTCTAAATATCATGTCTGATTACGCGCCAAACGATATTGTTGACGTTTTGTTGTGTCTTGGTGAAGCGCGGGGAAATTATGTTGAAGCTATGAGAACGTTTCAACGTCGTTTTCCGGATCGGAGGTGTCGAAATCGCATTACGATCCGATTTCTTGAACAATGTGCTCGTCAAGGTCTCCTCAAATGACAGAGGAACAAGAAAGTTTATGCGGATGACAATGATCCTGATGTGAGATCGCTGGCTGGGCTGGCATTAATTCATATTAATCCGCATATCACTCTTCGGCATATTGAGGAAATGACCGGGATTCCTCGATCCACAGCTCAGCGTATCTTGAAGTCATTGGATTATCATCCGTCCCATATCACTTTGGTGGAACCTCTGACAGCTGAGGATTTCATAACAAGATTGAACTTCTGCACGTGGACCCAACGAAGAATTGAAGAAGATCCTACTTTCTCTCATCACGTGATGTTCTCTGATGAGGCAATATTTCACAATGTTGGAATTCTCAATCGGCACAATTGCCATTATTGGAGTGCTCAGAATCCTTACTGGGTCCGTACAATTAATCATCAACACCGTTGGAGTGTGAACGTTTGGTGTGGAATTGTAGATTCCAGGATCATAGGGCCGTATTTTTTTTAAGGAAACCTGACTGGCGCGGAGTATCTTCGTTTTTTGCATTTTGAACTCCCTGCTCTTATGGAAGACGTAAGTCTTGACGTGAGATCAAGGATGTGGTTCCAACAGGATGAAGCACCTCCTCATTACATGCGAATTGTTCGGGAATTTCTGGACGAGAAGTTTCCCAGAAGGTGGATTGGCGATGGAGGACCTGTGCGATGGCCACCTAGGTCGCCAGATCTGACGTCGCCTGATTTTTTCTTGTGGGGTTACATAAAAAATGTTGTATTCCGTGAACCTCCAACAACACGCGATGACATGAAAGATCGAATGAGAAGAGCATGTTACATGAGCACAGCAATAACACCTGCTACGTTGCAAGCAACTGTAGAAAACTTTCATAAACTAATTGCGCTTTGTCAAAGGCAAAACGGCGCTCATTTTGAACATCTTTTGAATGCCTAATGCGTCCCCGAAGATACACCTCCAGTTCAGACAATCGGCCCTTTTCAGGACCACAATGATGTGTAAAGTCCGATCGCGCAACTTCCTCGTGGTGCACATTGGGTAACGCTGATGCCGACGGCAATTTTCGGGAGATGAGACACAAAATACAATCCGATCTTTCCCATCAATTAGAGCGCCATCTATGGGGATTTCGAAAAAACGTTTGAGACAAAAGTTCCTTGGTTTTTAGCGTAGAATCTGAACCGGTAGTAAACAATAGGGGAATTCATTTTAAAAACATGAGTTGACCTCAGAATGACCTTGAAAGTGGGATCTGAGGTCAAAGCCCAGTTCACCATCGGATGTCCCCCTCAGATTCTTACATTTTTTTCCCAGACCATTTTCTTCTGAATCTATTCGTTTTCGAGATATTCTAAGTGATAGATGAAAATGGGACACCCTGTATATACATACTGGAGTGAGGGCAACAATATAATCGCGCGTATAGAGAGGGAGAGGTACAAACGGGTTTCAATGTGTCCTTGTCTATCCAATCAAAATGGCGAGAGAGAAATTCGAACGGGTGTGAATCCATGTTTTTTGTTTGTTAGAAAAAAGTCCAATTTACAGCAGGGTTGGAAGTCATTCAATTAAAACTCATTTAAATTGACGTTCAATGAACAATAAAAATTCAATTTTCAATTGAAATTTTTCTCAATTAAAAATTAAATTAAATTCCTAATTGAAATTTTTTTGCAACAAACAATTAAATTAAATTCTCAATGGAGGTAATTCCCATTTGACAAATCAATTTAATTGATTCAAAATCAAGCAATGGTTGATCCATTTTTCTTATGTTTTCTTGTTCTTCCTTAATTAACAAATACAGAAAAACAAGAGCGCATCAGGAAAATCAATCAATCATTGCTTGATTTTAAAGTAATTACATTTATTTGATAATCGGAAATGACTTCAATTAAGAATTTAATTTAATTTTTAATTGAAGAACCTTTCAAATAAGAATTGAATTTCAATTGTTAATTGGGTGCTTCTTCAATTAACTAATTTACAACCCTGGTTTACAGCATATCGATACATGATTTTGGTCATTGAATATCGAATCAAATATCCCTGAACATCTATTTGGAGATGTAAAATGGGAAAATAAATATACAAGGTATCTCACTAAACACTCTCACCCTGCTGAATGCAAATTCCTGATATAACAAAATGTGCAAAATTCACAAATTCAAAATTCTCTATTTTTCCCACGTTCTTTTTAGCACTAACATTTGGCAACATCGAAAAAAATCTAGCACTGGCACCAATTCTAATTTAGCTCTGAACAGCACCGACTGCTGCGTCATCTAGCTCTGCGAGTCTATAACCTTCTGGCAACACTGAATTTGAATCATTATTTTCGTCTAGACCTCGTATGATTTATTTGATCATCAGCCCGTGGTTCTGGAGGTAAGAACCAACAGTAGCAGACTGTTCATAAGGGATTACGGTATTTCTGCTGAGCTGTTGGCTGTACAGGAATATTGAATTTCATTCATCATACAGAGCTTACCTGTGTATATACCAATTTCCTGAATGGAGCGAATAGATTCATTTATACCTTCCTCAAACTTTTTGTGTTTTTTTTTACAAATAACCTCTTCATCATTTATTCATTAATTCATTCATGAATTTTTTCAAGTCATATATAAAAGTATATATAATTCCAGGTTATTTGTGTGCGTTTGATTGTTGTTTTAATGACCTGTTATACCTGTAATGTAGTACCCAGCAATTTATCCATTTTTCAATTATTGTTTCAATATTATAATAACCTGTCAACACATCGCCTCATTGACAGGTTATTTGTTCATGTTTTGACAATGTATAGACCACACCACACTGAAATCAACGCTATTGGATGTTTGGATTATAATATACATTAACTGAAGTGAATGCTATTGGATATTGGAAGAAAGGAAAAAGGACAGAATATTGGATCTCCCAAGAAGGAAAGAGACAGAATATTTCTATGCCAATGGAAGAAACCCTCCCGAATTCCGATGATGAAAAACTATAGTCGCTATCGTGATTAAAATAAATCGAAAGTGGCGATGATGATGAAGAAAAATCCTGATGTTTTGATCGCATGAAAATTTGAAACGTCTGTATCTCGGAATCGCGTGAACAGATCAACTTCGTAGTGTGCTTAATCGAAAGTGTGTATCCGAATTATATAATAGAAGTGTGATTATTTTTTCGTGGAAGTCAATGTGTGATGAGTTATTGTGGGTTAAAGATTTTTTGACTATAGAAAATCTTGGTTTTCGTGTAAAGATACACGGTAGCGCATGACTTATGCTTTTTCATTTTCGTTTTTTTTCTTTCAGGGTCTTCATGTACTTGGCGTCGGAACGCTATCGCGTCTCTCGATGGGATTATGATGCGGTTACACCCTTCCTCAAGTGAGAATTAAATCACAAATTGTCAACGAGATTGCGATCGAATCAAAAAACGACAGTATCAGTGAATTTCCGAAAACGTCACCCTTTGGTCGTTTTAAGGTCGCTTTCTCGTTTCCAATCCAAAATGAACTCTTTCCGATTACTTCCCGTGATTGTTATCCATGCGCGTGATTTACATATTCATAGGACATTCAGTAAGCAGCTGATTCAATTTGAAATTGTAACAATATGAAAAACCATCGGGAAACCTAGAACTTATACGAAATCCGTCGGTTGGTCGTTCCATAGTCGCTTCATATGTCCGCACTTGATTTGCGAATAATTAACCCTGAGGTGAATCTTCCAATAGGATTATGATGCGGTTACAGCCTTCCTCAAGTAAGATATAAACCACAAATTGTCAACGAGATCGCGATCAAATCAAAAAACGAAAGTATCAGTGAATTTCCGAAAAAGTCACCTTTTGGTCGTTTTAAGGTCACTTTACGGTTGTTTTCTCGTTCCCAATCCAAAATGAACTCTTTCGGAGTTTTTCCCGTGATGAGTATCCATCCGTTCAATTCACATATCAATAGCCTTTTCAGTGAACACATACTCATGCATTCCGAAATAACAATCATATGAAAGACAAATTTATTTGACCTGAACATTATGTGAAAGTCGTTTGTTAGTCGTTCCAGGGTCGTTTCGTCGTTCTTGTTACGTTGCCGCGTCCCTGCTTCGGTAGGCGTGATTAGTTGCTCCCTCGCTCCCCTCTTCGCCACGTGTCCTTTACTCAAGCTCCGCCCCTCACGCTCAACGCGTTCCGTTGTACCGAGCCGATTTGCTTCCAAAAATTCCTCTTTTTCAAACGATCCAAACAGTACCTCAATCATCGAATTCCAGCATGATGTTTATGTCAATTGATAGATCAAAGCCTCTACTTAATGATGCTTTTTTGTTTTTTTCCCTGCGCTCAATTATTCTTAAAAAACACGAATTTTTCTCAAAGTCGCTTTATGGTCGTTCCTAGGTCGCTTTGTTGAACAAAACGACGGTCGCTTTGTTCCACCAGGGGAGAACCTGATAGCAGATTGTTTGTAAGGGGGTTATGGTATATCCGATAAGATTTCACCTGAGAAGTAATTCATAAATTTGAATCATTATTTTCGACTAGACCTGTAACGGTACGAATGTGTCATAGACATTCATACGGTTACAACACCGCGCGATAGTGAAATAACATAAAATAATTTCCAAAGGAAAAATGAATAATTGAATTATGAAGAGATAAAGACGTGTCCACATGCCTTCGATGAAAATAAGGTATACACGCGAAGTATAGAGAGTAGAATACCGAACGAAAATTCGTCGAGCGAACGCGTTATGAAAAAATGTCAACATCGTCGGCATACGAAGGATGTATGTATTCCGGTAACTAACATATAAACAATGACATAATAGCGTTCGATCGACGAAAAACGTGGAAAGAGAATAGAGAATCACATGCGAGTGCACCAGACAAAATTCTAAGAAAGAATTAAAGACCGCGTCAGAATAAAAACAATTATTAAAGATTTCTTGCACCTCTATAGCAAAGTCTCGGAATGTAAGATCATTCAAATTTGACAAACAATCGATCCATAATCTATATCTAATATTATACATAAATAACCAATGATAAGAGACCTCGCGCGTTATCAAATTATTCGATAACTCGATAACAAAGCTTATAAACAAAACCGACAGATGTTGTAGTCGCATGTGATTCAAAATAAACTTTTCACAATATAAATATAGGTAAAAATCAATGTTAAATTAAACTTGAGAATATCTTCTCGATTATTAAGCCAAGGCACATACACACTCTCGTGAACGAGAATTCAAATAAGGGGTTTACCTCACAGATTCTTTTCAGCTGAATCCCCTCGACTTCTTCTCATTGCGAGCAGAACGTACACGTGGATTCATTGCAAATCAGAGTTATATACGCATACCTGAGGGACAGTTACCGTACTTATTGCAAGTTACGTATACTGCTTTCTTACGTGTGTAGTTCAGAGATTTTCTCGACTTCAATCTAAAATTATGTACGAACAATTAGGATAGACAAATGATTTGTGAATTTCCCTTCGCTTATAGATTCGGAGTCAGAGGGATATACATAAGGAGGAAGGAGAATTATTATATGACACACGTCTTTTATAACTGTTGAATAGATTCTTCCTCCGATATTACATAGGCTTTGTTCATTTCAATTAACCTAAGAAAGGTTCCATATCCCTCTCGATCGTTAAATTACAAGTCATTGAGATTTTCTTCGGGGTGTAATCCGTCATACGGAGTTCTCTCGTTAAAGGAAGGAACCATCTTGGAGAATATAGAGAGGAAGCGGCACATAGCCCCTTGAGGTAAGATACCAAAAAGTTCATTCTAAAGATCAATAAGTATCTTCACAGTAAATTAATTATTATCAAAGAAAACATTACAGACCTTGTATGATTTATTTGATCATCAGCCTGTGGTTCTGGTGGTAAGAACCAACAGTAGCAGACTGTTCATAAGGGATTACGGTATATCTGCTGAGCTGTTGTCTATAAAGGAATATTGTATTTTATGAATAATACATCATACAGAGCTTACCTGTGTATATACCAATTTTCTGAATGTAGCAAATAGATTTATTTATAGCTTTCTCAAACTTTTTCTGTTTTTTTTTCACAAATAACCTCTTCATCATTCATTCATTAATTCATTCATAAAATTTTTTCAAGTCATATATAAAAGTATATATAATTCCAGGTTATTTGTGTGCGTCTGATTGTTGTTATAATGACCTAGTAACTTGCTATTCATCCATTTTTTTCCTTAATGATCTGTATTTCATATAATCAGAATACAATGAGGCTTTCTAACCTTACACAAGGTTTTGTAGGGTATAATTTGGTTTTCATTTATCAACGAATGGAAGGTTGATAAGATCTTTGTGCAAAGAAGCACGAGGTGGACAGGGTACCCAAGGTATAATGGTGAAGAAGAAACACGAGTTTCAGCGCCGCCAGGGAGTTGTCTCGGAACTATGAGTAATATATATATATGTATATTTATACATGTATATACCAAGTATATCACGTGACCATATTAGATATTCAAAAATTAGCAAAAATGATTTGATACATTCCGATATGTATTCGTACCATGGGGATAAATATGAATGAAAAATATAACTTTCATTCATATTGAAAAAATCATGGACTTATTCTAATGATGAATCTGATAGGGATGAGGATTTGAAAACACATGAATGAAATATGTATGTACATTCATATACAAACGTTTTTTTTCCAATATGCAAGTAATTAAGAATTACCTGCAAGAAAATTAGGTTGAAAAACATCAATAACACATGAAATCGACAAAATTATTTTCATTCAAAAAAATTATTTTCGTCTCCCAGGTTATGCGGGATCTTGATTGCGGCTTAGGGGACAGTCATCATCGGGAACGCGCATCAAATGTCTGATGAATTTTCGAAGATAAAATTTTTGAAGAACAGAAAAGATTTGAACATGGATCCTACCTATCGCCTATCATCACACTCTAATCACCAATTTTCAATTTCAATTTCACAAAGTAGCTTTATTCATCATTTAACATCGTATAAACAATATCTCATTATTACATTTAGTTGTATAGTCCCTGCTTATAGCTTAACCTATCAATACCCTGGTAAAAAAATCTCTCTGAATCTCTCTGAAAATTTCACGTTTCAGAGAAATTCAGAGGGATTCAGAGAGATTCAGGAAAATTCACGTGGATTCAGAGACTGGTACATTAGCAGAAATTTTGCGTTGAAGGTTCCAGCATAATTCAGAGAGATTCAGAGGAATTCAGAGAGATTCAGAGAAATTCAAACAGGTTTCGGAAATGTATAATTGAACGGAATTATTAGTGGGAAAATGTCAGAGAGGTTCTGAGGAATTCAGGAAAATTCATGAGGAACGAATTCAATGAAATTTTTAGTCCAACATTTCAGAGACATTTAGGGAAATTCAGGAGGATTCAGAGACCAGTACATTGGCAGAAATTTTGCATTGAAGGTTCCAGCATAATTCAGAGAGATTCAGAGGAATTCAGAGAGATTCAGAGAAATTCAAACAGGTTTCGGGAATGTATAATTGAACGGAATTATTAGTGGAAAAATGTCAGAGAGGTTCTGAGGAATTCAGGAAAATTCATGAGGAACGAATTCAATGAAATTTTTAGTCCAACATTTCAGAGACATTTAGGGAAATTCAGGAGGATTCAGAGACCAGTACATTGGCAGAAATTTTGCATTGAAGGTTCCAGCATAATTCAGAGAGATTCAGAGGAATTCAGAGAGATTCAGAGAAATTCAAACAGGTTTCGGAAATGTATAATTGAACGGAATTATTAGTGGGAAAATGTCAGAGAGGTTCTGAGGAATTCAGGAAAATTCATGAGGAAAGAATTCAATGCAATTTTTAGTCCAACATTCCAGAGACATTCAGGGAAATTCAGGAGGATTCAGAGACCAGTACATTGGCAGAAATTTTGCATTGAAGGTTCCAGCATGATTCAGAGTGATTCAGAGGAATTCAGAGAAATTCAAACAGGTTGCGGGAATGTATAATTGAACGGAATTATTAGTGGAAAAATGTCAGAGAGGTTCTGAGGAATTCAGGAAAATTCATGAGGAACGAATTCAATGAAATTTTCAGTCCAACATTTCAGAGACATTTAGGGAAATTCAGGAAGATTCAGAGACCAGTACATTGGCAGAAATTTTGCATTGAAGGTTCCAGCATAATTCAGAGAGATTCAGAGGAATTCAGAGAGATTCAGAGAAATTCAAACAGGTTTCGGAAATGTATAATTGAACGGAATTATTAGTGGAAAAATGTCAGAGAGGTTCTGAGGAATTCAGGAAAATTCATGAGGAACGAATTCAATGAAATTTTTAGTCCAAGATTTCAGAAACATTCGGGGAAATTCAAGAGGATTCAGAGACTGGTACATTGGCAGAAATTTTGCGTTGAAGGTTCCAGCATAATTCAGCGAGATTTAGAGGGATTCAGAGAGATTCAGGAGCTTTCCGAAGTGTGAGACCCGGGGCGTCAGGGGCGTAGAATGAAGGAATAGGAATTCATAGTTCTTGCCCCAGACGCTCCGGGTTAAAAACTCCGAAAAGCTCCTCTGAGAAATTCAGGATAAATCAGAAAATGATACGGTAAGGAAAATTTTGGATCCAGTATTTCAGTGATATTCAGGGATTTCCAGAAAGATTCACCAGCAGCGAATTAGGAATAATTGTGCATTGAACTGTCCAGTAAGATTGAGAGAGATTCAGGAAGTCAAAGATATGCGGAGCGAAATAAATTCAATAAAATTTCCCGTTCAAGATCCCAGTGGCTCCCAGGTAGTGTCAGAGACATTCAGGGTCAGTTGAATCAGGAAAACTGTACGTTGAACTACTCAGAAGGATCCAGGAGAATTCAAGAAAGCACAAAAGGAAGTAAATTCAGTCATGTTTCCAGTTAAAAATTCCAGAGGAAGTCACAAAAAGATACAAAAGCAGGTAAATTGAGAAAAATTCTGCGTTCAACTTCCTAAAAGAACTCAGAAGGATTCAGTGGGATTCATAGACAATCAAATCAATTCAGACAAATTTACGTAAAAAAATTGCAATATTATTTATTACAACAATCATCTTTCACAAAATTTCATATGATTTCCCTGACCTTTGAGTGCCCTTAATCACCCAAGCATCCATAAGGAATAGTGCTAACGAAAACATCATTACGAATTTTCATTGAAATAGATGGATTTTTTAGACCCTCAGAGATTTGTATAATTGATAACTCTTTCTTGTTTCCGATACATTTTTTGATATGACTGATCTTTACATTGTTGGTACGGATGAAATCATCATCTGCAAATTCCAATTCACGCATAAACAACATATCTTTGAAATGTAGCCCATCATATATTCTACAAATTTTTGTTATGATACCTATTTGACCGGTTTCGGTTTCAACAATAGAATTATTTTTCCTCTTCGAATGTCCGTACAATTCTACTGAATATTTGATGCCTCTGCAGATCATTTTTTTGAAAGTCATACATTGTACTACTATGGCACCTCCTAAATGTTCCCGCTCTTCAGGAAGTAATTCATATTTTTCTCCTTTACCTATCATAATGATGTCTTCATTCTGAGAGAAATTCTTAAATCTCTGTCTACTTGTGCAAACCTCATCACAAAATTGACGAACTGTATCATCAATACCCAATTTACTTTCAAAGTGAGGAACACTTTGATATACTAATAATCTATATGCTACTTGTACAACTACACGAGCAGGACTAGTTTTCAGATTCATCAACACCCTATTTTGATTTTCAAAATGAAATGTGTTGTGCGCCCACAAAGGACCCCAATTCTCTACACTTCTACAAAGGTGCAGAAGGAGATGTACATTGTATGACATATGTTGCTTTCCATATAATGATTGAAAGTCAATCACAAATCGAATTAGCGCAATATTTGCGCTTTGTAACATACTAGGTGTGATATATTTTTGTAAAAGAATATTCAGTGCGTATACAAACAAAGCTAAATGATTCAAATATTTGGCTGGTAAAACTGACTGCAAACACACTAAGGAATAAAAGATTGTCCATGATCTCCACTCTGACGCTTTCCATAATCGTCGTTCTTTCAAAGCCCTCGGCGTCCTGGTAATACATTTCGGTGTTTGTATTGATATTAAACGAGATTCTATGATATCCATTTTTTGTGGCGATCCTACATAATATTCCTTCCCAGATGAAGTTAATAGTATTTCCGTGTATTGTCGTTGAACGCCCAGAAGACAGGAATGCATATAGTCTGGATCGAAGCCATCAACAAGATCAAAGTAATTCAGATTCATTAGAGACGAAGGCCCCCGAACACCTTTAACGTCAATTCCGTCTACTGAATTATGTGCCAATATCATGTTTTCTTTGATTGATTCATCTGTTCGATCAGGTGGAACAGTTTTGCAAACAGTATATTTTCTATAAATCTTTGACACACCCTGATGTTTGGAAATTTCAATACCTTCCGTTGGGTTTTCACAGAATGTGCATCCATATACACCATTACATTGTTTCATATTCAATAACTCTGATCGTGCCATGGAATCGACAGAGCAAAGAAGTGGGAGCACTAAACTAGTCACAGTTTCGGTATCATTCAACATCCAAGTAATTCCTTTTGATGATAATTCATTTGCTTGCTTGACGAAAGGCTCCAAAAATATGTTCATATCAGGCTTGCATTTATCAACCCATAAACCTACAAGTAGCATATGTTTTTTTCTGATCGCAAAGGGCAGTTCATTTATCATGACGTAAATAGGCCAAACTGATGAGGTACTGGAATCTGCTGGTTTACATCCATCAGTATTAAACGTATAAGATAAATTATATTTGCTGTTCAATAAGCCATTGGGCGAATCCCATTTGCGATATATTTTTCCATCAAATATATCTTCTAAAATTCCGTTATCAGATTTCCTTCTTCTGTTGAGTATTTTTTCAAGACCTCTCCGCACTTCACGTTTCTGTAGTAGATCACGTAATTGATTGTTGAAATCCAACTCCAAAAAGAAAGATGTCAATTCAGAAATCTTGAATTTTGACCCACAGGTACAAGTGAAATATCCTTCAACGTCTGATCGTTTTCCTATGTACTTCTTGCAATTTGTACAGTACATATGGTAATTAAAAGTGTTCGTTTTGACAGGGAAGTGCTTCAGTAATCGGTACTTAGTATCAGGCAAAATGTTCTTCTGGAAAATTGTATTGATTAATTTCAATGTACAAACAATTGCATTCCAAGGCAAACAAAAGCGCATTGCCATTGTCATGCACATGAGTATAGCTTCTCCTTTAGTAGTCGTAGTACATGAACATAGGGGTTGATTCAAGGTTGGATCGTGCCCTTTTTGCCAATTGCCAGATGTCTGTAAAATGAAAATTGAAATTCCGGATATACTTGAAGATTTTATTACCATTTGCGGTAAATGGTACATAATGAAATTAATACTATGGCAGAAAAATTCTGTTGAATTTTGGTAACTTTTGGCACAGCAGTGTTTCAGAAGAATTCCATAAAATTCCATAAACTTCAACGAACTTTAATGGAAGTCAAAAAAATTCCATGAAATATTATTGAAGTTTGTGGAAAATTATTGAATTTCACCGAAATTTTGTTGGATTCAGTTGAATTTCACTAATTTTCAATGAAAACCAAATAGGCCAAAAGTGAATGGATTTCAACAAAATTCAACGGAATTTTTTCGCTAAAGTAGGAAACACATCATCATAATAGTGACAAGCACATGCGGCAACCTTGGACAAAGGAAACGATAGAAACCTATTCAAACGCTAAAAACTGCATAAAAACAAATATGAACCAGTAAGAACAAATTAATTGACTTTCTAGGCAGTCGTGGCTCTTTCAATCGATTTGTATCGTTTCCTCTCAACAGGGAGAATAGTTGTACATTTTTTATAATAGTGAATAATATATACTCACAACATCTTCCATATTAATATGTTCAATTATTCCATCATCCAACTCTTCAGCATCATGATCTGATTCACCTCCGTATGATTCATCGTTCATAAAAACATTTAATGGGGATGATGCATCATCAACATCATCAGTCATGTTCTATAAAAGATGATGAAGATACATGGATGAAAATGTGGTAAGACAATGACTTATTTTGTATACTGGTGGATAATATACTGTACTGTAAATTTCCAGTTAGTTCACATGAGTTTTACATGGGGATTCCCAAATTCGCATGGGTGCCCTATGGGTCGCATGGGTTTCATATGCGAAGCAAGTGGGTCGCATGTGTTTCGCATGGGTTTCACATGCGACGCAAGTGGGTCGCATGTATTTCTTATGGGTTTCACATGTGAAGCAAGTGGGTCGCATGTGAAACCCATGCGACCCATAGGACAATCATGCGAATTTGGGAATTCCCATGTAAAACCCATGCGAACTAACTAGGAATTTACAGTAGGGTATGTATATTCACAATATCTTTCATATTGATATGTTCAATTATTTGCTCATTGAATTCTTTGGCACTTACTGAATCTTCACTATTACATTGTTCATCATGATCCAATACACTTTCGTATGATTCATCATTCATGAACGCATTTGTTGAGGATGGAACATCATCGAGATTATCACCCATGTCCTGCAAAAGATGATGAAAATACATTAACAGCAATAATATGCCATTGTGATTAATAATTTGTTACTAAGTGCATTTTACTTATCCGAAAGATGTTACTTCTAATTCTTCATCATACACCGAACCATTTGCACTGAATCGTTCAGCATTCTCCAGCTCAATTTGGAGAGACACATCATTTATACAATTTTTTGTTAGAAATAATGAATGATCTGAATCGTCACTCATGCCCTGCAAAAGATGATAAAAATACATTAGTAGCATTGATATGTCATTGTGATTAATGATTTGTCACCAAGTATATCATAATTATTTGGAAGATGTTACTTCTGATTCTTGATTATGCATCGAACTATCTGCTCTGAATCGTTCAGCATTCTCTGTTTCGACTTGGTGTAACCTATCATCTGTAGAATTGTTTGTAAGGGATAATACGTGATCTGAATCATCACTCATATTCTGCAAAAGATGATAAAAGTACATGGATACCAATATCTTATTTTCATCGATAATTTCGTCGGTCACAGGACAAAACGTAACAAGTCACTTTTTAATTTCTTCATTCTTTTTCAATTTTCATAATTAAAGAAGTTGAATAACCATTAGAAATGAATTGATTTGAATAGCTATGGTTCAGATGAACAATCTGATACCAGATTTGTGAAAAATCGTGATTGGGAACATTTTTTATCATAAAATAACAATGATTTAAAAATGTGACTTGTTACTAGATATATTATAATTATTTGAAAAATGTTACTTTTGATTCTTCATTAAGCACCGAATCATCTCTGTTAAATCGGTCTTCATTGTTCAATTCACTATGGTATGGTGCATAATGTACAGAAATATTTGTTGAAGAGAATGAATTATTTGAACTATCACTCATGCCCTGAAACAGAAGATGATAAAGATAAATGTATGAAAATACCTTATTTTGAATGATCTATTACTATAATCAGGAAATAATAAACTACATCAAGTTATTATCGTGGCAAATGCTAACAATTGATACGTTTTCTCACCTGTCCTTCGCGATGTAATGCCTGTAACTTTTTTCTCCTACGATTGTACAAAGTTTGACGTGGTACTTTCCCGCTGCCTGTAGGTCCATAATACAATTTATATTTTGTTTTAGGCATTTTTCTGAAATATTTAAATACTAAATTTCGCAAAATCGCTCATCACACTTCACACGCGACGGTTTGATGTTTGGAAAACATTCAAATTTTTATACACAAGAAAGCTGAGAACGGCTACGTTTACACTGGAGCACCAAACATTGAGCTCAATACAGGATGCTTCCGATCGGAGCTGCCAGATTGCCCTTCTTTCTTATGGATCCTCTTATCATGAAGTTTGTTTAATAAGAATTACCAACCAGTATTGCCATCTAGCGCTTTTCGCTTGTTTCCCATTGGTCATTCTTCTCAATACGGGCAGAGAGAAGATGAGAGCGCTCACGGCCGGGGTTCCAATGCTTGTAAACATTGAAACGTCCTCTTATCGGATGGAACACGGAAACAGACCCATCGACCCCCTCTCTCTTTTTTCACTTTTTTTATTCATAATAATAAAAAACAATATTCATACAGCATCGATACATAATTAAATTTTGAAACAATACGTGTTGAAAAGTATACAAAAGAAATGCACGATTTCCTGCTATTGAAAAACAAAATTGCAGTGGGTCTACTTTCATGATCCAACCGCCAGAGGGCCGGTGGAACTTTTACTAGCAGCGAAAAGGTGCCCGTGAACTCTCTCAGCTTCTCTCTGAGGCTCGTCTCCCATGGACCGGAATTCGTTCCGGCGGAATGACTTTGAACCAATTGCATTTACAATTTCTTTTAGAGGGATACATAGGAAATCTATCGATGCTTGAGCATTGGTTCAATTTTCATTCCGCCGGAACGTATTCCGGTCCATGGGAGACGAGCCTGATACGGTAGGGGGTCTTTCTGCCGAAAATGTTTTTCGCTGAATACACTGTAATTTGACAATCGATAGTCACCTGTAGAAATCACTAGGAGATTTCGTAGTCATCTCTAGAAATGACTAGCGATTGTCGAATTAAGGTTATTCGGCGAAAAACTTTTCCGGCAAAAAGACCACCTACCCTCTGATACGGGTACATGATTGATCAATTCCGTTAGATCTAGGGTTTTGATGGCAACACTGTTACCAACAGTGCTGCTAGATTGTGTGCCACACAATCAAACTTGTGTACGTATGTGTGTATAACGGAGAGGGGGTAGCCTCAACGGTCCTCGACCTCCATTCTGGCAGCACTGATTACCAATGAGAGAGAACAACTCGGGGTCAACCTGGCAGTTCTGCTTCCGATAACGCACGGGGTGGAAACCAAATGTATAAAAGGTGACAACAAAACTCATGGATTCGACATACCACGACATCTCGTTTCCGCCTGCCGAATCAAGTTATGAATTTCTCTTCGGATACTGATGACATTTCTTTTGGAACCCACACTTCCTCAATTCGACATTGGTTGGAATTACCCCCACTTTCGTCTGCCGTTTGTTTCCACTTTTCCTATATTGGTTTCTGCCCCGTGCGATAACGGCAGAACAGAAGCAGATTCTCAGTCAATCAAGAAATTCATAAATTTTTTCCTACTTTTTGATTTGCTGAGAATCTGCTTCTGTTTTGCTGTTCTGCCCATGGAGCTATGAATATCAGGAGGGAGTATAGTCAAAAATCCTTTGCTAATAAGACGGAATGGGAATCAATGCCGCCATATTGTTCTGCTCAATTGATGATTGGTCCTTTATCTCAGGACATCATATGATTGGAAATCATCGTGAGCCTGTCAATATGGCGAGCATTTTCCCCTTCCGTCTTTGTAGCGAAACCCCCCAGCCAGCACCAATGATCAATTTGAATTCATAAAAGATCATGAAGACTTCTCAAAGACTTCTCAAACAGTCCCCGTTATGCGACTAACAATGAGTTCAATATGAATCTGATGCATTCAAAATGAACTCTTGATGAACAACCTAATGATCAGAAAGAACTCATATCGAGACTACATACTGGATCCTTTCTGAACATCAAGTCGTTCATCAAGAGTTCATTTTGATGCATTTTATTCATATTGAACTCATTGTTGGTCGCATAACGGGAGCTCTTTGCGGGAGTTCCGGTGCTGCCTGGGCCCTCACCCTTGTGGGCCTGCTAATGCTCCCTCCTGTTATTCATAGCTCCATGGTTCTGCCGTTATCGGAAGTACCCACAGGGTCTGTCCGTTAACTGCTCCGAGCAGAACAAGAGCAGTTTTGTATCAATCAAAAAATTAAAAAAAGAATTTTGGATTCTTCGATTGGTTGAAAATTGCTCTTGCTCTGCTCGGAGCCAGTGATCTCAGATGAGCTCCGAAATGACGGGAAGAGTATCCCCCACCACTATGACATATATATGTAACATATGTATTGGGAGCACCCATACATATGTTATATATATATATTTTTATGGCATAGTGGTGGGCTATACTCTTCCCCTCATTTCGGAGCTCATCTGAGATCACTGCTCGGAGCAGTTATTGGAAACACCCACAAACTGGAGTGAGCGCGCCAATGGAATCGCGTATAGTGACTCCAACGCCATCTTGTCCGTTATCATACCGTTCCGGATGGGTAGGGGGTCTTTTTGTCGAAAAAGTTTTCCGCCGAATAACCTTAATTCGACAATCGCTAGTCATTTCTAGAGATCACTAAGAAATCTCATAGTGATTTCTAGAGGTGACTATCGATTGTCAAATGACAGTGTATTCGGCGAAAAACGTTTTCGGCAAGAAGACCCCCTACCTTCCGGATGGGGGCAGAGATGAGTTGGGAGAGATTGCTACCGCAGGCTTCAAACCGTGGTTCGGTTTTTAGACTAGCGCCACCATGGAAAGAGGACTCAACTAAAAAGTTGAACCCATGTGTGATTGGTCGGATTGAATGGAAACGTTGAAATTTCAATGTTTCCATTCAATCCGACCAATCAGACATGGGTTCAACTTTTTAGTTGAGTCCTCTTTCCATGGGGGCGTTAGTGCAAAAACTACACCACGTTTTCAAGCTGCGTTAGCAATCTCCCCCAACTCATCTTTGATGGGAGACTAATCGACGAAAAACCAAATCAACGAAAACGTTAGTTGAAAAGAATAAAGACATCACACTCTCTCTTTTCAACTAACGTTTCCGTTGATTTGTCCCCCATGCGAAAATTCGTTGGCTGCGCCATTGAACTCTATATCATACTGTAACGCGCACTCCCTAGATTTGAATGACAAGACAGAGAAGCGTGCAAGGCGGGGATGCTTTCTCTCTCAAACTGTACTATTGGGTGTAAAAACACCCGCTAAGCTCAAATTTTTCAAACTGGCCAATCACCGTCATGAGAAACAAAGGAAGATTCATCTGCAACACAATCTCTCTTTCTAAAATTGTGTGGTCAGACTATACTAGAGAAAACTTGGGGAGTGCGTGTTCCAGTATGATATAGAGTTCAATGAGCTGCGCTCACTCCAGTATGTGTGCAGTGTTGGGAACTACTAGGATCGTACACGATTTTGATTGATCACTTCTTGTAGAATCTTGGATATGATTGGATGCTCTATAAGAACCAACCAATCAATATCGTTCACGATCCTAGGAGTTCCCAACCCTGTATGTATGTAGCAGTGAGCCCAGAATGCGGGAGCTGGCGCCCCCCACCATTCTCACCCCTTTATGACTATTTCAAGCTCACTGCATGTTTGAGCGAAGTAACAAAGGTTACACTGTGGTTCAGTATGGTCATCACCTTAGCGCATCATGCTTGTGGGATGTTTTTAGAACGTTCAAAAAACCTTGGCGACGTTTTTAAAACGTTTTAAAAACATCCTATGTGCATGTTTTGCTCACGGGGCACTGACTACAATGTATTTTTCCTTATTTTGAATGAATGTTTTATAAGACTGCAGTAGTCTTCAAGATGTAAATGGTGGAGGCGCCACCTCCCGCATTCTGGGCTTACTGATATGTAGCGCTCATTGGATGATGCTGATTGGCTGATTCATATGAAGTGACTAATTGGCGAGATCTGACGGAATTTTGTTGGTAGCACTAGGTTGCTCCCCCTGCTTAGGCCTCAACACGTTCCAGCGAGCCATAACCGTTACAATAAAGACGCGCTCAATCACGCTTATGCTTCACAGACAGTTTATTATGTAAAATAATTTTGTTTATCTTACGAATAATTTTATAATCGAACTCTACGAAGACAGGTGTTTATATGGTTCATACGATTTTCATAGAATACAATAAAATCAACCAACAAGATCTGAAATATAAAATATTTTTATATCGTCGAAATGTCCGTTGCTAAAGTGAAAACTATTCGTGGGAAATTTTTAAATGTGCATACAAAAGATTTGAAAAAATTCGACGTTGATCAATATCAAGAACAAAGAAAGGATGAGCGTATGAAAAAAGCGTATTCGCTCAAAACCACACAAGGAGTTGAGAAATGCCAAGTATTAGCTATTGCAGGTAGGAATTAATTATATATTTTCGGTAAAATCTTTTTGTGTCTTAAATAATTATTTGATACCTGTTATCAGTTTATATGTTCTAAATTATCATAATAGATCTTGGAGAATATTTTCGGTTTTTTACAGATTCTTTCGCAGATTTAGATAATATGAAGAAAAGATTTCGAGTCCCAAAACTGAATCATTCAGCATTGGAAAGCAGCGTGGAAGAAAATAATTTACATCAGGAAAACACAGTTCGCAAGAAGTTGAAAAAGGTTCAGCAATATGAAATACATGTGACGTAACATTGGTTACCTTGGGTTATTTCTACATCTTAGTGATAGAAGTTTATATCGCTGGGATGGAAAACTCGTGATGAATTTTTTCTTGACATTACATGTTGTGAATTTTTTTCAGGCAACCAAAGATTCGTTGAAGCAGAATAATATAGAGAAAAATTCTGATATTATAAACAGTTACTTGAAAAATATGAACAAAGATGCTGAAAGGAAAAAATCACACGTAAGTATTATGCGATTGTGTATTATAGATCCAGTCTGTTCTCTCAAACAATGATACGCAATTTAATCGAAAAACCAATAGTTACAGTATATTAAGATTTATTTTATTCTTCAACACAGGTAACTCAAGTCGACGAAGGTGCAGATCATGATTCTGCTCCTGATGGATATGCTGACGATGATATAAATAGTGATCAATCACCTTCTGATCTAGAAATCTTCGAAGAGAAGGAAGAATATCCCAAGAGAAAAGATGGAGGAAAACCATCATCATCTTCTGAAAATCCAGTCAAAGATTTTGAATATTTATACAATGATTTGAAAACTTCGAAAGCATTTCCATTGACGGAAAAAACAGGTCAACAAATATTGAAGCTGTTGGAAAAATTTCAAGGTAATACTCGTTTTATTATGATTAGTACACTAATGAGGAGGTAGATTTGAAAATGTTCCCAAATGTAGTATACAAAATTTGAAAAACATGTTTACAACGTGAACAATTATACCCCAAGAGGACAAGATGGCCGTCAAGCATTCAACAAACATTCGATGAATGTATGGACATTTCGACGTTCAAGGAATATTGAACGAATTTACGCGGACGTTCCGCAAAAGTTTGGAAATCTTGGTTGTCCTGGGGCAATGATTGCAATCACATTGTATGCATAGTTGGATTGACAAAACATGTTTTGGAATTTTGAATAAAACTTTGTGGTGTGTGAATGTTTTAAGAATGGAATTAAATTCCAATTGTAATTGAAGGATAGTAAATTCAATAGATAATTTTATGTGTCTATTTTTATCAAATTTATAGAAGTTGGTACGAAACGTCAGGATGCCTCATCCATTCAGGAAACAGATTTTGGTGCTATAAAGGGGGAAAACATTCATATTGGACATGATGTTTGGGTCATGAAATCACAATTTGATGACGTATCGCGAAAAACGAGCCCCAGTCTCTTCGTCATTGGACTTGCGTATATAGTTTGAGGATATGAAGAATTAGCATGTCGCGTCATTAAAAATATAGGTACAGATAATCGCAAAGTTGTGACCCCCAGAAAATTGAGTGCAGTCGGAAATGCCTTCGACAAATGGCTCCAAAAAGCAGGTTATACTGGAACAGCGTACACTGAAGAGAGTAGAAGGCTTCGCGATTACCTTGGTAGAGCGATAACAGGTGCGAAAAAGCACTGTAGCTTGGTTAAAAAAAATAGTAATCAGAAACACTATGAATCAAAAAAAACCTCTGCAAAACGCGCTCTATTTACTGAAAAACCTTCCGTAACGTTAAAAAAAAAATAACAGACAAACAAATTTGCAATAAAAAAAAAGATAAGATTCCGAACTGTTCAAAAATGACTGATATTGAAGGCGATTTTGAATCTTAATCCACTTAAAATATAAAAACTGACAATTATGGTCGAGTTATATGGAGCAAAATTGATGCACAGTTGAATTCTTGGAACCATTAAAATCGGAAGATGCTTGTAAAAACTATAGTTTCATTTGAAAATAACAAATAATTGCCCTGGTAAAAGTCTCATAGCAATTCACAAGAAAATGTTCTCATTATGAAACATTATGGATTTGAAACAGGCTATTCGTGAATAAATCACGATGTCTATGGATTCCTGTTTATGATTCATCATGGATACTTATTTATAGGCATTCATGATGCAGCTTAAGCAAAAATTCATAGAACTTCGTAGTTTTCTTTTGAATATCCTGGTGCAAATCCATAACGTTTTATAATAAGAACATTTTCTCATGAATTGCCATGTGATTTCTACCAGGGTGACCAATATTCGTCCCACAAATTTTGTTTTATACTTATTTCATTTCATAGAACTCAACCATTGAATATCAACAACCAAATGTCCATTTTAATTTTTTTATGAAATACAAAATGTATAATTATTGAATATCTCCACTCAACGCCACAAACTTCTTTCTTAAAAATTTCTTTGGTGAAAATAAGTTACAACTGTTACTGTTCGATTATATTTGTGTTCAAAGTGTAAAATTTTATTGTAATAATTTTATAGCATTAGAAACGTTGTCTGTAAATATAATATAATTGACAAGTACTTTCCCGACTTATTATGTATTACCTTATTTTCAAATCCATTTAATATACCTATATTCTCCAAAGTATATTGAAGAATACACTAATTGATATGAGAATATCATAACAGTGCATGAATTTGATTTTATACAACTTCTCTGGTTCTAGACAGTACAACCGCATCTTCTGATTTGTTTCTCAATTCGCCGCATCAAAAGCCATTGCAACGAATTTTTAAATCTAAATTGAAAGAAATTTCAAAACATCAAGAAAGAATTTTCGAATCTTCAAATTGGAAAACTACAACTCTAACTTATCTCCAAATTTGTCTGAATCTCTCTGAATTTCTCAAGATTTCTCTGAATCTTTCGTCATCTCCCTGAATTTCATTTGTTGAAATGCCAAAGTTATCTCTGAATTTCTCTGAATCCCTCTGATTTCCTCTGAATCTTTCTGAATTCCTCTGAATTTCTCTGATTCTCTCTGAATCTCTTGGAATTCATCAGAATTTTATGTATTTCACTTTCAAAGCGTTCTGTAAATTTCTCTGGATTCTTCTGAATTTTTGTTAATTTCTCCGAATCTTTCTGAAGCCTGCAGAATTTCATTCTTCCAGGTTTCAAAGCATCCTGTGAATTTGTCCGAATTCTGCGGGATCCCTTCAAATTTTTCTGCATCCCTCTGGATTTCTCTGAATCTATTCGAATGCGTCTAAATTTTATTCATCAAGAATTCAGAGAGCACTTTGAAATTTAAATGAATAAAATTCGGATGCATTCAGATAGATTAAGAGGAATTCAGATTGACACAGAAGAATAATAAGGAATTCAGAGAAATTCAGAGGAGACTTCGAAATGTAAGTAAATGAAATTCTGAAGGCTTCAGAGAGATTTGGAGAAATTCAGAGAAATCAGAAGAATTCAGAGAAATACAGAGGAAGTTTTGGAATTCGAATAAATAAAATTGTGATCGATTTCAAGAGATTCAGGAAGATTCAGCGCAATTCAGAGAAATTCAGAGATAGCTTTGAAATTTGAATAAATAAAATCCTGAAAGATTCCGCAAGGTTCGGAGAGATTCAGAGAAATTCAGAGATAGCTTTGAAATTTGAATAAATAAAATCCTGAAAGATTCCGCAAGGTTCGGAGAGATTCAGAGAAATTCAGAGGAAGCTGTGAAATTCAAATGAATGAAATTTTGAAGGATTCTGAGAGATTCAAAGAGATTCACAGGAATTCAGAGAAATTCAGAGAAAGCTCTCAAACCTAAATTCATGAAATTCTGAGGGGTCCAGAGAGATTTAGAGAGATTCAGAGAAAGTTTTGAAATTCAAATCAATAAAATTGTGGACAATTCCGAGAGATTCAGGAAGATTCAGGAAGATTCAGCGCAATTCAGAGAAATTCAGAGAAACTCAGAGTTAGCTTTGAAATTTGAAAAAATAAAATTCTGAAAGATTCCGAGGGGTTCAGAGAGATTCAGAGAAATTCAGAGGAAACTGTAAAATTCGAATGAATAAAATTTCGAAGGATTCTGAGAGATTCTGAGAGATTCACAGCAATTCAAAGAAATTCAGAGAAAGCTCTGAAACCCGAATTCATGGAATTCTGAGGGGTCCAGAGAGATTTAGCGAGATTCAGGAGAAGCTTTGAAATTCAAATAAATAAAATTCTGAAGGGTTCAGAGAGATTCAGAGAGCTTCACAGAACTTCAGAGGGATTCAGAGGGATTCAGAGAAATTTAGAGAAAGCTTGAAAATCTAAATGAATAACATTTTGAGAGATTTAGAGAGATTCAGAAAGATTCAGAGAAATTAAGAAGAATTCAGACAGATTCAGAGAAATTCAGAGAAAGCTTGGAAATTTGAATACATGAAATTCTTGAGGATGCAGAGAGATTCAGACACATTTCGAAGAATTTAAAATCTCAATCACAAAAATTCAGAGGGATTCAGAGAAAGTCAAAGTGATTCAGGATGCAACATTATCTTTCAGATCTCTAACTTCCTCTGAATTACTCTGAAGGTACTCTGAATCTCTCTGAAAAATGTCCCAAAACATAGAGAGTTTCAGAGAGATTTCAGAGAGATTTCAGAGAAATTCAGAGAGATTTTTTTCACCAGGGTACTCTTATAATCTGCACCAGTCTTATGAATTACATTATCACAATTACGGTTGAGTACATTTTTAACACATTTCCGGTTATTGTCTGTTCGTAGAGTTTTGATTACTTGGTAAGAAAACGTTATATATATATATATATATATATATATATAAATATATATATATATATATAGATCAAAAACCTACTTAATATATGCATGTGCAGGTAACTCAAGCTTCTTCCTGCTAGTATCTTTAATTCTATATAAATATGCTTTATACCAAACACTATCTATATCTATATTATTGTATGGCAATTTAGATTTTCTTTTATACCCTTCCAGCTCCATTGCACTATCTTTCATCATGTTTTTGGTTAACTTATTACACTTCATTTGCGTGTTGTAAAATTGTTTCGCTAATTTTTTAATGTAATCTGTGATATATTCCATGTTTGATTCTTTATGCAATTCGACTATCTTGGTATATCTACCCGCATTTATAATTAACCTAATGCACTTATTTCGGAACCTTTGCATAGGTATTAAGTTTGTTAGTGCCGCGCTCTGCCACACAGGGGCTGCATATGTTAGTATTGGTCTGAGTATCATTTTATATATGAGTTTTTTATTATGTTCATTCAATTTTGAATTTGATACCATAAGGGGATACAAAGATCTATTCACAGCATATGCTTTCTTAACCGCTTGTTTTAGATGCTCCCGGTAAGTAATTTTGGAGTCTAAGTGCACTCCCAAGTATTTTACATTGGATTTGATTTCAATATTTTTATTGTAAATTTTTATCGGTTGAATAATCTTTGATTCTTCGAATCTCCTACTAAATACTATGGCCTCTGTTTTATCCGTGTTCAATTCTATTTTCCATTTAGCATAAAACTCTTCCAAATATCTTATATGTATTTGTATTTGTTTTGCAGCTACAATTGCACTAAAAGAATGTGCATAAACAGCAGTATCGTCTGCAAATAACGCTGTATTCGTTTTTGAGAGCAAGGGCATGTCATTCAAATAGATTGAGAAGAGCACCGGTCCCAGGACAGATCCTTGTGGAACTCCCGCTCTCACCTCTCTTTCCTCTGATAATTCTTCATTGACTACTACTCTAATTCTTCTATCTGTCATATACGAATGTATTATTTTTACTAACGTCTTAGGATATCCACTCTTTATCATCTTATATATTAATCCATCTATCCATAATTTGTCAAAAGCTTTTTCTATGTCTAAAAGCAACATGATAGTGACCTCATTTTTATTGAAGTTGGTGGTAATGTCATCAACTATTCGTACTACTTGTTGTACCGTGTTATGCTTTTGACGAAAGCCAAACTGTTGATCTATGATTATTTTGTTTTCTCTATCAAACTTTCTTATTCTTTCTAATATAATTTTTTCTGTTAGTTTCCTTAGCACCGAGAGCAGACTTATCGGTCTGTAACTATTCGGTATATTTTTGTTCTTTCCTGGTTTAAGAATGGGTACAATGTGACCCACTTTCCATTCATATGGGAAATATTTTAGTTTGATGACTGCATTTATTATGAATGTGAGCTGAACTACGGCTTTTTTACTCAGGTTTTTGAGTATTATATTTTGAATTCTATCAGGCCCTGGTGCTTTTTTGGGTGGTAGCTGCTGTATCATTCTCCTTATTTCTTTTGGCGAGGTGATATGTTCCTTCCACTCATCAACCTGATCGCTTACCGCTAGATAGTCCATTACCTCTTCTATTATATTCTCCTGTTCATATGTATTATTAATTGAGTCTATGCTATGCACTTTTTCAAACTGTTTAACTGAAACATCAGCCTTCTCTTTATTTGTTATAGCTATTTCTTGATTTTGTTCCAATGTAGGTATTTGATTGAACTGACCTCATAATCTTGGTCATTTTTCATAGTGAGTTATCATTAGGATTCAATTCAACTAACTTATTCGTCCATTGCCTATTTTTATATTCTGATATTGCTTCTCTTATTATTTTAGTTTCATTGACAAAAATGTCCCTATCCTCTTTCCTTCTACTTTTTTGCCATAAGCGTCTATTTCTATTCCTCCTTTTTATCATATCGATTATAGTTCGAGGTAGTTGATCTTTGTATTGCTTCACGTTTTGAATTTGAATAGTTCTTTTAATACTCTCTTGTAAGTTTTCTGTAAATATTCCAACCTCTTTATCTAGATCTACTTTACTTTCAATTTGATTGGAGATATGAATATGGCTATCTAGTAACTTCCTAAATTTATTCCAATTGGTATTTTGATAGTTGTAAATTTGTCTGGTTATACTATTATTCACTGATGTTTCCAATGTAAGAAAAACTGGATAATGATCAGAGTTTAATTCTTGTCATACCAAGATATCAGTAAATTGACTGATATTTTTAGTCAACGCAATGTTTATTGTTGTTGGTGTAGTATTATTTGATGGAAAGTGTGTTGGTTCATTTGGATATAATATGTTGCAATTATACTTTTGCTTATACGCATACAAACATTTACCATTTCCATTGTTTATATGACAATTCCAATTACTATGCCTGGCATTAAGATCACCAACTAACAATACTCTATCATCTATGTTGAGTAAGGCTTCAATATCTTTTTCTGTCAAATTATTTGTTGGCTTATTGTATGCTGCAATTAGATGCACATTATTATTCATTCTGATACATACGTTTTCTATTGTGGATTCTTTCTTCATTTTTATTACCTGATGAGGTATATTATTTTTAATCAACATTGCTACTCCTCCTGCCGCATTATCTCTATTGTATCTTACACAGTCATAGTTTCTTATTCTAAGTTTATCACTATCTTTCAATTTGGTCTCATTTGTCATCATAATATCAATATCAAATCTATCTAAGAATTTGATTAATCCCCCTATCTTATTCCTAATTCCGTTTGCATTCCAACTACATATCTTTAACTCAGCCATTATGTATCTATATTTTCACAAAATTGAACGAAACATTCAAATTTTTGTATTTGTGTTTGACAGTTTGATAATCTCTTGTTCAGATCCCTAACCGCTTGTAACGTTTGCGTTATATTTATATGTGTACCTAACTGTTTTATTTCATTCACTAAAGTTATAAAATGAGTGAAATTTTCTTTTTTGTTTTCTACTCCATTATGGATATCGTTTTGAACTCTACCTTGCTTACTGCACCATTCTATAGACGTAAGTTCTTCCCTTCCCCTTGATCCTCCTGAAGAACCTGCTGTCATCTCCTCCAGACTAATCATAGGCCTCTGATGAGTTGATCGTCTCATGTTCATTCCCATCGGGTTGAGTGTTGGAAATTGTTCAGTTTGTTTAAACTGTGTTGAAGGTAATTCAGGATTTCCAAAAGAGCATTATTGTATGTAAAAAATAAATAGAACAAGCGTATCGTTCTGCTCGTATATATAGATACCAAAAAGTGAAAAAAAAGTAGAATTCCACAAAACATACAAATGTCTCACAAAAACGCCTAAAAACTCCAACACAGTAAAAAATAACGTCAAATCCCAAAAACCATACAAACGTTCTACAATAACGGTTGAAAAAAAATCCTTGGAAAAAATCCTTCACTCTTTCCGGAAGATTACTTGATATAACAAATATACCATTAAAAAAAAAGATGTGAAAGGCAACCCTGTTTCGGAATTCGCATCAACCAGTAACACTCGGCGTAGCCGAAGAAGATTTTATGAAATTATATCATTCAAATTTCTTGTTTAATGTTCTATAGAAATTCATTTGTATATAATAAAGGCTAAAAACTTCCACCATCGACCACGCCAAGTGTTGCTGGTTGATGCGAATTCCGAAACAGAGTTGCCTCCCACATCTTTTTTTTCAATGGTATATTTGTTATATCAAGTAATCTTCCGGAAAGAGTGAAGTATTTTCCTCAAGGATTTTTTTTCAAGCGTTATTGTAAAACGTTTGTATGGTTTTTGGGATTTGACGTTATTTTTAACTGTGTTGGAGTTTTTGTGAGACATTTGTATGTTTTGTGGAATTCTACTTTTTTTTCACTTTTTGGTATCTATATATACGAGCAGAACGATAGGCTTGTTCTATTTATTTTTTGAATACAATAATGCTTTTTTGAAAATCATAAATTACCTTCAATACAGTTGAAACAAACTGAAGTTACAATATACCAAAAATCTTTCACAAATCCTTTGGATAACCAATATACTAGGTCGCTCATATTGATTTCATATCTTTCTCTCCCAAATGGAGCATATCCTTTTATATCCCCTCGAAATTCTGAATGCAGTGAAATTTTCCTTTTGAATGTGTTTTTAGATTTTTTTATTCTTTGTTTTTGGGATTTTCATGTACTTGGCGTTATTTTTTTACTTTTTCGGAGTTTTTCCAGGGTATATTGGGACCGCAGTGAGTTTTCTCTAATAATAATTCGTTCAAGTCTAATTACTTATCATTACATGTGTAGTTCAATGCAGTTCCTTTGGAGGAATTTTTGACAATAAATGTCTGGTAAGTATCTATTGTGCCAATAGTTTCCCTAGTGGAAATGCACCATATATGACCCATATATGCTCCATATTTGAACCATATATGGATCATATATGTTATGAGTAATCCAAACATATATGAACCATATATGACCCATATATGATTTATTCCCATTTATTGAGGGGTATAAAAAAAGTCTCTCCTATGAGAATTTAACGCGGTTCGTTGACACCGGACTCCATCCCTCTTTCACTGGAGCCACCGCCGGTCGCTTGAAAGAAGCGACTTCTTTCACATATATGAAATCCCGCTTATTCTTGAAAACCATATATGGCTCATATATGAACTCCGAATTGGTAGATCAACAATTGTGGATCACATATAAAATATATATGAGTTATTGCAGGTCAGATTCACAATGAGTTCCTCAATATTTTTAGAATAATTATTTTTGAATTCTTCGTTGAAAAATATGAGATATTCGTCAAATTTGTTCGTTTGCTCTTTTTCATTTTATTGTGTTCACCGGTTTACAATGTGTCAGAGCTTTTAGTTTTGACAAATCCAGTTCTTTTTAAATGCGTGTATCTCGAAAAGGTCTCAACACACAGAATCACTACAAAGGCATGAAAGTTGGGATTTTTTCTGAACTTTTCAAAAATTCGAGTGAAATTTTTTTGTCCAATTTGTGTCTAGTGGAATTCCTACGGTGGAAGTAAAAATGGTAGTTTATTCGAATTTGGAAATTTTCAGCCCTTTGAGATCATCAAGAGTCCAAAAGGCTCTGGGGGGAGTCTGTGGTCCCGTACCCTGATGACGATTTTTGTCATAATTTCTCATAATTTCTCATTGTCCCAATTCATGGAGAAGATATGAGGAATTCTATCGTTCGTTCTCATATTTTCTCCATGAATTGGGACAATGAGAAATTATGAGAAATTATGACAAAAATTTTCGTCAGGGTAGCTTACAGTGCTCGTCGTGAATTTCAATTTGTGCTGCCTTCTGTTATTGTCAAAGACACCGAGATGTGAATTTTACCGGGAAATCTGCAACAATATTTGAAAGACTGCGTGAATGACATCTGTTGCTTTGGTTCGGGGTCCGAAAGACCCTGTGTAACCTTTAGGTAAGTACTTTGAAGTGTGACCTCAACGGGTTAATTTTTTTATTTAACAAACACGATCGATCAATGGTGCATAGCAATACTTTTGGTTCAGTTCTGAAAATGATAATTTCCTACGACATTCAAGAAATATAAATAAAACAAGACGAAAAAGATAACTCAATGACTTGAAATTACACATCAATCCGTCCATGAAATGTCTCGTATCTATTGTAGGATTAAGACACATCAATTTTAATAAATTTATTCGAACACCTAATATAATTGAGGGCGATTATTTATTGCACATAATTTCGTCCGATTTCGTTATATTATATACACGCTTATATTACAAGCCAACGTGGAATTCGGTTATACACGTAAATGCTTACGGCACATGGCCAATCTATTTTAATGCACAGGGTTCCACTTGACCCATTTACACCATTCTCTACATAAGAGCATACACGCACACTTTAAAAGCGCTATCTAGAGACGCCAGACCATAAAATATACATATATCTTAATACACCGGTAATTTCTACACATAATCACGCACTCTGAATAATCACGCACTCTTAACGATAAACAAAAAGAGCCCACTTGCTCTGTATATAAATAATTGAGCTCACAGCTCATCCAAATATTCAAATTCCACTAATGGCTGAACCACGCGGCCGTTCAAGCCATTTTCTTGTTTCCACCCGTTCGTTCGCGTGCCGCGTCTCGCGAAATTTCAGCAACCTCTGCTCACGCGCGCATGTTTCTTCTTCTCGACGCTTGAATCTCAAGGCTAGTTTCGATCGGCCGTTAGTTTGGGTATTCTTTACAATTAGTTGCCTAAAGTTCGGCCATCCTACAAAATAGTTCGTCTCGAACTATAGTCAAACCCCTTTTACCCTTTGTACATTGGAAGGAACGGCACTTTAGGTTTAAGAGAGTTGTATATATACGAGTGTGTCTATCTGTAAGAAGAGCGATAATACACATAGACACATTCTCAATATCGTCATATTCGCTTACTGGTTGCAGGCTCATGACCAAATTTGATATGCACAGTTGACAAGACAAAATATTGACGCATTAATCCTAAGTTCCATGCCTTGGTAATAATTTTTTGTATTGAAAGCTTTCCAAGATACAGGCATTTGGAAAAAAGTGGGTTTTAGAGACCAAGAACTCCGACATATGTTGTCAACCTGGAATCATAATAGAATAAGAAAAAAAGAAACAAATGATACGTATCTCACATTTTTCAACAGAGAATTCGGGATAACCATTTCAAAGATGTCTATGAAGTCTTGGAAAATCCGATATGAAAGATTCACTGAAATATGTCATGGAGGCCCATGGGATATTTTTTTGTTTTTGGAGCAGGACTGCACCCAGACCCATTGAACTTGCATCCGTATGCAGCTCCGTATCCGCTTCCGGATTATAAATCTTAAGCACTGGGTAGCTAACTAGCTCATCTTTCAGAGCCGCAAAAGCTTCTCGACAGCTTCCCTCAAAGTTGAATGACGCATCTTCCCTCAGTAGTTTTGTTAATGGTTCAGCCTTCAGCGCATAGTTCTTTATACATTTTCGGGAATAATTGGTTGAACCGAGAAAACTTTGAAGTTGCCGAACAGTTTTGGGCTCAGGAAAGTTCCTAATCGCCTCTGTATGACGTTCACTGAGGGTTATCCCCTCCTCAGAAACAATGTAACCCAGATACTCAATAGTAGTCTTCAAGAATTTACATTTCTTAACGTTTAATTCTAACCCTTTGCTCATGAATATGCGTAAGACCTCTTTCAGTATCGATAAATTTTCATCCACCGTTCCAGCTGCTATGAGAATATCATCAATGTACACCAGTACCTTTCCCTGTCGTACTAAGTCCTTTAAGATACTCGAAACGTACTTCTGAAACTCGGCTGGCGCCTCACATAAACCAAATGGCAATCTCTTATATTCGTACTGACCCTCAGGGGTCGCAAAGGAAAAGTACTGCGTGTCTTCGGGGTGTACTTCCAATTGGTGGAAACCCTCACGCATATCCAAGAGCGTAAAGTAAACTTTATTCGCCAATCTTGCGAAAAAATCTTCGATTATAGGGAATGGAAAACATTGTTTGAGCACACGATGGTTCAAGGGTCTTAAATCAACGCAGAGACGCAAGGACCCGTCTTTTTCCTTCACTGGCACAATCCTCGCACAATAAGGAGAATTACTTTCTTGAATAATCCCTCGATCTAGCAAATCGTCAATTATTTTTCTAATCTGTACTCTTTCCGAAAAAGCAAACCTTCTAGGAGAGAAGGAATAAATCGATTGATCTTTTAACCGGACCCTAACATAATACTGATCTTCAATCTTTTCGATTCCTTCCTCGGCTAATTCGTGAAACGTTTTTATTATCTGGTCCCTGTGTTTCTCGTTAACATCGAGATCTGAAAATTGTTGACCCTCTTCACCATCGAGGCTCATTATTCCCTCGGCATCTATATTACAGATGTCATACTCTATCTCCGTTACTCTAGCCTTTGGCGTGTACTCTATTTTTAAGCAATTTTTCCCCAGAAAATCTCGACCTATTATTACTTCAGTATTGAAAGCATGATCGTCTACCACATGAAATTCTATTTCACACTCTGTGCCTGGAATTTGTTCTAACTTTATTTTTGCAATCACTTTACCTAACATCCTAATATATACCCCGTTTGGGTATTTGTACGCATTACGAACATCGTGATCTAAATCACATTCTGAAAAATATCTAGACCAAATAGAACGTTTTATAACATTGATCGGACTACCAGTGTCCACAAGAGCAGCCAAATAGCAAGATTTATTGTTTAACCTTAAGATTCTTACTTGCGTCCCTTGGACGACCAGCGATCGCAGTGGCTCTTGTTCAACGGCAATCGTTGCGACGACGTCAACTGCAGACACCGTTGGAGACGATGAAGTGGGGGTACATCTCCTTGAAGATGGCTCCGCTGAATTGCGCTGTGGTTGAGTGTGCTCCTGACTGGTCGATAGTTTCGGGCATTCATTGCGAAAATGCCCCTCTCCTTTGCAGTAATAGCACCCCTTCTCCGGGGAACGACATTCGCTGGTGACGTGATTTTTTCGACCACAATTTCGGCAAGAAATCTTAGAAGCCGGAGGTGAAACACTTTTCTTCGGCCACGGTTTATTGCTCGCGGACTTTGCCACGCTCGACTTTTTCAACCCTTGGATCACCCATCTCATACGATCCAAATATTCGGATAATTTTTCATGTCGAACAGCGAGGGCAGCGGATGCAATCACAGGATTGGTTATTCCCTGTGTCAAGAAACTGATCTTCTCCTCTTCACCGATGTTGATGTGATATAACAAGTCCAGCTTGTCGTGCGCATACTCGTCGAAGGTCTCCTTTTCCTCCCGCCACATTCGATTCTCGACTCTGATCAACTGCGTAGTTATCGGTACTTTTCTGTCGAAGTAGTCCTTCAGCGCCGTCCAAAATTGAATGGCTTTTGCCGGTTGCCTATCGAACCATCTGCGCGCCTCCTTGGTTAATTTACTGGAAGCCGCCAATATCGTAGTTATTTCTGTGGTTTGGTACGCCTTGGCCACTCGCTCCGCACGGTCGATCCACTTCACTATGTTTTCTTCTTGGTTCCCCGAAAATTCGGGAATTTGCGTTGCGATGTGGTTCACGTTGAGGCCTGGGACAGACGAGATATTCGATGCACGCACGGTGGCGCTCGGGCTCTGTTCGTATGAGCGAACCATCGCTGGCGTTCTTGTTTGACTTAGTTGGTCTCCTATGCGACCAATCGCCGCTAGAATTCTCTCTTCGAATCGCCGACGCATTTCCATTTGTGTGAAAAATAGATCCTGGATCGTCGGCTGAACCTGACGTTGCTGTTCTTGTTGTTCGAGTTGTTCACGTTGTCGTCTTTCTAGCTCCTCGTGTCGTTGCTGTCGGTCTTGTCGCTCTCTTTCTTCTTGTTCCAACCGCTGTCGCTGAGTCAGAGTACTAGCTTCTTCCGTCGGTCCACCATCTTGTCAGCGGCCACCAAACACTTGTGGCGTTCGGGGTCCATACCGATCATAATGATCCACTATCCTATCCAGCACTCGGCTTTTCGTTCCTCTAGGATCAATTTCGAGCCCTTCAGCCTCTGCCCGAAGCTCATCCATTGTAAGGGCTTCTAAGCGTGCGCGGTGATCCATTTCAAACAGACTCCAATTTCACTGCACAAATCGCACTAATTTCGTTACGGAAAACTCGCGCAAATAATGGTCGTGAACAATTTCCTTCACGCACGGACACTTAACGCTGTTTCACTCTCAACTAATCGAGAAATCCAACCCCGGCCGCCACGTGCTCGAGCGAACGATACCGAAGCCACACACTTGCACCCGCGAACCTTCCGACAAACACCTTCCTTGCAACAGGACGAACCCTTCGCTGTTCACCCCACACTTAGATAAATTGTAGGGTATAATTTGATTTTCATTTATTAACGAATGAAAAGTTAATAAGATCTTTGTGCTAAGAAGCACGACGTGGAAGCCGGGTTGCAAGGAACGCACGAATACGAGACTGGCATTCACTGGGTGATAAATCCATTCATTATTAATAGTCAAACAAAAACTCGAATACAACTCTGTTACACTCCCGCGCGGCAGCGGCCATTTTTCAAAACACAATTCAACGTTCAGGCATGAACTTTATTCCAAGAAAACTCGACGCCAACATGGCTTCTTGAACCACTTAGTGGTATCTTTTTTGAAGAACTCGACTCGCGAACCGACTAATGACGAAGAGGGCGCGTCCCTCTCGCCTGCGGCATTTATATTAAGGCCAGCTCACTCCAAACAATTTTGAAAAAATCGAAATTTTTTTTTTCTCATAAATTGCTACTGTATACTCGTAGAAATAGTATAGAATTATTCCCGAAGGTCTGCAAGACCGAAAAGCAGGTATGAAAGAGTGGGGAGCACTGCGGTAAATCCGGCCGCTCGAACGCCTTCGGTAGCGGCAGCTGCTGCATGCCTTCGGATCGTCTTATTGTTTTGTTCCCTTCTATTTCTCGAAAATATTCTGTCCTTTACAGTTAGAGAGCGTCTTCCGTATATAATATACGGCAGTACATGTACAAGTGAAATTTTCGTTGGTAATGGTTGTTCGCTTCAGTCCTCGCACGCGTCAGTAAATTTTTCGTTTGTGTGCTCTCAAAATTTATCATGGACAAAAAAAGAAGAAGTGGTGTCCCACATAGATCAGGAGAAAGGAGTTTTTTGGGTATTCAACATACTTCAAATGATGATACAGAACAAACTAGTGTTGCTGCAAAAAAACTGAACAACGCCGATCCTCAACTTGAAGTGAAAATCCATCCGTTGCTGACTTACGTGATCGTTCAGTGGTCTGTATTTGCTATATTGCAACAGAGAGTTGTTTGTTCAAAGTGTAATGAAAAAGTGGAATTTGCAAAAAGTGTCGAGAAACGATTAGGTTTTGAGTGACAAATTATCTGTGATTGTGAGGAGAGTGAACCAATCCCTTCATCTCCAAAAATCAAAAATGGTTATGAAATAAACAGGAGAATAGTTTATGCAATGCGCTTGTTAGGAGTTGGATTTTATGGCTTATTGAATTTTTGTGGACTGATGGATATCTCAGCAACTGCATTGAGTATAACTGCCTATTATGAATGCATAGATTAAGTTTATATTGCATTAAAGGCTGTTAGTGAAATAGTTTTCAAAAAAGCTGCTCAAGAAGAGCAAGGAAAGAATAAGGAGAGAGGATTCACCGAAGATAGGCTCACTGTTTCGGGCGATGGTTCTCGGCCAAAGAGAGGATTCACAGCTTTACTCGGTATTGTTAGTTTGATCGGCAAGTACACGAACAAAGTCATAGATGTCGTAGTAAAATCAAAGATTTGCCAAGCATGCAGTAACTATTCAAAAAAATTCCCCGAAAATACGCCAGAGTTCGATGCTTGGTTTACCGAACATTGTGAAGCAGGCAATTGCACAAGGGATCATGATGGTAGTGCCGGTCTTATAGAAGTTGAAGGAGTGGAAGAGATGTTTCGGAGGTCTGTGGAGCAGTACGGTGTTATGTACGGATATTATATCGGCCACGGTGACTCTAAAACTTTCAAGAGACTCGAAGAATCTGAACCGTACGGCGAAGCTGTCAAAATAAAGAAGAAAGCATGTGTTTCACACGTAGGCAAGAGTCTATATAGACGTGGTAAAGGAGCCAAAAAAAACCATGCAAAAATAAAGAAAGCTCTGGAAGCGCGAAAAAAAGAGAGGCAATAGAAAGAGGTGAAGAAGCACCCAAAAAGGAGAAGGCTCAAAAAAGCAAACAACCTGTCGTAAAATCTTTAAAATTTACTGAAGCTCAACTGTCGCTCTTATCTAGCTATTCTGAAAAAGCTGTGCTTACTCATCCCGATTCTGTGCCAGACACGAAGAATGCAATTCTAGCCTCATTGTATCACAAGTGTTCCACCGATGCTAAGCCACAACACCAGTATCGTCCAGCCGGAGCAGATTCATGGTGCGCTTATCAAAAGGCAGTAGCTACAAAACAGAATTACAACCATCCTTCAGCTTTCGATCAGGGAATTCAAGATCTTTTACAGCCAATTTATGAAGAACTAACCGACGAAAAGTTGCTGGAGAGATGTTCAGGGGCTAACACGCAAAACAATAACGAAAGTTACAACTCATGTGTTTGGAACATAGCCCCTAAACATAAGTTTGTCGGGAAAAAAACGCTTGAAATTGCTGCTCTCAGTGCTGCTTGCATTTTCAATGAAGGGCTTTCACCCATATTAAGAGTTATGGAAGTTATGGGTGTTAGAATCGGCCCGGAAGCAAGGCACTTTGCTGATAGGGGCAACAACAGACGTGTTGATCGAGCTGAGCTAGAAGCTACTGAAGCATCTAAGGAACACAGAACTGCTTTGAGAAATGCAAGCATTCTTCAGAATGATGCTTACGAAGACCAGGAAGGAGTTGTGTATGAAGCTGGAATGGATATGTGAGTAAAATTCACTTTTCTTACGATTTTTCACGAATAAAAACTTTGAACTGATTTTTGTCCGAACCACGTTTTTTCGCATGGATGACACTCTCATTTCAAAACCATTGCACTTATCGATATGAACCAAACGGCATTTTACTCTTTAGATGTCTGGCTATGGCCTCAAGCAGAACCAGGAATATTTATCATTATTTAAAAAAGTTATAAACAATTAAAAGTGAAAAAAAGGGTCAAAAAAATTCAAAAGTCCGCCATTTTGTTTTTTTTCATTGAAAATGTTTCATTCTGCTTGAGGCCATAGCCAATTCGATACAGAACATAAAACCGTTTTGTTTTTTGCTTTCAGATAATTCTTCCCCAAGAAATGATGTCATCCATCTACGAATCAGATGAGTTTCAGCAGCCATTTTCAGGACCGCCATTCTGAAAAAAACAAAAAAAAATGTTTTCAAGTAATTTCATACGAGGGTGGATTGATAAGTTTCCGGCCTGAC
Source organism: Gonatopus flavifemur (assembly GCA_018340375.1). NCBI lineage: Eukaryota > Metazoa > Arthropoda > Insecta > Hymenoptera > Dryinidae > Gonatopus > Gonatopus flavifemur. The sequence goes on from JAFFJZ010000090.1 coordinate 351,238, forward strand.
CAAGAGATGGCGCCACTAGGCCTACCTTGAGGTGGCGTTCTATAGTACCATCCTTAGATAGCTTGTAGCTATAGTTTCAGTCCGATCGCCATGTTAGTTTAGTTTTGAGAGCACGCTGATCAAGACGCCTCTGTGTTTTTCGTAAAAATGGAAAAGCTGGAAAATCGTGCTGTCATCAAATACTTTTATTTGAAGGGGTTAACGCCGAAGGAAATTAAAGAAGAGATGGACTCAACACTGGGGACATCCTCCCCATCATATTCAACCGTTAAGCAGTGGGTTTCCGAGTTTAAAAAGGGTCGTGTGAGCACCTCTGATGAGCCTCGCTCAGGACGCCCCAGTGAGGTCACAACTCCAGATATGATCGAAAAAATCCATCAAATAGTGCTGAAAGATCGCAGATTAAAAGTTCGTGAGATAGCTGAGACCTGTAAGATGTCATATGAACGTGTACAAAATATTTTGCACCAACATTTGTATATGGAAAAGCTCTGTGCAAGATGGGTGCCGCGTTTGCTAACAGTCGACCAAAAATTGATTCGAAAGAACATTTCTACCGCCAATTTGGCGTTGTATAAGCGTAATCCAAGCGAATTTTTGCGTCGATTCGTAACCGTTGACGAAACTTGGGTCCACCACTACACTCCTGAAACCAAAGAACAGTCTAAACAGTGGATTGGACCAGGGAACCAACTCCAAAGAAGGCAAAACAATTTTTTCGGCGAACAAGGTTATGGCTACTGTTTTTTGGGATGCAAGAGGTATCATATACATTGATTACCTTGAAAAGGGTAAAACTATCACTGGTCAATACTACGCAGACTTATTGCAACGTTTGAGCCACGAAGTGAAAACTAAACGACCTCATCTGGCGAAGAAAAAAATCTTGTTTCATCACGATAACGCACCAGCGCACACGTCAATCGTTGCGATGGCTAAAATCAACGATCTGAAGTTTGAATTAATGCCGCACCCTCCCTACTCTCCAGACCTAGCCCCGAGTGACTATTATCTGTTTCCTAACCTCAAAAAATGGCTTGGCGGTAAGAGATTTGCGGACAATGAGGAAGTAATCGGAGCTGTAAATGGGTATTTTGAGGAGCTTGACGAATCAGTCTATAGAGATGGCATTACTAGACTAGAACACCGCTATGAGAAATGTATCAGCCGTGGAGGAGATTATGTTGAGAAATAAAAAAAAAAAATTCTTAAAAACGTTGTTTTTCTTGGTCAGGCCGGAAACTTATCAATCCACCCTCGTATATGTACTTTTATATGTGAAAAAATTGATTACTCAACATGTTTTGTACTATAAATAAAATGTATTGAAGAAAATTACGTTTTTTGGAGTAAGCTGGCCTCAACTAGTGCGCAGAAGGGTTACCTACTGCACAGGTACTTGCAGACATCTTGTGACGTCATTTGGTTTCTCGATTCTTTATTGGCTCTACAGTTTTATTGCCTAAGAAACTTATTGCTATCTTAATACTACTTTCGCCACCTATGGTCTGAATTACATAAAGCCCGCAAAGATACAAATTCAGTATCGCCGTATTCATTATATTATCCTATTTATGTCTCTAAAGAACTTATAAATTATTATTATTGCTTCCCTATCACAAACGTGAAAAATGTTCCTTAAATCTAAAGGGAGATTGTATCCCCTCCTCCTTAACCTACTCAACAAAATTTTTCTCTCCTTCTCATATTTCTGACATTGTAAAACTACATGATTCACATCTTCCTCCTCTGCTCCACACTCACGCCGAAGAGAACATAAAGCTTCAGCGAACGTTCAGATCAGATGTGTATAGATTGGGCCGGAGGTTCATTAGAGCTAACTCTTATATTCACAAACGTTTGACAAAGGTTCTACGGACGTTGAAATGTCCGCTTCGAAATACGTTCAGGAAACATAGATGGAACGTTCGCTGAAGGTTCATCGAAGGTTTGACGAAGCTTCACAAAAATATCTATACTTATATTAATTTTGATCAATTTATATGAAAAATAAATTAATTAATAAACATAAATTATCATAAATTAATCTAAGTATAGATATTTTTGTGAAGCTTCCTCAAACCTTCGATGAACCTTCAATGAACGTTCCATCTATGTTTCCTGAAAGTATTTTAAAGCGGACATTTCAACGTTCGTAACACCTTTGACAAACGCTTGTGAATCTAGAAGTTAGCTCTCATGAACCTTCGATCCGATCTATACAGATCTAATCTGAACGTTCGCTGAAGCTTCATGTTCTCTTCGGGACACTCTCCACTAGGAATGATGTTTTTCCTCATTAGCGGATAATTTAAATTATAATAGTTCGCCCGTACTCTATTAGCCATCGTTATTACTCCCCTCCCAACCCTCCATTTCCAAAACCACGGTTTGCTACTTTTCAAATCTGCACATCTTTTCATATATTCCTTTCCTTCAAATCTTCCCCGACCATATTGGTCTCTGGAACTAAACGCTTTTACTATGTCCCTCAATTTTTTGACCAAGTCCTTAGATGGGACAAAAAATTTCCCATTATCTAGCAAAGTAGCACCTTCAGCTAATACATCTGCTCTCTCGTTTTCTCCAACTCCTTTATGTGCTGGCACCCATCCCAAAACTATCCTTCCAGGTTCTTCGCTGTCTTTCAATTTTTTTCACATTTATCCCATAAATTTCTAATTCTAACTATCTACTCATTATTATTAACACTCACTTTATTATCGCTTAAAGACTGTACCACACTCAGCGAATCTGTCCATATAATTACATTACCTTTTTCCACGTAATATTCTATTGATTGCAATGCTCTAAAAACAGCTTTTGCTTCTGCTGAATATATCGAACATACTTCATCCATACTTGTAAAGTCTTCCACCGTCTCATTTTGCAATTTCAATACTACTCCCACCCCAACTGAAGGATTCCCTTTGATTTTCGACCCATCCGTAAAAATCTCTGTTATCTCACCCTCCAACTCTAGTTTTCCAACGATTACATCTCTCATCTCCTCTTTTCTTATGATGTTTTCCCCGAATTTTCTTCCTACTTCTACATTTACAGTCATTATTTTAGTTGAATCATCATAGTTCTCATAAAATACATCCCAATTTTTCCTTGAACACATAATAAACTCTTTATACTCTCGAACTAAATTCCACATATCCACTACTATCGACCCATATAGCACCGGGAGGTTTTCTGGACGTTCCGAAAACGTGCTTGGTTACACAGAGAACGTGCAAATAACGTCTCATGATGTTCTAAAAACGTCGCATGTATGTCGCAGGAACATGCAAATGTCCCGTTTAGTTCTATTCATGTCTTCTTGCAATGTTCTTGAGACGTATTCAAGGAAAGGTTTTCACAACGTTCCGCGGCGTTGCACATATGTTTTTAGAAGGTTAGTTTTCATGGAAGCACGTTTAGAAAACGCGGAAAGAACGTCCCGTAGTATATGAAAAGAACGTGCTTGGTACGTATTCATGTGCATCAAAAGCGAAGGTACTCTAAACATTTGGAAAATATGTGCCTTGGGCACCAACACACGCGGGATCAAGATTATGTTTATAGAACATCCAGAGAACTTTCTGTGCTGTCTGGGGAGTTACTCCTTCTCCTTGCCATACTTCCATATTCTACCAGCAAATTTAGTTTAGAAATAATCTCATTATCAATCCTTCTTAAATTCTTTACAATGAATCCTATTCCCAATTCCATCGCTCTATCCCTTGTATCCACCACCTTACTTTCTACTTGCATCACATTGGTTGGCGTGGAACATCTATAGCCCATAGCTATTCTTAGTCCTTTATATTGTAGCTTTTGTAACGCATGTTGTAGTTTTCTATTTTCTGGCCAATACAAAAATAAACAATCAATCCTAGATCGAATTAAGCTCTTATATAATAGTAAAGATGTCGAAACATCCACTCCCCAACTTACCCCACAAATATATTTCAACATATTGCAACTTTTATCAAACTTTTCTTTGACTTTCAAAATCTGTTCCTTCAAAGTTAACTTATTATCTGAAATTATACCTAAAAACTTAGCCGCTTTTTCTCCCCTAATACTTGTACCGTTAACTTCTACATCAATATCTGTATGATCTCCCCCTTTTGAAAGTTTCACTACTTTTGTCTTATTTTTTGACAGTTCTAGTCCTAACTCTAATAATTTATACTCTATGGTTTCCAAACTCTCCTCTATTCTTATTATTGAATCATCTTGGTCACTACCTTTTACATAAATACAAACATCATCCGCAAACGTAATTCTATTGACCTTGTCATCCACTTCATCAAACTCCCTATTAACATAAATATTGTATAAAATTGGGCTTAATACCCCTCCCTGCGGCAATCCTTTACAAATATTCCGTCTCACTCTCTGTCCTTCAAATGTAAATTCCCCTACTCTATCCTTGAACCATTCTCTTAAATATAAGCAAATCTTCCTTGGTATCCCTATCCTCACACACTTCTCTAACAGTTTACTCCTCAGCACATTATCATATGCACCCTTAATGTCTAAAAAACCTGCAACAACCTCATCACCTTCCAAATTAGCAATCTTTACATCCCATATCAGCTTACTTAAATTATCCGCACAACTCTTACCCTTCCTAAATCCCGATTGCTGTTTTCCCAAAATTTCATTGCTTTCCAGCCACCACATCAACCTCTCACCCACCATTCTCTCTAGTACTTTTCCCATACACGATGTTAGCGAAATCGGCCTCACTCCCTTACCATCACCTCTTTCTATAAATAAAACTCGTGCTTCTTTCCATTCCCCCGGAATCCATCCCTCTTCCCAGAAGCCGTTAATGATCTCTAATAATTTCTCCTTAAACTTCCTTGATATTCTTTCAATAATAAAATAATCAATACCATCCAAACCTGGAGAGGAACCTACCTTAACACTGTTCAAGACCCTTTCTAATTCCGGCCACGTGAACTTCCTTCCCATACACTCCATCTCCTCTTCCACACATTCTATTCTCACCTCTCTATTCTCTACCCACGGTGCCGATAACTTTTTTATTTCCTGTTTTATTGAATCCTTTTTCTCTCTTTCTGCTAATTCATTCCAATTAATTTTTGCAAAGGAATTTTTGATAATTCTCATCTTTTTCCACACATATTTCATATTAACGTTACAATCTATTTTAGCTGTGAACTTCCTAAACGATTCCTTTTTCTTGAAATTAATAATCTTTTTAACTATTGCACTACATCTTTCATATTCCCCATAACTGCCACTAGTTCTAAACTGCTGGAAACTCGTCTTTCTATCCTCTATTGCTTTCTCACATTCAAAATCCCACCAATCTACTTTAACTTTATTTCTCCATTCTTTTTGTGAGCCCATTGCCTTACGTTTTTTAATATCTTCTAAAGAGAGATTTTCCTTTCTTCCTGAGACTTTATTAATGCTTTTACTAATACAATTTTTCCAAATCTGATACTTTACATTCAGATCTCCTTCCACATACTCCTCTCTTTCAAATACTATTTCTTTTTTCTTCATCTCACTATCAAACTTAACCCAATCTGTTTTGAAGTTATAGAGTCTGTTGTTAATTTTTTGATGCTCAACTCTCTCATTTTCAAAACTAATTATCACCAGTATCGGCATATGATCAGATCCTAGCGCTTCATCGTACTCTTTACAGAAAGAGTGTTCCAACAATCTTCCTGTCATAATTATCAAATCAAGATTTGAATCCCGGGCATTTGGCCTTCCAATCTATGATCTTTTATCACAATTACCCACATACAGTTCTGTGCTCATCATCTCTTCCAGCAATCTTTTCCCGTTAATATCGTCTACTAAACAATTCCAACTTTCATGTTTTGCATTCATATCACCTATCAACAACAGTTCTTCCTCGTCACTTCTATTTGACAACAGTTCCCTCCATGCAGCTGTACTCGTATCCCTCCCTGGTTTTCTATAACATAATATTAAATTTATTACTATATTCTTTCCTCTCATTTTTATTCCTACTAATTCAAACTCCTTCACTCCCTCACCTCTAATGTTCTTTATTCTTTCCGAAACAATACTGTCTTTTACAATAATCATAACTCCTCCACCTATTCTATCTTCCTCTCTATCTTTTCTATAGATTTTATAGCCTTTCAACTTAGTCCTATGTTTATTTGATAACCACGTTTCACTTACCCCTAGTACATCTATATTCTCTTTGTACATCAAATTTTTTAATTCTTCCCATTTCCCTCAGATTCCTCTCGCATTCCAACACACTATTTTTTTCTTAAATTTCTTCTCCATTTTGGTTACCCAATATCCCTTCTACCCAATCAAATACATCTAAACTATCAACTTTTATTTGAGAAAAATCTATATCCTCACTCATCCCCAATTTACCCCCATCTTTATCTAATCCCTCCCTTTTTACTTCTTCACCATCTGTTTTAATACTGTCTTTATCCTTTGTTGATTTCTTTACTGTCGATTCTTCAGCCCTTTCCGCACTTTCCTGCATCGACTTTCTCCTCCTTGCTTTTTCCTTTTCTATCCTCGACTGATGATCCACGTCTTCTTCTCCAGCTGTATATGTCTCTCGTTTTTTTTATCCTCAATTTCATTTTCCCTCGCAAACTGACGTTTTTTCCAATGTCTTTTCACTAGTATTTCTCTCAGTAAATCTTCCATACCACTATCCACTACTTCTTATAAAATTTCAGCTAGACTGCTTTCTTTTATCCTTTCTTCCTTGTCCTGAGCTTCTATTTGCCATTTTCCACCTACATTATATTCTTCTTGTTCTACACTTGTCTTTCTAGCTTCCACTATCCTGTGCTGTGCTGTCATTCTCAATATTGGAAAATCTTCTGCATTTCTCATATATCTAATCTCATTCCTATTTTGATTTCTCACTTACATTCTTGCCTCATTAAAACTAAGTCCCTCATACGCCATTCTTTTCTTAATGATCCATTCTTCTGTTCTAACTCTGCACCTTCTATCTATATTGGAATGGTTCTCCCCACAATTCACACAATTTGCTATACATGTTTCATCTCCTTTTCCATGAAAGATATTACTGCAATTGACACACAACTTTTGTCCACTTTTACAAAACTTCTGAATATGACCATATCTAAAACATTTCCAACACTGCTTCACATTTTCTATATATGGAGTTACAGATAGTCTCCCTGACCCTTCCCATCCAAATAGCAACGTTTTTGGAAGGATATTTCCTTCTACCTCAATAATGATCAGTTCGGTATCGATCAAATCAGTCATATTATTCTTTGTAACCCTTTTCTTCATTCTTTCGAACTCCAACTTTCCTTGTCCAGGAATCAACTGCTTTTCTAACTCGCTGATAGACGAGTCCCAATCTCTAATTACTCCTTTTCTAAACCTTTTTTCTCTAGGAACTGTAACTCTAATAATACTATCAGTCTTACTGGAATTGAGAATTAACTTGTTTGCTTCTATTCTCCTATTAAATTCTACCAAACCTCTATTGAAACTTTCCATTTCAAAAGAACTGGGACGTAGACCCATTCCTGATATTGTTCTATAGATTTTTACCTCGTTCCTTCTCCTGCTAGTCAGGTTTTCTCCAGGTTTTAGTTCTACCTCCAACTCATACTTATCTGCCAGGTAATCTTCATTGAAAACAAAATCTTCTTTTTTTGACCTAGATTCTGTATGATCTTTATCTACACCTATCACTTTCACCTCATCGCTCCCAAGTCTGCCATTTTCTTCCTGATTATCCTGTTCTGCAACTCTGCTATCTTCTACTTTACTATCTTGATCTACAACTCTTCTCTGTTTTCCTCCCATCACTTCCTCGATCAATTTTAATTCACTATTTCTACTAACTTCTTCATCTGTCAATTTTCTTTTAGTTCCAGTTTTATTCTCCACAACTTCCATTTTTTCCTCACTTCTTTCATCATCATTCACGCCTCTTTCACACTTATTTTTTACTGTAATCTTAATTTCTTCACTTTCCTCAAGAACTCTATCTTCTATGATATCTACTTCTTTTCCATTTCTTCCCGACTTATTTGCAAGTTCTGTACTAATGGTACCAATAAGTATTTCTCTCAATTCTTCTCGAGTCATGTTCCATGTCAATTCCTTGTTTTTATCCGCCTCCTTCTTCTTATTCTTCTTCTTGAGCGCTTTCTTCCCCATTTCACTTTTTTGTTTTTTTCTCCACATAAAATCCTTCTTCCTCAAGGGAAGATCGTATTGGAACCCCCTTTCGGGTTCCCCATCTTCATTTTCACCTTCTTCTATAATAGTCTTTTATAACCTAACCTCTTTCTGTTGAACCGATCCACTGATTATTTCGTCCAGCTACCTCTATATATATTTTCTTTCTTTCTTTGTATGTATTAATATGTTCTACTAACCCCTCTATTACATCCTCCGCTCTCCAATTTATTATATTTTCACAACCAAACGTTTTATTCTTCAAACCATTTGAAACATGTCATTTCATGAATGTTGCATATACGAATTCACACAGCTCATTCATCCATTTTTCAATTATTCTTTTAATATTATAATAACCTATCAACACATCGCCTCATTGACAGGTTATTTGTTTATGTTTTGACAATGTATAGACCACACTACACTGAAATCAACGCTACTGGATGTTTGGATTATAATATACATTAACTGAAATGAATGCTATTGGATATTGGAAGAAAGGAAAAAGGACAGAATATTGGATGTCCCAAGAAAGGAAGAGACAGAATATCTCTATGCCAATGGAAGAAACCCTCCCGAATTCCGATGACGAAGAACTAGTGAATGTGAAGTTGGCATATCAAATGCTGGCATTGCACGAAAAAGTGACAGTTCCGGTAGCATTCACCATAGTTCTATAATTCTTGATGATTTGGAACAATAGTTCTATTCATATTACTCAGAAAAATTGAATTTGAAAGAATGGAATGTCAAGTTCTACAATGATATGATAGCATTCCAGCGATGAGAGGTTGGAACAATCAGAACTTGGGAGTTCTGGGATTGTAAGCATGCGGGAAAGTGAGGAATGGAGAGTTCCAATCATTAAAAGCGGTATGTGAAATTTTTTTCAATATTTATGGGGATAATATGCTGGATTCTATGACGAATCCATAGCATTGCAAGCTATATTGGAAGAAGGGATCAATATCTCAAAGTTCTGGGATGGGGTACACACGGAGGAGTTGGGAATGCAGAGTTCTGACATCAACAATGGATGAATTCGTTTTTGCTTTCATGATGAGCCGGGTTTGCACATGACGCGGGGAGACGAAATATTTTGTTACGTTGAGAATCGGAGTTTTGATACAGCAGAACAATTGATACAGCTTGGACAGGGACTTCGATTACCTGACAGCCTGTCTGGTTACACGTCCGACTTTCTGTCTGAACTGGGATTCTGACCAGCATTGCAGAGCATTGCACGGAATTCGAATAGTTCTGACCAGCATTGCCTCGATCACGACAGGTTCTGGCCAACATTGCACGGAATTGGAAGAGATCTGCACATCATTGCAAGAAATTCGAACGGTTCTGACCAGCATTGCCTTGATTTCGAGTAGTTCTGACCAGCATTGCACGGAATTCGAATAGTTCTGACCAGCATTGCCTCGATCACGACAGGTTCTGGCCAACATTGCACGGAATTGGAAGAGATCTGCACATCATTGCAAGAAATTCGAACGGTTCTGACCAGCATTGCCTTGATTTCGAGTAGTTCTGGCCAGCATTGCACGGAATTCGAATAGTTCTGACCAGCATTGCCTCGATTCCGAGTAGTTCTGGCCAGCATCGCACGGAATTTGGGAAGTTCTGCACAGCATTGCATGGAATTCGAAGAGTTCTGCACAGCATTGCGCGGAATTCAGGTAGTTCAGGCCGGCGTTGCCCCGATTTTCACCAGTTCTGGCCAGCGTTGCACGGAATTTGGATAGTTCTGACCAGTGTGGCCCCGATTCCAAGTAGTTCTGGCCAGCATTGCACGAAATTTGGGAAGTTCTGCATAGCATTGCCCCGATTCCGAGTAGTTCTGGCCAGCATTGCATGGAATCTGGAGATTTCTGCACAGCATTGCGCGGAATTCAAAGGGTTTCGGACAGCATTGCACGGAATTCGGATAGTTCCGGCCAGCATTGCACGGAATTCGAATAGTTCTGACCAGCATTGCCTCGATTTCGAATAGTTCTGGGCAGCATTGCACGGAATTGAACTAGTTCTGACCAGCGTGGCCTTGATTCCAAGTAGTTCTGGCCAGCATTGCAAGAAATCCGAAGAGTTCTGCACAGCATCGCGCGGAATTCGAAGAGTTCTGCACAGCATTGCACAAAATTCAGGTAGTCCAGGCCGGCGATGCCCCGATGTCGACCAGTTCTCGTCAGCATCGCACGGAATTCGAACAGTTCTGACCAGCATTGCCTCGATTTCGAGTAGTTCTAGGCAGCATTGCACGGAATTCGAATAGTCCTGGCCGGCATTGCATGGAATTCGCATAGTTCTGACCAGCATTGCCTCGATTTCGAGTAGTTCAGGGCAGCATTGCACGGAATTCGAATAGTTATGACCAGCATTGCTTCGATTCCGAGTAGTTCTGGCCAGCATTGCACGGAATTTGGGAAGTGCAATGCTGTGCAGAACTCTTCGGATTTCGTGCGATGCTGGCCAGAACTACTCGAAATCAAGGCAAAGCTGGTCAGAACTATTCAAATCCCTCCTAATGCTGGGTAGAACTATTTGAATTCCGCGCAACGCTGGCCAGAATTACTCGGAATCGAGGCAATGCTGGTCAGAACTATTTGAATTCCGCGCGATGCTGTGCAGAACTATTCGAATTCCGTGCAATGCTGACCAGAACTCCTCGAAATCGAGGCAATGCTGGCCAGAACTATCTGAATTTGGTGCAATGCTGGCCAGCACTATGGGAATACCGTGCAATGCTGGCCAGAACTATTTGAATTCCGTGCAATGCTGTGCGGAACTCTCCGAAATCGAGGCAATGTTGGTCAGAACTATTCGAAATCGAGGCAATGCTGGTCAGAACTATTCGAATTCCGCGCAACGCTGGCCAGAATTACTCGGAATCGAGGCAATGCTGGTCAGAACTATTTGAATTCCGCGCGATGCTGTGCAGAACTATTCGAATTCCGTGCAATGCTGACCAGAACTCCTCGAAATCGAGGCAATGCTGGTCAGAACTATTCGAATTCCGTGCAATGCTGTGCAGAACTCTCCGAAATCGAGGCAATGTTGGTCAGAACTATTCGAAATCGAGGCAATGTTGGTCAGAACTATTCGAAATCGAGGCAATGCTGGTCAGAACTATTCGAATTCCGCGCAACGCTGGCCAGAATCACTCGGAATCGAGGCAATGCTGGTCAGAACTATTTGAATTCCGCGCGATGCTGTGCAGAACTCTTCGGATTTCGTGCAATGCTGGCCAGAACTACTCGAAATCGAGGCAATGCTGGTCAGAACTATTCGAATTCCGTGCAATGCTGACCAGAACTCCTCGAAATCGAGGCAATGCTGGTCAGAACTATTCGAATTCCGTGCAATGCTGGCCAGATCCACTCGAAATCAAGGCAATGCTGGCCAGAACTATTCGAATTTCTTGCAATGATGTGCAGAACTCTTCCCATTCCGTGCAATGCTGGCCAGAACTATTCGAATCCCGTGCAATGCTGCTCAGAATCATTCGAATCCTATGCAATGCTGGTCAGAACCCCAGTTCAGACAGAAAGTCGGACGGGTAACCAGACAGGCTGTCAGGTAATCGAAGTCCCTGTCCAAGCTGTATCAATTGTTCTGCTGTATCAAAACTCCGATTCTCAACGTAACAAAATATTTCGTCTTGCGGCGTCATCTCCAAACTCAGCTCATCATGAAAGCAAAAACGAATTCATCCATTGTTGATGTCAGAACTCTGCATTCCCAACTCCTCCGTGTGTACCCCATCCCAGAACTTTGAGATATTGATCCCTTCTTCCAATATAGCTTGCAATGCTATGGATCCGTCATAGAATCCAGCATATCATTCCCATAAATATTGAAAAAAATTTCATATACCGCTCTTAATGATCGGAACTCCCTATTTCCCACCTCCCCGCATGCTCACAATCCCAGAACTTCCGAGTTCTGATTGTTCCAACCGCTCATCGCTGGAATGCTATCATATCATTGTAGAACTTGTCATTCCATTTTTTCAAATTCAATTTTTCTGAGTAATATGAATAGAACTATTGTTCCAAATTATCAAGAACTATAGAACTATGGTGAATGCTACTGGAATTGCCACTCTTTCGTGCAACGCCAGCATTTGATATGCCAACTTCACATTCACGAAGAACTATAGTCGCTATCGTGATTAAAATAAATCGGAAAATCGAAAGTGGCGATGATGAAGAAAATCCTGATGTTTTGATCGCATGAAAATTTGAAACGTTTGTATCTCGTGATCGCGTGAACGGATCAACTTCGTAGTGTGCTCAATTGAAAGTGTGTATTCGAATTATATAGTAGAAGTGTAATTATTTTTTCGTGAAATTCAATGTGTGATGAGTTATTGTGGGTTATAGATTTTTTGACTATAGAAAATCTTGGTTTTCGTGTGAAGATCCACGGTAGCGCACGACTTATGCTTTTTCATTTTTTTCTTCTTTCAGGGTTTTCATGTACTTGGCGTCGAGACGCCACTGCGTCTCTTGATTTCAAGAATCGCGATAGCGTTTTTACATCAGCGATAAAATTCTTCTCTATGCACACGATGCTACAACTTATATCATTGCCCAAAACTGAACGATGTGTGTTGTGGTCATCTTGTCCTTCTTCTCTAGTAGTTGGTGAGATTGTGTAAGCACTTACACGTTGAAAGAGTGTAATTGACCATAAAAATGATCGAGAACAGTGAATATGCTTATTTTGATTCGATTCGCCTCGGTCTACCCTACTTATGTTTACATATGTTCTATTTAGAAGTGTTGACCTTAATTTTTATCCCTTTCCACAGTTTGTATTCTTGCCGAAGATATTTTATACATACCATCGGATGCAGCAGCAGACACTAGTGTAATTCTTGGATTCTTTAATCACCTTATGGATTCCGTGAATGGAAAACAGCTGATATCAAAGATACCCCTCTGTAATGTTGTGACTGAAGACAGTCCACATCATACATTTTGGATGAAGGCTAAAGAATTCCTGAGAAGAATGCAGTTTGTAAATAAACTGACGAAAAAAAGTGTGGGCGCAATACCCAGTTTAACAAATTGTGTGAAAACCATAGAAGGCTTCGAACACGTGTGGAAAACTTTGAAAGACTTGGGATTTAATAGATTCGTACCAAGATTCTTAAATCAAGATCCTTTAGAAAATTTTATGGATGCATTAGAAGTCATGGGGTCCGTAATGTTAATCCAACATGTGAACAGTTTCAATCTACTTTCAGACTTCTGTTGATGAATAATCTATTATCTCCACATTCTTTTGCAAGAAATTGTGAAACAGATGATGGAACATTATTATTTACTCTACAATCTTTGTTACAACCGGTACAAGAACAGGGAAAATCGCCACATACTATTGTCGATGAAATCAATTATGGTTTCCCGCAGAATGAATCCATTTTACATAATGCCATGACTCCAGATAAAATATTGGCCACATTATTGAAACACAAATTGATCAGAAATTGTGCAGTATGCTGCGATATGCTACGTTTGAAATTTCACGGTTGTTATAAAGAGTTATTTAGAGCCTTGTATGAATATATGAATCATGTATACTTCTACAAAAATTTATTCGAATTGCTACAGAATTATTTGATTACAAAATTTGATATACCATTTTGTTCATTACACAAAGATACACTATTCCTGAATGTTGCACAACAATTAGTTCATAACGTCATCTCAATTTGGTCCCATTCGAAAAATAAGTTTATGAAAAACTCAGTTCATCCTGATCAACGGGAAGCATTCATTCTTGAAAATAATGAGACGCTATTGTAAATTCATGTCATTGAGAAGCATTTATTTGGGATTCATTCATCTAATTGTTCTTAAAGAGGGAAATACATGTAAGTGTATCCTTTTTTCGAGAATTCATTACACAACATTGGTTAAGGATACACCAATGGAATAAAGCACATCTTGAATATACGTTTACAACTATTCTTACGAATTTTTTTAGACAAAAATATTTCAAAATGGCAGAGCTACGAGTTGCTACCTCATTTTTGCGCCCTGGAGTCTACAGGTCTCAATTGTTGCCTAAAACAAAAATTAGAAAATTGAAATTCTATTGTTGAAATATGTAAAAATACACAACTTGACGGAGAGAAAAACATAATTTACTCCCATGGTGTTTTTCATTGATTGAAAACAAAAGTGTGTTTTTCTCAAAATGCTTCTGAATATTCTGAATTTTCACTTTTTCATTTTTATTTGTTTTGGCTCCGTCAAGTTGTGTGTTTTTACATATTCTAACGATAGGATTTCGGTTTTTTGATTCTAGAAAAAAATTTTTAAGATAGTTTGAAACTTGTATTTCAAAATGTGCGTTATTTCGTTGGTGGATCTTTAGCCAATTTTTTAGCCAAAGCTTGAGGGGAGCCAAAGCTCCCCTTAGATTCTTTCAATTATGTTGATTAGTTTCAAGAGACAAAGAAAGTGAAAATGTTGTATCGTAAGTTTCTTGCAATTTCCAAAGGATACTTCCTTTCACTGACTGGCATCTTTGTGGCTTTTAACAAAATATGTTGTGTTCAAATGACTTTATTTGATTATATTTTTTTCGAAGTGACATATCTAACAAAAATGTGCAATTTGTATACGGCCATATTATCCGTTAACTGTAATTATATGCCATATCATACGTTAAGTATAATTGTAAGTAACAAATTTTACAGTGAAATAGGCTTTTATCACATACTCTGCTCCGAATGCCACATAGAAAAGGATTGGAAATGGAAAGAAACCGCATTGAAACAGATTGAAGCATATTGATTTTGAATGCGGTTTCTTTCCATTCTATTTGGTATTTGGAGCGGGGTATGAGACTTATAAATATTGATTACGTTTTCTATTTGGAAGAGATTTATTATTTTCAAAAGATGGAGGAAGTAGAAAGATGTTGACGTTTCTTTAAGTTTCTTGGGAATTTCCAATGAATACTTCCTTTTACGGACTATTTCCCTTGAATCTTCCAACAAGATATGTTGCATTGATTTGAATATGACCAGATCAAGAGACGCGGTAGCGTCTCGACGCCAAGTATATGAAAAAACCCTGAAAAAAAGATGTGAAAGTATTTTTTTTATTTTAAGTTGTGATGTGACAAATCATCACAAAGAGAGTCGCGGGATGGCACCGCGCACGATCCCTATCGATCGTGATCGTAAACATTCATAACGAGTTAGTTCACTCGTAAGAACACAGCTGTCGCTCGCTCACACGAGAATCGTGAACACATCTCCTCTCCCTCGCTATTCCTGTCCTCCTCTAATCCCTGTCCTTCTTCTATTTGTTGAGGTTTCCCGTCCCCAAGGAGGCAGCGCCACCTATACCACGGATGCTTGGTAGGATTGGTTCAACGTCAGGAGGCGATATCAACGCCATCTCGGCCGTTCCAAAACCGACAACCCCCAGGAGACTGGAAATCCTTCGCGGACAACACCATCTCTCTCCGACCCTGGACTAGAGAGAGAGAGAGAGTAAGATGAGTCGTCTCCGAGGATACCACCCCGTTCCTGGATCGGCGGAACAACGGCAGAGACCAACCCGACTACGCTGTACCCCTTCTCCCGGCCCCACCAAAGGAGAGAAAAGGACACAAGCACCCGCACCCAGAAGATCTTCAAAACGCACATGCGCACACTCACCCAACAAGTAGTGAGAAGCCATCACCACCCGAGCGCGCAAGTCGAGCTCGAGAGTGCGCTCCAACGGAAAGTCACCGACAGGGTCTCGTATATGATTTTGTGAACTCACCCGTCGGTGAAGAAGAAGGAAGTGGCCATGTTGCCTGTCACTTCTTGTGTGACTGAGCGACCGCGAAGTTCACGTCGAAAACGGATCCTCGAAAATTATTATTACGGTGAGTGTGCTGTGCCATCGGGGCTCAGGTTTCGACCGCGAATTGGAATACCGCATCTGCCAGGTTTCCCCGCCGGTGTGGAAGTGCTAGTGCGGTGAAGATTGGTTTCTGTGGTAAAAAATTGTGTCCTTCACGTGGCCACCTCCACGTGTCCTCGTCCCGTGTTTTCTTTCCTTTTACCCGTTGCTTTCGACTTAGAGTCACCCCCTTCGCCCGTGTTTGCCCTCCCTCGATTGATTTTATGGTCGCGGTCTCCCGGTATTTCCCTTTTACTTTTGATTCATGTAAACGGCATAGTCCGTGTAGTATATTCCCTCGTGGTCGCGCCCTCCTTGTCTTTTTCTTTTCCCCGTGTTTCCCTGACTCTTTTATAAATTTACATGGTTATTGTTCTTTTACGTCCACGCCGAAGTCGTGTGAGTTTTGTACAAATTGAGAAAGTTGAAATATACTGGTGCTGCGAGCACGTGTTTAACCTCGAAATCGAGTATAGTTCTTTTACAATCACTAGAATCGACCCACCCCCTCTCCCTGAGTTTTTCCTTTTCCTTTAACACCACAAGACTATCGTGAACAATTTACTTGTTTTATTTCAATATATTTCAGATCTCGGCCCCTTATAAATATCTACGACAGGAGTCGTGGAGGCGCTCAAATACCCAAGCCAAGGATTCAAGGAATACCCATCACAAAGTGAAGGAAGCAGAAGTCGTCCGCTACCATGTATCTATACTGCTCAACCGAGATTTAACCTCCTGAAAAAATGTTCAATGCACAATAACTCGACACATATTGTGTGACACAAAAAAATAACTACACTTTCAGTATATAATACGATTACACACTTTCGATTAAGCACACTACCAACTTGATCAGTTCATCCGTTACCGAAACATAAACGTTTAAAGTTTTTATACGATCAAAACATCTTTTCGGAATTTCTGATTAATCGGTTTCTTCTTAACATGAAGACCAGTTATCCTTGAGGTGATTTCCAATGCTACAAAGATTTATTCTGTCTCTTTTTCTTTCTTCGAACGCCCAATAGTAGATTATTTGTTCTGTCTTTCTTTCTTCGAATGTCCAATAGTGGATCATTTGTTCATTAGTATGTGAAATATAATAACGTATAATCAGGTGCTTCCAATATTGTCCAAATGGTTTGTCAGTCTTTTGTAACCTGTACAATGATTGGTAGATGAATTTTTTTCCCTATGGAGTATATGCATTGTGAATACGTAAACAAATATAACCTGTCGATGAGGCGATGTGTTGATAGGTTATAAAAATATTAAAAGAATAATTAAAAGATGAATGAATTACAGGTGACTACATTATTACAGATTACTACAGGTCATTCAGAACAATGAAACATAAATAAACAACTTGGAATTATATATACTCTTATATATTACTCCAAGAAATTCATGAATTAATGAATGAATAAATGATGAAGAGGTTATTTGTGAAGAAAAAAAAAAGTTTGAGGAAGGTATGAATAAATCTATTTGCTACATTCAGGAAATTGGTATATATACAGGTAAGCTCTGTATGATGTATTATTCATGAAATACAATATTCCTTCACAGACAACAGCTCAGCAGAAATACCGTAATCCCTTATGAACAGTCTGCTACTGTTGGTTCTTACCACCGGAACCACAGGCTGATGATCAAATAAATCATACAAGGTCTAGTCGAAAATAATGATTCAAATTTATGCATTACTTTTTAGGTGAAACCTTATCGGATATACCATAACCCCCTTACAAACAATCTGCTATCGGGTTCTCCTGCTAGAGTCGTTGGAAAATGGTCAAATGGTTCATATCGAGCATGCTCAAGGGAAAAGATTCAAATTTATTTGCAATTCCTCCACATACCAGAAAGTCAGAGATATATCATAAGTTCTGACGGACAGTCAACTACTGGAGCCTTCCGAAGTAGCTGATCAAAACCAGATGACCAGCTACTTCAGAAGGCTCCACTGTTGATTTTTCTAATTAGGATCATAGGCAATTGATGAAAAAGATCATACCGAGCCTGCTCAAGGGTGATTATTGAAGTTTATTTGCTTTTTTTTTACAGGCAAAAGTATAATGGATATACCATAATCTCTAATGGATTCCACTATTCTGCGATCAGAATCGTGAACAAATAATGAAACAGAATAGTGAATAGATAATAAATGTGAATTCAATTATAGCAAGTTTGAAAAACATTCGAAAATAAGGTTAGTCACCGAGCACTTCAGGTATACTAGAATATGACATCCTGAATCAAAATTATGAACTATGTACAAAATGGTTTACCTAGATTCTTCGGGTGAAATTACAGGTGGATCAAGAAAAAGTAGAAAGGATGCAGGTAGACTATACATCTGAATGTTACTTACCACCACGATCAATATCATCAGGTAGCGTAGGAGAAAAATGAGGAAAAGGCAGGAGTGCAGTGAATATACCACAGGTCCTTTTGTTAGGTACACTATTATCAGGTTCTTCCAATAGAATCACAGGTGGATGAAGGAAAAACAAGAAGGATGCATGTCACCATACATCTTTATGTTACGTACCACAATGATCAATGTCATTAGGCAGCGTCATAGGAAAATGAAGAAAAGGCAGAAGTGCAGTGGATATACAAGTCCTTGCATTGAATAATACCACTATCAGATTCTTCCGACAGAATCATAGGTGGATGAAGAAAAAGCAAAAAGGATGTAGATGTACCATACATCTGTACGTTGAATCCTCCCTGGTTGAACAATCCGATTGAATCCGATGAAAAAAAATTTTATCGGAATGAATTGAGTTTCTGCATCGGAAATTTCCCATTGATACCAATAAAATAATTTTTAACTGGATTTAATCGGCATTTTCCCTGGTGAAAGAATCCGATAAAAAAAACTTATCGGAATGAATTGATTCCTGCATCGGGATTTTCTCATTGAATTTTATTGTTTGTTACCCCAACCAACGAACGGTTTATATACATTATATACGCGCATTTTATATCAATTAAATAAACACATATATCATTTATTCAATCATTACGTATGACAAATTATTGCTGAAATGAATTCAGACGATCATTTATGTGTTATTAACATGGTGATCACCCATCCACCTTGTACCGCAGTTGTCGTTGCTCAACCTAGAAGATCGATCTGGAACAGTGATGCCAGATTCGGCTCACCGACTCGGTGTACCCCCTCCATCACGCTTTACACAATCAAACTCCTTTTGTCGGTGGTTTCATTGTGTGTGTGAAAGTTCTATACAGATGGGTGTAATGGAGAGGGTAAACCGAGTCGGTTAGCCGAATCTGGCATCACTGATCCGGAACAACCGCTCGCTCGATGCCGTGGTTCGCTTCCTATCAATGAACCAAATGACTGTCTTATGTCAGGGATGGGTGTCCTATAGTAATAAGATTCAATTGGTGATAGTCCATTAGACATATGAGGGATTGTATCGGTCTAAATAGGAGCATGGGAGTTCATTATTAAAAATTATTATAAAAATCCCAATGAAGACCAAGAAAATATTTTCCAATTGGATTCAATCGGTATTTCATGATGGATGAAAAATTCCGATTGATATCAATACAATATTTTTCAATTAGATTCAATCGGTATTTTATCAATTATGAAAATTCTAATTGATACGAGTCAAATATTTTCCAATGGGATCCAATAGGTATTTTATCAATAATAAGAATTCTGATTGATATCAATGAAATATTGTGTAATTGGATTCACCTGGTATTTTATGATCGATGAAAATTCCGATTGACGCCAATACAATATTTTTCAATCGGATTGAATCGGTATGTTATTAATTATTTTTCAATCGGATTGAATCGGTATGTTATTAATTATTTTCCAATTGGATTCAATCGGTATTTTATGATGGATGAAAAATTCCGATTGATATCAATACAATATTTTTCAATTAGATTCAATCGGTATTTTATCAATTATGAAGATTCTAATTGATACCAGTCAAATATTTTTCAATGGCATCCAATAGGTATTTTATCAATAATAAGAATTTTTATTGATACCAAGAAAATATTTTTCATTTGATTAAATCGAGATTTTATTGATTATTGAAATTTTAATTGATATCAGCGAAATATTTTTCAATGGAATTCAATGGATATTTCATTAAACACAAAAATTCCAAATGATACCGAGAAAATATTTTCTAATTGGATTCAATGGGTATTTTATGGTTGATAAAAAATTCCGATTAATACCAATCAAATATTCTTCAATTGGATTGAATCGGTATTTTATTAATCATGAAAATTTTATTTGATACCAGTCAAATATTTTTCAATGGGATCCAATTGGTATTTTATCAATAGTAAAAATTCCGGTTGATACCAATACAATATTTTTCAATTTGATTCATTCAGAGTTTTATCAATCATGAAAATTCTAATTCATACCAGTAAAACGTTTTTCAATGGGATCCAATTGGTATTTTATCAATAATAAAAATTCCAATTGATGACAATAAAATGTTTCTTATTTGATTAAATAGGTATTTTATTGATCATTAAAATTCTAATTGATATCAGTGGAATATTTTTCAATAGAATTCAATGGGTATTCCATTAATCATAAAAATTCCAATTGATACCAAGAAAATATTTTCTCATTAGATTCAATGGGTATTTTATGGTTGATAAAAAATTCCGATGGATACCAATAAAATATCTTTTAATTGGATTGAATCGGTATTTCGTTAATCATGGAAATTTCAATTGATACCAGTCAAATATTTTTCAACGGGATCCAATTGATATTTTATCAATAATAATTATTCCGATTGATATCAATGAAATATTGTGTAATTGCATTCACTTGGTATTCTATGACCAATGAAAATTCCGATTGATGCCAATACAATATTTTCCAATTGGATTCAATCGGTATGTTATTAATCATGGAGATTCTAATTGATACCAGTCAAATATTTCTCAATGGCAACCAATAGGTATTTTATCAATAATAAAAATTCCAATTCGTACGGACACAATATTTTTTCATTTGATTCAATCGGCATTTTATTAATCATTACAATTATAATTGGCACCAGTAACATATTTTTCAATGGGATCCAATGGATATTCCATCACTGATAAAAATTCCGATTGATACCAATGAAATATTTTCTGATTGGATTCTCTTGGTATTCTATGATTATAGTTTCCTATTCCAGCAACTTTCACATTAGTTCCAATACATCGAGGTGACCAGGGATTCCGATAAGAACCAATGATCTGATGCAACGAAAGAAATTTCAAAACTGAATCGGTTATTGCCGGTACATACCTATAGGACTTTAGAATCTGTAAACTTGCCTATTATTTCCAATAAATTTGAATGTTGGAATAATCCAATTAAAACCCATTGATCAATGAAATCGATACATCCTTAAATGCAGTCAGAAATCTCCCATAAGAAACCCATTCATCATTTAATTTCACAAATTTTCCCATTAGTTCCAATAGATCGAAATTGTGGAAACTTCCGGTAAAAACCGTTTGCCTGATGGAATGGAGGAAATTTCAATCATCCAATCAGATATCTCTTATACGGACCAATAGATTATGTGAAGTCTGATTAATTCCCATAAAATGCAGATTTTTCAATTGGTGAATCCCCAATTGAAACCTATAGAAAAGAGATTCCGATAAACTCTTATTGATTTTGAATCGGGGATTGACCTGTTCCGATTGATCCTATGCAGTCCGATTAATTCTGAATCGGTTTCTATCGGATCTTATCGGATTTTTTAACCAGGGCTAATGCGGTGGAATAAAGTCTAAAATTGAATTGGACATTTCTCATTCAATGCTATTGAATATTCAATCCCGTAAATATTCCTTTTATTTCCCATAAATTGCAGTGACAAAAAAATTTCATCGAAAATCAATTATATTTTGTTGTTAGGGTAACTGAATATCATAGTCAAGTCAACGAATATACGGTCAGATGGACAGTATAATCGTTGACTTGACACCATGATGGTTGATTCAACTGCATGTAGTTGAGTCAAAAGTGCATGTAGTTGAGGCAACATTCAGATTCAGTTGGATATATCCAATCGTATTCTACTGTTGAATCAACTATATCACCGTTGTCTGTAACCACCTTTTATTTCAGTGTGGGATGATCGAATAATCCAATTGAAACCTATCGACCAATAAAATAAACAAACTCAAATCCAATTGGATGTTCTGGATAGAAACCCAGTAAGTCTTGAATTTTGTACAATTTTCCCATTGGTTCCGATAGACCGTAATCGCCGAAAATTCTGATAAAAATCGTTGATTTAATCCGCTGAAAGGAATTATGAATTCGAATTGGATATTTCTCATTCAATCCTATTCAATTTCCAGATCCGTAAATGGTCCTATTATTCCCCATGAATTCGGATAGTGGAATAATCCGATTGAAACCTGCAGACCGATCAAATCTGTACGAACTCTGATCGAATTGGACATTCTTCATAAAAACCGATTGAATTTCCTATTACGTAACATTTACGATCGGTTCCAATAGCTGTAGGTCATGGAAATTTCCGATAAAAACCATTTGCCTCATGAAATGGAGAAATTTTCAAACTCTCAATCAGATATCTCTCATACAAACCGATTGATCACTGAAAGTCATATTAATTCCAATAAAACAAATATTTTTCCATCGGTAAATCCTAGATTAGTCAGTCCTATATATACCACGTTCCAATTAATTCCTATTCATCCTGAATCGGTAGTTGAGCCTCTCCGATTGACCCTATTCATTCCGATTAATTTTGAATCGGTTTCTATCGGTTTCTATTTGACCTTTCAACCAGGGCTACCATGATCATTAGGTAGCGTTGGAGGAAAATGCAGAAAAGATAGGAGCGCAGTGGATATATCACAAATCTTCGCATCGGGTACATTCCACTGACCAATTGACGAATGATTAGATAGACTGTTTAGGATCAACTCAACGAAAATTGAGCAGATACAATATTCTGATTATAGAAATTGTTGCGGAACAACTACAGGTCAACTTGACTGATGTGACTGGATGTGACAATTCATCCTGAATATTTTCTTCCAAAGGTCCATCTTTTCAGTTGTTCCATCCAAGCTGGATTATATTTGTGTTCTTACAAACCATCATTTTTATCTTTACTTATCTTGGTTTTGGAATGATTCAATTCTCAAATATCATGAATTTTATTAAATTGTCATAGAGTATTTTGGGTTGAGAGATTTAGTAACTCTAGGATCCATGAAATGTTCAAAATGTATTCAAAGTGATTCATGATCATTGGAAAGCAATATTGTATCAAATATCCAAACCATTTAATATTCATGATATTTGAGAATTGAATCATTCCAAAACCAAGATAAGTGAAGATAAAAATGATGGTTTGTAAGAGCACAAATATAATCCAGCTTGAATGGAACAACTGAAAAGATGGAACTTTGGAAGAAAACATTCAGAATGATTCGTCACATCCAGTCACATCAGTCAAGTTGACCTGTAGTTGTTCTGCAACAATTTCTATAATCAGAATATTGTATCTGCTCAATTTCCGTTGAGTTGATCCTAAACAGTCTCTCTAATCATTCGTCAATTGGTCAGTGGAATGTACCCGATGCGAAGATTTGTGATATATCCACTGCGCTCCTATCTTTTCTGCATTTTCCTTCAACGCTACCTAATGATCATGGTAGGGTTTGACGCACAGATGTATGGTACATCCACATCCTTTTTGCTTTTTCTTCATCCACCTATGATTCTGTTGGAAGAATCTGATAGTGGTATTATTCAATGCAAGGACTTGTATATCCACTGCACTTCTGCCTTTTCTTCATTTTCTTATGACGCGCCTAATGACATTGATCATTGTGGTACGTAACATAAAGATGTATGGTGACATGCATCCTTCTTGCTTTTTCTTTATCTACCTGTGATTCTATTGGAAGAATCTGATAATAGTGTACCTAACGAAAGGACCTGTGGTATATTCACTGCACTCCTGCCTTTTCCTCATTTCCCTCCTACGCTACCTGATGATATTGATCGTGGTGGTAAGTAACATACAGATGTATAGTATACCTGCATCCTTCCTCTTTTTTCTTGATCCACCTGTAATTTTACTCAAAGAATTTACTTACTGAAAAAACTTTTTCACCTGGGTACTCAGGAATAAGGATATTGGATAATATATAATCCAGGGGCCAAAATATTGATGACAAATCAACAGAAACTCACGTCTTAAACGTAATGGGTCTTCCTAATGTTGACGGTGTTTCTTCTTATTTGAATGCAGTAATGCAGTGTATATTGTACTGTGCTTTACCGCAAAACAATTACTTTTATCTGACCCCAATGACATCATAAATATTTCAATTCAGAACTACAATTCGCAAAAAAACCTTGATATCACAGCTTGCAGGTCCACAATACTTGCATAATCACTCACAAGATGCAGGAGAATTCATCGCTTCTACTTGCGAGAATTCAATGGCTATTAAAAATTTAGTGAAGCACCAAATAACTCCCTTAACGGAATGTACGGAATGTGAATATACCGAAAATATTGTTGGTACAAAGTGTGTTACACGTCTTGGGCTACCTCCAATTTCACAAAAATCATGTGAGTTTCAAGAAATATTCAAGCTGAATTTTTCAACATAGAAAATTTTCGAAGATTCTTGTGACAATTGTAATGACTTGCATAAAACTAAAAAATCATTTATAACAGCGTCAGAACCATATGTAATTGTGCAATTGATGATGTTCAATCACAATAATGTTGAAGCAACAAAGGTAGAAAATATAAACATTGAAGCAGTACCAACTTCAAAAATTATAATTGCACAACACTTTTATAAAGTTATAGCTGTTGTTTTTCATCAGGGTAAAAATATTTCAGAAGATAATTCCAATGCAATGCTAAAGACTCGTATATACAGGGTGTCCCATTTTAATCTGTCACTTAGAATATCTCGAAAACGAATAGATTCAGAAGAAAATGTTCCGGGGAAAAAATGTGAGAATCTGAGGGGGACATCCGATGGTGAACTTCGCTTTGACCACAGATGCCACTTTCAAGGTCATTCTGAGGTCAACTAATGTTTTTTAAATGGAATTTCCTATTTTCCACTACCGGTTTAGATTCTACGCTGAAAACCGAGGAACTTTTGTCTCAAACGTTTTTTCGGAATCCCCATAGATGGAGCTCTAATTGATGAGAAAATGAGAATTCTCAAACCCTCGGATTGTATTCTGGCTAACATAATGCTCAACTCTTGAGTGTTTCTCATCTCCCGGAAATTGCCGTTGGTTGTGTTTTGTTTTGGTTTTGTTCTTGGAAATTGTTATTGTTTTGATTCACGTGTGAATACTTTAGAAATTTAGCATTCCCAAACTGCTCAGTTCTCTGTTATCATTTGGAGGAAACACATTTCTAAATAGCATGTCTGATTACGCGCCAAACGATATTGTTGACGTTTTGTTGTGTCTTGGTGAAGCGCGGGGAAATTATGTTGAAGCTGTGAGAACGTTTCAACGTCGTTTTCCGGATCGGAGGTGTCCAAATCGCATCACGATTCGATTTCTTGAACAACGTGCTCGTCAAGGTCTCCTCAAACGACAGAGGAACAAGAAAGTTTATGCGGATGACAATGCTCCTGATGTGACATTGCTGGCTGTGCTGGCATTAATTCATAATAATCCCCATATCAGTGGGATATTGAGAAAATGACCGGGATTCCTCGATCCACAGCTCAGCGTATCTTGAAATCGTTGGATTATCATCCGTACCATATCACTTCGGTGCGATCTCTAACAGCTGAGGATTTCATAACAAGATTGGACTTCTGCACGTGGGCCCAACGGAGAATTGAAGAAGATCCTACTTTCTCTCATCACGTTATGTTCTCTCATGAGGCAATATTTCACAATGTTGGAATTCTCAATAGGCACAATTGCCATTATTGGAGTGCTCAGAATCCTTACTGGGTCCGTACAATCAATCATCAACACCGTTGGAGTGTGGACGTTTGTTGCGGAATTGTAGATTCCAGGATCATAGGGCCGTATTTTTTTGAAGGAAACCTGACTGGCGCGGAGTATCTTCGTTTTTTGCATTTTGAACTCCCTGCTCTTATGGAAGACGTAAGTCTTGACGTGAGATCAAGGATGTGGTTCCAACAGGATGAAGCACCTCCTCATTACATGCGAATTGTTCGGGAATTTCTGGACGAGAAGTTTCCCAGAAGGTGGATTGGCCGTGGAGGACCTGTGCGATGGCCACCTAGATCGCCAGATCTGACGTCGCCTGATTTTTTCTTGTGAGGTTACATAAAAAATGTTGTATTCCGTGAACCTCCAACAACACGCGGTGACATGAAAGATCGAATAAGAAGAGCATGCACAGCAATAACACCTGCTACGTTGCAAGCAACTGTAGAAAACGCTCATAAAAGAATTGCGCTTCGTCAAAGGCAAAACGGCGCTCATTTTGAACATCTTTTGAATGCCTAATGCGTCCCCGAAGATACACCTCCAGTTCAGACAATCGGCCCTTTCCAGGGCCACAATGATGTGTAAAGTCCGATCGCGCGACCTCCTCGCGGTGCACATTGGGTAACGCTGATGCCGACGGCAATTTCCGGGAGATGAGAAACACTCAAAAGTTGAGCATTATGTTGGACAGAATACAATCCGAGGGTTCGAGAATTCTCATTTTCTCATCAATTAGAGCGCCATCTATGGGGATTTCGAAAGAACCTTTGAGACAAAAGTTCCTTGGTTTTTAGCCTAGAATCTAAACCGGTAGTAAAAAATAGGGGATTCTATTTAAAAAACATGAGTTGACCTCAGAATGACCTTGAAAGTGGGATCTGAGGTCAAAGCCAAGTTCACCATCGGATGTCCCCCTCAGATTCTTACATTTTTTCCCCGGAACATTTTCTTCTGAATCTATTCGTTTTCGAGATATTCTAAGTGACAGATTAAAATGGGACACCCTGTATATTTCTTTGAAAAGCAATAATTTCGGTTGATCATAAAACTAGAATTCAATTACTGTGATATTGTACAGATTCGAAGAATATAGAATACCTTTATAATACCATAACGAACCAAATATTCTTGAAAAATTTTTTCGAATGATTTCGATGGATATTCCACAAAATTCTGAAAAATGTCTGGTACAGTACTAGAAAGTGTCTTCAATCTGATATCTTGAAGGTATATTTTTTTGTTCCATGATGAATATTTGACATCTCTTCACCCAGATAGCAAAAGTTCCAAAAATTAGATCCCATTGAATCCTTTTGGAACCACAAAATGAATCACTGAAATGTCAGTAGGATGGAGTTCTTGGATAATTCAAATCGCCTTTTGTCATACTATATACAGTACAATATACAGTATGACAAAAGGCGATTTGAATTCTCCAAGGACTCTATCCTGCTGACATTTCAGTAGTTCGTTTTGTGGTCACGAAAGAATTCAATGAGATCTAATTTTTGGAACTTTTGCTATCTGCTACTTTTCACAATGATTCAAAAGAGTGACCGAAAAATGTCTGCTGGAAAGCTATTTTTAGCTCCATGCTAAACAGTACAAATTCTATCTTGCAAAAAAAATTTCTGTTGGATACCTTGAATACGCAAGTTTCCTCTGTCTGTAAGATCTATGTTGTTTCAATTTTCTTACAATGATTTCTTGAAAACACTGGAAATTCCCGCACAAGACATGTTCAGCACAATATCGTGGGCTGTTTTGAGCGGCGTGAGCTCCTTTGAGCGCTGTGAGTTGCTTTGAGCGCTTTGAGCTGCTTTGAGCGCCAACTTATCAGTCAAGGAAAATTTAGTTTTCGGAATTCTTCACACGTATATTTGTTCATGGGAATTCGCTTTTCTTCCCTTCTTTTCTCCATTCTTTATTTCGATAATCTATTGCCGTCCAATGATGAGATGACTGATGGAAATCCAAGTGGATTTTTATATCACATAAGTTATCTGAGGACATTTCCTTGACATTAGCAACTAGGCAGAGGATGTGGTATCAGCAAGGCGGTGCACCACCACACTTTGCTCGATGTGTGAGGGATTATCTAAATATCCTTTCCCCCAATCGTTGGATTGGTCGAGGTGGATTTGTACTGTGGCCGGCAAGATCTCCTGATCTCACCCCTCTAGATTTTTGTTTGTGGGGTTACGTAAAAAATATCGTTTATACCAACCGACCAACAACACCTGTGGATCTACAACAACGCATCAGATACGCAATTGCGAATATTCGTGCAGAAGTTTTTCAGTCTGTTCTTGGAAACTTTCGACGCCGGCTGGAGTTATGTATTGAAGTGAATGGCGGTCAATTCGAACATCTCCTGCAATAAGTGTGTCTTACCCGTCAACGGATTTGTGCCATCTGTAATTATAAAACGACAAACTGGAAAAATCAATAATTTTTCAATTATTGTTTCAAATTTGGCATTCATTATCGTTCTCAAGGTCGAATTCAAGGTCGAAACGTGGGGTTTCACTTCAACTTTGATAACTTTGGTCAGAGAAACAACTCGTTTGAGGCTTTTCCGTGAAAATCCATAGAAAATGGTTTTTTGACCTTCAAATGACCTCTAAATGACCTGATATGTTAACATATTCGGACGTAAAATTTTCCGCTCTTTCCATTTCTGAGGTCGAACGTAGGGTTTTCTATTCGAGAAAACATACTTTGGCCATCAATTATGCTCAAAATTGACCTCAAGGTCAAATTCAAGGTCACCATCTTATGGCCCCCTTCAAACCCTACAACTTTTATGCAAACAATTTTTTCCCCCCTCCATTTCCTGAAGAGTTATTCAGCTGTCCTGTTTCAAATGGGACGCCCTGTATAATAAAGGCTAAAAACTTCTACCATCGGCCACGCCAAGTGTTGCTGGTTGATGCGAATTCCGAAACAGGGTTGCCTTTCACATCTTTTTTTTAATGGTATATTTGTTATATCAAGTAATCTTCCGGAAAGAGTGAAGTATTTTTTTCAAGCATTTTTTTTCAAGCATTATGGTAAAACGTTTGTATGGCTTTTGGGATTTGACGTTATTTTTTACTGTGTTGGAGTTTTTAGGCGTTTTTGTGAGACATTCGTATGTTTTGTGGAATTCTACTTTTTTTTCACTTTTTGGTATCTATATATACGAGCAGAACGATACGCTTGTTCTATTTATTTTTTAAATACAATAATGCTTTTTTGGAAATCCTAAATTACCTTCAACACAGTTTAAACAAACTGAAGTTACAATATACCAAAAATCTTTCACATATCCTTTGGATAACCAATGTACTTGATCGCTTATATTGATTTCATATCTTTTTTTTCCAAATGCAGCATATCCTTTTATATCCCCTCGAAATTCTGAATGCAGTGAAATTTTCTTTTGGAATGTGTTTTTAGATTTTTTAATTCTTTTTTTTGGGGATTTTCATGTACTTGGCGTTATTTTTTTACTTTTTTGGAGTTTTATAATTATACATATGATTTTATTGTGAAATGTGATTTTATAACAGGTGAGAATTATGAATATTAATTACATTCTCCATTCGATGAATATTTATTATGTTCAAAAGATAAAAGAAGTCAAAAAACGTTGAAGTTTGTTCAAGTTTTCAAAAATTTTCCTAAAGTATTTTTTTTTATTTTCTATTTTCTTTGTAGTGTCCAACAAAGAATTTTGTTCAATTCAATATGATCAGATCTGATTATATTTTCGTCATAGTGACATATCTGTCAAACAAATGTGCAATTTATGTACGGCCGTATTATACCTAGAGTGTACTTGTAAATAGCAAGATGTAATCAAACTGTGATTTTATATAAATGTAAGGATCGTGATCAAGTTTCCCATCTGAAAACAATCTATTATTCTCAAAAGGTAGAGAAAATAGGAAGATATTCAAGATATTCGGCATTTCCAAAGAATACTTCTTTTCGCTCGTTGATTCTTTTGTAGCTCTTAAACCATTGTGTTTAAGGGCACTAGAGCATGGAAAAGTGGGGAGGGGAAAAGTCAAATTTTGCGCGTATTTCTTTCAAGAGGTACGTAATCAACACAAATCTAGAGTAAATAATGATAAATCACATACTTGGAATTGCGCACTGCCGCGCACTTTGAATTTTCAAATGATTTCTAAAGGCTAAAAAATAAGTGTAACATTTTAACTTTCCAACGTCAACAAATTCTACAACTTCATCTGTTAGCGTTCAAATCATTTGAGAATTCAGAATGCGCGACAGTGCGCAATCCCAAGTATGTGATTCATCATTGTTTACTTTAAATTTGTATTGATTACGTACCTTCTGAAAACAGTTCGCGCAAAACTTGACTCCCCCCCCCTCCAGTTAATTGCCTAGATCTGATTACATTTTTTTCAAAGAATGAACAACTTTCATACGGCCATATTATATGATAAGTACTCATCAACGCACATGTAATTATAAATAACAAGATCTAATTATGAATATGATCTTATTGTGAGATGCAATTTTCTACCATATGATAATTATGAATATTCAGAACCTAATTCAAAATCTGATGAAAAGGGTTTATCATAAGTCATGAAATGCAGAATAAACTCTTCATGTTGAAAATGATCGTATTATTCTCATGATCCAAACAAAGTCAGCGACAGAAGTATAAATTATTATTAAACAATTATTTTATCATTTTTTATTATGATAAATTGTTCACCTTGCACTGGTCAAATTTATATATATATATAGGCCTTAAAAAGTATCCCAGATAACATTTTGCTTGTCATTCACCCTCAAATTACGCGCGAAGGACATACTTAGTGAACTAGCAAAATCGTATCCATGTGCGTCGTCACCTAGGTTGATAATTGCTAGACACGATTGTGAGTGACGCTCTTGCTATTTGCTCGTATCTTGCGCGTAAAAGTAGAAAGCTGTATTAAGTGCACATCACCCGTCATTTGCTAGATACATCTGCGGGTGATTTGCGCGTCAACTGAAAGTGAACTGCTTATTTATCTCTATGAAAAATGATCGAGTTTACGTGCAAATTTTTTGCTCCTTATATAGACTGAATATATACACCGAAAACACAGTTTGTTCCAGCCAAACAAAATTTTGATTGAAATAAACGCGAAGAAATTTTCTGGTTGGCTGAAATAAAATTTGTTTAGGACAAACAAAATTCATTTGTCGGTAAGAAGCTATTGATTATTGTTGAACAAATTTTGTTAATCCCAAACAAATATTATTTCATGCAGCCAACCAAAAAGTTTCTATGCGTTTATTTCAATCAAAATTTTGTTTGGCTGGAACAAATGTTTTCTCAGTGCACTACTCTGGTGAAATAATCTAAACATTTAATTCTTTATGGGAAATAATGCTGACGGTATAAAGTTCACTTAATTATTGAGATTTTCATTTTTTACCAGTTATTCAGAAATCAAGTAATTTATAATCAATTATAACATATCACGTGAAAATATTGCGCACAAGTCGCAGGATATCCAGTGTCATGATTTATCATTAATATGACGTGATCATGATGAATATAGGAGCGTAAGTTCATCATCACATTGCATGATGCATATGCTTGTTATTTGAACGCAAAGAACAGTTCAAAAATTTTTTACGTGCAAGATACTAGCAAATATCGCGCACAAGCTAGCTCGCAAATATTTGATGAAATTTGCGCGCATGAAATATTATCTGGGATTATACTTGCTCGAACTTTCCTGAGAAAGTATTTGATTGACTCGTCTGAGATCCTGTATAAAATCCCATAAAGGATCCGACGTAGGATCCTATCTAGGATCTCATACAGGATTATGCGCAAAATATACTATATAGGTGGTACCAAATACCCCGGAGACCCTATGTAAGATCCTATATGGGATCCTATAAGGGATCTCTTATGAGTGTTTTTGACAGGCTAAAGAATTTATATTGAATTCTTCAAGATCCATTTGAATTCTTCACGAACTCATTTGGACCTGGTATGTTGTATGAGGAGCCACGCTGAATTCCTTTAAATTATGGTAACTTTTACCAATATTTTCTCTCTGCTTATAGATATCAGTAACGTGGATAATATAATTATCATATAATTATAATTATATTATTCATTAATGAAGCAACAGAAGTTAATATGAAATTGAGACATTTCAAGAGAAGATTTGAAAAGGTAAGAACAAATTTTCAACCAATATTTTCACTATTCATAAGTATATTACACTCACAACTGAATGGTTACTTAATAAAAAAATTCAATCTCTGTACTTTACTGATGCAAGTTAAATCTGTCATGATATTGATGAAAAGAACTCAATTAATTTTATTGTCTGGCACTTTTGTCCATTATACTTGTACATCAACTTATCCTTACTATTTTTGTAAATAATTTATTCAAGAAGACCTTCGTAAACTGCGAATTACATATTTTTGAATTTTCGATCTGTTTGTGGTCATTCATTGATCATTTTGATCACAAGTGATATTTTTCAAATCAAACTTCCCGCTCCATCAATCATTTAGTTCCATGAGAGTACGTTATTGCTGTAGATGGCGTTCCAACAGTTTGCCAAAACCACAGAGTTGCATCCCCCTGTTCTAACCTCAGAGCCAGGGTTGGGTTTATTACATGATTTTTCAATTTCTCAAGGACTAAACACATAAATGAATAAGCATTTGACATAAGCACGAACGGGATGCGCAGAACCTCAGAAATAAGTTCTGCGCAGCCAGTTATGCTTATGCTTATGCTATTTTCCGTCGTAGTGCATTTGTGTGCTTACTCCTTTACGTATCATACATCATACTTGGTTTCTGACACGTAATATATGTAAGATACTTGAACCCTCTTGTCCCCCCAAGGACAAGGGGTTGGTTTTATGCGTAAGCAGAGATGAATAGCAGAGATTGCTAACGCAATGTTAAAATCATGGTCCTTATCACGTTTTTTTCTTTTGAAGAAAAATATATGATTGGTTGAATTTTTCTTCTAAGCCAACCAGCATGAAGAGATGAACAGGAGACGTGATACTGCTAATCAGAAACTGGACTATGGTTTTCATATCTCGTTAGCAATCTCTTCAACTCATCTCTGCAAGTATGATCAGCGTTGCCAGTATTCCCTAGAAAAATCTGCAGCATCTGATGATTGGTTATTTCTTGTACAACCGGCCAATCATATTTTCAATTTGGAAAGAAATGACCAATGCCAAAAAATCTGAAAATTTTTCCAGGGAATACTGGCATTACTGAGTATGATACGTAAGAAATTGAAAAATCATGTAATAAACCCAACCCTGGTTGTACATAATCTGGGGTTACAGCGTGGATAATAAAACTTTATCCACGCTATGGCGTCAGATTTGCGCAAAATTCAGGCAACTTTTATTCGTGAAAAAGTCCAAATTTGATCCAGAAAGGTGATACAATATTGTCCAGTCTACAGCAATATCGTCAAAAAATATGGGTTGTCAATATTTGACCACATGTGGCTCATAGTACTAGTCTCTTTCAAATGAAACGTCGGTTTGCAATAGTTCGTTCCGGGTTTGATTGTATACAATCTGTTTTCCATAAATTCCAAAAGTTGAATTGATCGTGAGAAAATTTCATTGAAACATTATTTATTCTGACATCGTTCAACATCCTGTTGTAAATCATAATTCAAGAATGCGTAAATCGAAACGAATAAAACATGAGAAGGTTTCAATCAACTTCTCAAATGGCGCTCGAGGGACCGTTTGGTTACGCTTCGCTTCTACCTGGGATTCAACAAATCACGGAAAAATCACACTGTTAGAAAAATCAGTACAAAACTTCAGGGGCGGCGGAACTCGAGTTTCGCAGGTGTGGAGTTCAATAGAAAAAATCGATGACCGGGGGGGGGGGGGGGTAGCGGTAGAAAAATTAAAAAAAATTTTGTCCTCTAGTTTACGTGACTTATTTTATTTCTTTTATAGCAAATACTAATTTTCTACAATTTACTTTATTAATAAATTCATTAATCAGTACTTCCTGGTTTAAACTGTCTATTATATCACTGTGAATGTATAATACCGCTAAGTTATTCAATCGCAATTGTGACATAGTAGATCTCATATATGTTTTTAATCGTCTTAAAGACGAAAACGATCTTTCAGCTGTACATGTTGTTGAAGGGATGGTCATCAAAATTCGTATGAATTTAAAGTATTCAGAGACAATGCCACTCAAGTGCAGATTTCTTTGGAAATACGTTATTACATCTTGCAATTTATTGATACTTGTTTTATTAGCTGTGGAACAGCTTTTTGGATCACTAACACAATCATTTTCACCTTCAACAGTCACTGCTTCGCCGTTTGTGTTATTTTCCTCTCGAGTTGGAAATCTTTTGACCAAAAATTTATCCATTTCTCAGGTATAAACGGAGGGTCAATAAATTCCCTGTCAACTACATCGATATTCACAGTCCCAAGTATACAACACAAAAGAATCAGGCGCCACCGGATGGGGGCCGAATCAACGAAAAACCAAATCAACGAAACCGTTAGTTGGAAAGAATAAGACATCATATATTATACATCTCTTCCTTTTCAACCAATGGTTTCGTTGATTTGTCTTTTCGTTGATTCAGCCCCCGTCCGCGCCACCGTCTGACGAGTAAAATATGTACTGCTATGTTATAAGTATTATGTAGATAACAAATTACCGACTTGTAATACCGATAATTCATTCTAATGCTGTTTGAAAGATGCAATGCATTTATATATCATAGTTGTTCTATGGGTAGCGGGTTATCGGCAGAAGAACTTGATTGCGAACTTGTTCAAAACATTTTATTTTAATCAATTTGAGGGATTATGTCATTTCCAAATTTTGAAAATCAAGCAATTCAGCAGGTGTGGAGTACTCCACAGCTCCACACCCGTTTCGCCGCCCTTGCAAAACTTCACAACACGGATACGAAGTTTTTTACGTATCAGTACACTGAGGAAAATCACATAGTTGCTGTAACTAAATACTAGCCACAGCAGCAAAATAATGTATTCATATATCAGACAGCTAGACTTTTATTCAAATAAACGTATTTTGTTCAGTTAATTGAATTTAGCTGGATTGAGTAAAACTTTTACTTCTCACAAATAAATATTTTGACGTGCTAACCAAATATTTCGAGTAAATCGAAATGTTATTTCAACTAAATTATTTAGTCGATAAAATATGATTGTACTGAAATATTGCTGGTTATTGAAAATCAAATATATACCAGGAATCACTAAACAACCTTGCTAGGCCTTGAAAGTCCCTCGCGAGGGCATCGCAAGGTCTTGGCAGACCTGGAGAATAACTAGAATGATTTTTGCTGAGGATATTTAGTCGGGAGGGATTCTGAAAAATTCTATGCATTTCCACTTGCTCCATATTTTAGCACAATTCCACTGCATAAAAAAAAATTGTGTACCAATATTCTTCAGACAAAACGTTCCAAAAACCTTTGAACCAATGAAACTGAAAACTTTTGCTATGGAGTAATCTATTCTTCCAAAAATAAAATCCAAAATTCCGTATCACCGTTGCACGCGATTGCAGACGTGTCGTTGAAAAATGGACATGGGTGCAGTGATGCCAGATTCGAGACCGAGACAGTTTTTACCCTCTTCATTGACTGCTTCCCCTGTCTCCCACCATACGGATTGAGCCGGGCGAGCGAAAGAGAAAGAATAACTATTACTCTCTCTCGCTCGCTCGATTTAATCCGCATGGTGGAAGAAAGGGGGAGCGGTCAATGGGGTGGGTTAAAACGATCTCGGTCTCGAATCTGGCACCACTGCATGGGTGCAGTGGTCTCAGTTTGGACTCGCAAACGTTATGCACATAGATGCAACTGTACGTCGGTGTATAAAAAGAGAGGGTATGGTTGCGCGCGCGACCTAGCATGCTTTCTTCATTGTTCATCGGATAGTTGACGGGAGAGCAAAAGAGAAAGCATGTTGGGTTGCGCGCGCAACCATACCCTCTCTTTTTTCACACTGACCTACAGTTGCATCTGTGTGCGTAATGTTTGCGAGTCCAATCTGAGACCACTGCATGGGTGGAAATGCCGGTTAAACAATTGAAAATGATGAAATGGTAGTCAGCGCATGTAATCAGATTCTATTTGCTGAGGAACTTGAATTGTTAGTCGTCACAAATAAATTATTTGAGCTCCCACATAGCACAAATGGTAGACCGCGATTATCTCGAAAGCTTGTTGGCCCGAAACTTGGTTGACCCGAAAGTCGAAATCCCGAAAGATAACTATCGGAATTTCTAAGAATTTCTAGAACTAATTCTATTCGGAATTTCAACTTTCGGGATAATCGCGGTCTACCGCACAAATGTCTCGTTAACATCTCCAGGATCTTCTGACAATATTACAATATCTCCAGAATGTTGCAGAATATTCTGAAGGTATTACTGAGACATTTGTGCTATGTGGGCTACTATCAACTCAATTTTTTTTATTTGAAATGAATAGACGTCAAATTATTGTTTTTGCTACGGCAAACAAATTTTTATTTATATCAAATAAAGATTAATTCAAATCAACTAAAAGATTACTAACTAAAGTATTTTTGCTCACGCAACTAAGCGATTTCTCTCAGGCTGGCCTCCCATGGACCGGAATTCGTTCCGGCGGAAGGAAAATTGAACCAATGCACAATTCTTTATAGATTTCTGATAGAACGCTCTAAAAGAAATTGTGAAAGCGATTGGTTTAAAGTCATTCCGCCGGAACGAATTCCGGTCCATGGGAGGCCAGCCTCAGTGTCAGCGTTGCCAGTATTCCCTAGAAAAATCTTCAGCATCTGATGATTGGTTGTTTCTTGTACAACCGGCCAATTATACTTTCAATTTGGAAAGAAATGACCAATGCCAGAAAATCTGAAGATTTTTCTAGGGAATATTGGCATCCTTGCTCAGTGTACGTGCAACGTTCTTGGAACTACCTGAGACATTATTTTCACGTCCCCTGTGTTGTAATCAAGCGCGTCTTATGAACGCTCGAAAAACATCCTGGTGCTGTCTGGGAAGTATTTTTAAAAGGATACTCTCGCAAGATATATCTCATGAGCGTTCAACCCCCCCCCCCCCCCAGACAGCATCATGTTCCCTAGACGTTTTTTAAACGTTCCAAGAATGTTAGGGTCCGGTATTGTACGGAAAGTGCTCTTCAAAGGATACCCTCAAGAGGTAAGTGTTCTCAAAAGGATGCTTTCAAGATAATCACACATCTCTGGTGAAAGGAAACGATAGGGACCGATAAAAAGAGTAAAAAACCGCATAGAAAATGATTTAGAGTTGTTTCTATCAGTTCTTATCTGCTTCTAAGCGGTTTTCAACTCTTCTAATGATTTTCTTTCGTTTCTTTTTGCCGCAGTAGGTGACTCAATCTTATCGCGTTTTTCTGTTAGATCATCCGAAATTGAGTTCGAAAAAAGATCTGAAATTTTCAGGGGAATTTCAGCTATCTTAGATAGCACAAGAGTTCTGAAAGAGTTCTTCATAAATACATCGCATTCATTATGAGCTCCTTTAGAATTCTTATGCTATCTGGGTATGGTTAAAAATTTATCTAAAGGACATCTTTTCGATATGTCTTGAAGATGTCTTCCAAAAGATATGTTTAAGATGTTTTGCCAAATGTATCTCTAAGATCAGCAGTTTTGAGGTTATGAGTTCATATGGATAACACTTCAAATGTCTTTGTTCACAATCAAATTGCAAAGAAAGTGAATTCGTTCGTAAATTAAAAGCTTGGATAATCCATGTAAATACTAACAAATTCTGTGACAAGTACGATTTTGTAACCTTGCAGTCCTAGCACTGAAAGTAACGAATCTCCGAGTCACAATATTTTGCGAATTATCGAACTTTTTACGCTGAATTTTATGTACGGCCTTCGTGCACGGTGATTTTATCAAATTCACATTTACTAATAAGTTGTTTTTCAATGACAGTGAGAAAAAAATAATTTAAAGGTATCTATGATATTCATCAGACACTAACGATCACTGGATCATGTACTTCAATATATTTCACCCACCATGAAGGATAGAGGAAAGAAGTACGATCGCAGTACTTTTGAAGTGCCCCCGAAAACGTAGCCTAGATAGGCCTCGCAATTGGCGCTGTCGTACGTGTTTACCAGTATGTACTGCTGAGTAACCATGGAAACGAAGTGTTTAACCAATTAGTCTCCGGTTCCTACTGTGGCGAGCGCCATCAAATGTGAAAAAATTGGAACTACCTACAGCCCAATTTTCGGCCACTTTCCGTTGGAGAAAATCAACCCCGATCGTACTCCTTTTCTCTATTCTCCATGTCACCCACTGATATATATAAAATGGATGTAGCATCAACCATTTTCAGTGGTTCCGAATAGGAGATAAGAATTGATTGGCAGCGCCGTCTTCATAGAGTACTAGGTACTAAAAATTTATCCCGCGTCAAATTCGAATCGTTCAGAAATTGAATATGGTTTGGGTTGGGCAATTGATAGGTTGGGAATTGAAGAGTGAATATTCAGGGTTAGTAGGTACATGTAAATATATATATGTATATACATTCATTCGTTTTTTGTGATCCATCACTTGAGGAATAGAGGAATATAAAATGCATGAACCGAAAAAACAGAATGAAAACTCCTAAGACACGAATAATGTACTTAACACAAATATTGCAGTGATATCGCTGCAATATTCCAGTGGTATTTCAATATTGCTGTGATATTACTGTAATGTTATTTATTGGGTAAGAATATGCTAAACAAAATACAAATGTAAATAATCCAACAATTCTTGCACTCATATTGATAAAGAATCCCTATATTTTCAAGAATATTTATTATGAAATGATATTAAAGTGCCTAAAAATATACATAAAACAAAATTCAAGCAGGGATGGGCGCCTCAATTACTTTTTGTACTTGGAGTACTTTTTTTCATCAAGTACTTTGGGGCCATCCAGAAAATACGTTCGCAAGAATGAAGAATTTTTTACCCCCTCTCCCCCCTTCGTAACATCTTGTAACACTCATGATAACCGCCTTGGCATGAACGTTCATTCTCGAACCCCCCCCCCCTTGCCGAACTTTTATGCATGTTTTCTTTTCTCTTATCCAGATGTTGAATTTGAAAAAAATTTGTTTAGCGAGATAAAATTGATGATCGAGAAACAAAATTACGCAGTAGAGCACGTTCACTTTTCGATGACCCCCTCCCCCCCTTGGTTCAATTTGTTACAGTTTGGGAACCTCTCCCCCCACCCCCCTAAAAGCGAACGTATTTTATGGATGGCCCCTTTTCTATTTTCATAAAATAAAGATTTTTAACATCAAATTAGAAAGTACTTGATGGGAAGAAGTACTTCCAGTACAGTAACAGTAATTGAAACTGCCCATCCCTGAATTCAAGTTCAAATATGTGGATGTGCTCGTTACATAATTAGCTTCAGTAAATCATAGCAAAATAGTAATTATACGCAAGTGATAGTCACTTTATTATATTTCTTTTCAATTGCAAATTATAATTCTTTACACTCACATGAAACAGATTTGAAGTGTTGAAGTTTGAATCGTTCATTCAAATAATACAATATTATGTATAAAAATGTGACTGAGGACGTCAAGGGTTCAGTAAAAATTGTGTTTCAAAAAAAATATCTCATTTCAAATAAGAATGGGAAATTCAATTTATATATATACATAATTCGAATTCATGAAGCAGTGATTTTGTTGAATAATCAACCATACAAACTTCAAATTATTCAATTGACTGTTCAATATAAATATTAGAAGTAGAATTATTGTGAGGCCATCTTCATCAAGATGATGCCGCGGATCTGAAAGAATACAAAAGGGTTACTCATCTCAGGATTCAAAATAGAACATTCACATGGAAGTACATAAATACAGTAATGAAAAGAAAGAAAATGGTGTATATCAATGATATAATATTTATTTTACTTCGGTAGGGTACAAGAAATACGTGTGAGATTATGCATAATCTTAGGTATCAACACAGGTATTAAATAGAGAGAAGATGTAAAGAAATGAAAATAATATGCATATGTTATGTTTCGAAATATGTTTCATCCGAAAACTTTGTTCCGAAGGGAGATGTTTCGGAATTTCATGGTCCCGGATATTCTTTTATCCAACAGTATTGTTCATTTCGCATAAATTTCAGAAGACGAACCATTCTGCAGTTTTCGGAACAATGAACATCAGGAATATCTCCGTTTGGGACACGAATTTTCAGATCAATCATCTTTCGGGATATAACAGAGCAACCGTTTAACAATTCCGAACAAAACCGGGTAGGTTTGTGAGTTTTTGTTTATATTAAAAAACAGAAAGAAACCGTTCAAAGGCTGATAAAAATTTTATATCCGGTTCTGTTTGGCATTTTCAGCAGGAATCTTGATTTTATCAACCCACTTTCAGATAGTGTTTAATAAACGGGTTAGCTGGTCCTAAAGCGCTAGTATTTCTTTAAAAAAAATTAGAATGATATACATATTTTGTATTTTTTAATACGACAATTACCAGGTACTGTAGAAACTGCTTTTGTATTTTCAAGCAGATTATCCCGCGCACCATCTTCTTCCTCTTCTTCTCGAGGGATGTTTGTTCCTGTTCTGAACACAAAATCACAATAAAAATTATAATAAGTTTATTAAGTAATGCTTAATTAATATCTAAGGAATTCAATTCTCACGATCGTATTAGACAAGTGTCGCGTAAAAAGTCCAGCATATCATAGTATTTCCATTTTTCTCTTTTGTGTCTGGTCTTCCTGATCCGCTAGCGTGTGTTTTTGATTGTACCATTCTTCTATGAGTATCTTTCAGGTTTTTGAATTTTTTCTGAGCATCTTCTGCATTTAGTTTGCCTGTAAAGACAAAAGGTCAATTCCCTGATTAGAGTGCAATAGCAATTCATTAGAAAATGGTTTCATTATGAAACACTATGGATTTTGCGAAAGAATATTCATAAGTGAAGCATAAAGTTCTATGAATTTGTTCTTATCTCTGCTAAAAATTCGCAATACAGAACGATTCAAAAGGATAGATTTTCTCTATACTTTTCTATGAGGTTTTTGAATACGGAATTCACAATGTTATATCGTTCTTAACCTCTTAAGTGGCTCATTTCGACCAGCGAAGTGCATATCTAAATGGCGAGTTTTTTTTCAACTGCTAATGTGTATGTACCAAGAGAAAAGATATTGTTATTTTAGCAAATATGTCTTCGCTAAGAGGATTGACTACCCTAACCATGACAATTCATAATGTTAACGAACTAATTCCCTACGTTTATGAACTAATTCATCATAATTATTAGTCCTTCGCTAGTCTTACCCAGCTTGATTCGCTGGAAAATGAATTCTCGTTTACCTTAGTAAACTGGCTTGCTATCCATATAATAACACACAAATTTCGCTAGAACTGCGGAATTTTTGCTATTGCAGTGAATTTTTTTGCCGTGTGTACATAGTAGGCATGACATACAAAATTCGTCTCGTCTTAGGCATGGTGTTGAGAAAATACTTCAACGATTTGAATAAAGTTTCATTGAATCAATTGAATATCCGTTCTCATTGACCGAAAGTTTTATAGCGAATTAGATATTTGTTTGATTGATTGAATATTGAGTTGATTCAATAGAACTTAATTCATATCACTTGAGTATTTTGTGGTGACTATTCAACTAAATATTTCATAATTTCTGGAAATTCTTTTTTTCAGTGTATATTTAAATTGTGATCAATCTAATACACATGGTATGAAATATAAATATTGAATCCGCTTCAAGTAATGATTATCAAATATTACAAACCCTTGCGTTATTGAAAGAATCACTGGTTTGCAAATGACACGCAGACTTTGATATTTAAACAGTAGAAATAGTTTCATTTCTTCAAACTTTTTGCAACTTGTTTGTGACTCTCATACGTAGCATCCAAGTATGAATATCTCTGTACACCTAAGCGCATGTATGCGAATTAGACATAGTGTTATACACTATTCAACTTCGTGTTACGGATATATCCATCATAGGCATTTTATAATACATCCCACACAGACAAAAAGAGCTCTTTCAGATATCTAGAGGATGTCTTTGAAAACTGCAAGAGCTCTTGCAAGACCTTTCCAAAAGATCTCTTTTCGTGAGCGAAAAGATGTCTTATGCAACACCAATAGATGTCTTTTAGTGGTCTTCAAGAAATCTGAGAGACATCTTCAAGAAATGTTCAAGAATTCTCAATGATTTCTTGAAGATGTTTATAAGAGCTCTTGAAGAGATCTTGAAGAATTCTTAAATCCCTCCTGAAGAATTTCTGAAGAACTCTCAAATATCTCTTGAAGATTTCTTGAAAGTATTATTAAAATGTCTTGATTAAAATATTCAAATATCCATAACCATACGAATTCATTCATTATTTTGATTTATTGATTTGAATAAAGGCTTACCAAAACATATGAGGTGTTTGCATATAATTCGAATGCAAAAATACTTCAAGCATTTTTCATGCATGTATATGACCTAAATTCAAAATATTTTAACATTCAATTTCATTCACTTGAATCTGAATTTCGATACATTCTATCTTGCACAAAAATGTGAAATTTGATGGAAATTTAATTCACGTACGTACATAAAAAATAAAGTACAATGGATAAAATAATAAATTGATATACCTCTAATGTATGATTCTGCATAATGATAGGTTAGTTTTTGCAAATAGGATCATTCGCTACAAAACAAAATATATTATTGTAATGTAATTGGTTACACGTTTCTTTTCTACGGCAATACTTTCATTATCCAGTATTGGATCTTGAATGTTTATGTATATATAATTAATTATATACAGGGTGGGGCATTTAAAGTGTCGCGGGCGTTTTTTCCAAAAATAAAGTGAGATACGAGAAAATTTTTCGGACAAAAGTTGTAGGTTACCGAGGGGGACATCCGATGGTGGCCTTGGCTTTGACCTCAAATCTCATCTTCAAGGGCATTCTGAGATCAACTCTTGTTTTTTAAATAGCATCTCATATTTTTCACTGCAGATTTGAATTCTAGGTCAAAAACCAAGAAACTTTCGTCTGAACCATTTTCCTGAAATCCGCAAAAATGGCGCTCTAATCGATATTGTTCCATTTTGAATCTGACATTCGAATAACTCGAAAACGAAGGGTCTTGCAAAAGAATGTTTCGTACAAAAGTTGTCAATACACAACACATTTCAATCGTCTACATTACCACCATTCAGAGCTCACGCGATGTAAACAAACGACGGGGTTCAGTGAAAATTCACGATTTTGAAAGTCAGTTTGTCAGTTACATTTGATTATTACTTGGTTTATGACAAATTGAAAATCATGGATATCCGATACACGGTTCCTGAAAAGATCGATATGATCTACATTTACGGTGAAGTGCATAAGAACCCCAGACAAGCATATGACTTGTATGCAGAACGATTTCCTGAAAGAACAACGCCATCCATTAGGTATTTTCAGCGCATTACAAAATTATTCTCAGAAACGGGAAGTGTTACAAGGGAAAAACGACATCGAATGAGAACTATTAGCGGAGAAAATGCGGAAGTTAATGTACTAGCTGCAGTAGCCAATAATCCATACGTGAGCTCTCGTGAAATTGAACTCCATTCGGGAATTCCTCGAAGAAGTGTTCTTCGAATAATGAAACGTCACAAATTCCATCCGTATCACATTTGTTTGCATCAAGACCTTCACGGTGATGATTTCGAAAATCGTGTACAGTTTTGTCGATGGGGTCTAGCACAAATGCACAATAACAACTTCATCAACATATTATTTTCTGATGAGTCGACGTTCACCAATCATGGTCAAGTAAATCGACATAATATGCATTACTGGGCGACAGAAAATTCAAGATGGTTACGTCAAGTAGAGCATCAAAGACAATGGGCTGTGAATGTTTGGTGTGGTATTTTTCGATCTCGAGTAATTGGACCGTACTTCATTGCAGATACGCTAAATGGAGAGAAGTACAGACATTTCTTAGATCAAGTACTTCCAACATTACTTGAAGACATACCTATTCAGGAACGATTGAATATGTGATATCAACACGATGGTTGTCCATCCCATTATGCAGTTACAGCTCGAGAAATATTGGACAGAGATTATCCTGGACGATGGATAGGACGTCGTGGACCAGTTCATTGGCCTGCCCGTTCTCCGGATCTTACTTCTCCAGATTTTTTTTTATGGGGATACATAAAAGATACAGTTTATCAACAAGCACCGACTACACCTGAGAATATGCGTCAACGAATCATCAATGCATGCGCGAGCATCAATGAAGATATTTTAGCACGAGTTCAGCAATCTTTTGTAAAACGTTTTGAAATGTGTATTGAAGTCGAAGGCCATCATTTTGAGCATCTACTGCATTAAAATTATCCAAGTGATGTAGACGATTGAAATGT
The DNA here is from genome assembly GCA_018340375.1 of Gonatopus flavifemur. Classification (NCBI taxonomy): domain Eukaryota; kingdom Metazoa; phylum Arthropoda; class Insecta; order Hymenoptera; family Dryinidae; genus Gonatopus; species Gonatopus flavifemur. Next base: position 395,949 of record JAFFJZ010000090.1, read on the forward strand.
GTTGTGTTTTGTCTGTTACATCATTCGATGATTATAAAGGGTGAATTCGAATAAATTCATCATTGTTCAATGTTGTGGTTGGGATAAGTCGAAAACACATTCTTCAGAAGAATCATTTGAAACGGCCGAAGATTGATCTAATATACATTGATTCTCGACCAATCAGAATACAGGATTCGGAATCCAATCTCTCGTGTTAAACTTACTAATCAAACTGTTCAAATTGGGTATCGGATGAATGAAAATTCTCATGTTTTCTTTTTTACATGAAAATTCTGATTGAAAACGAGTAGTTATACTTTTTTCTCCCACTTGAATCCCTATCCCTACGAAATAACACTATTTTACATTTGTCTGCGTAATAAAAATCATTACTGAAATTACAACTTTCACCTACAGCATATCGTGATAAGAATTCATGACAATAATCAATTTTTCCACAGTGCCGACGAATTCAATCGTTCTACATAGAAAATTTACCAATTTGTATGTTGGTGAATCGTATCGATTATACCGATCAGCTGATCGTATGAGCGCCCTCTGCAAGCACCTTCCTCTCTTGTTCTGTTATGACGCTCCTGAATGACCGATGGATCCACCCCATAATTAGTCAACTTTAATTAATTATATCTCGGAAATTATGCTTCGAAGAGCATTGTGCAAAAGGACAAATCGTTTTAGAATTTCATCAGGAATCTACTCCCAAAAAAGAGTGCGCGAATTTTGAATCACCCTGTATAAGAAATCAGTAAATTGATATAAATGAACAACTATTCATCAAATACGATGTTGAATAAACTTGCTATGGAAAATATGAATACGCGATCAGAATTAAAGAGAAATCACATGAGAATATATTTCAAAAATCATGTAATTAGGTATTTATTGAGATAATGTTCTGAAATATTAGAAGTCCTATGAGGAATCATCGAAACATTTGTGAAGGAATATAAATTAATAATGTCTAATCTATCTGATTCGGATCTTCCAATTGCAAAATCACATCACTTGCACTTTATCTCGGAGCTATAGCACAAATGTTTTTATGATTCCTGATAGAACTTCCAATATTTTAAAACATTATTTGAATAAATACCTAATTACATAATTTTTTTAATATATTTCAATGTAATTTCTCTTCAACTCTGCTCGCGTATCCATATTTCCCATAGTGAGTTTATTTAATGAAAATCACATCATATTTGATAAATAGTTCTTCATTTATATTAATTCACTGATTTCTTATATATATAATAAAACCATCCGCAAAAACAACTCGGATGTATTTTCATTATTAAAATGTCAGAATACATTTTTCCTGGTACATTGAAAACACTACGGATTCACTATTTGTCACAATAGTGATTCACTATTGACTGTCAACAATATTTCACTTGGTATTCCTCTTTTAAGGTTTCTATTTGCTTCCAACAGCGTCTTACTATGCCCACCAATAGCGATATACTCTTGGTAACACACAATTGGTGATCTAAAGTGTTTTATTGTTCCTACCAATAGCGATATACTCTTGGTAACACCCGATTGGTTAGTAACAGTGATGGACTCTTTGACCAACAGCGCATCACTCGTCTTTTTTCCCAGTGTGCCATCTGAAGACACTTTGAAAAACATCGAATATACATGACCCTTTCAAAGTTTGGAAGAATCAGTCTTGGGTGAAAGTACTGTGCTCAGCGTAGAAGAAATACACTTTTTTAATGTAACAGCCCTACGTTCAATGTTATGATATCACCAAACTCTTGTAAACTTTTCACATCCAGCGGAGGAAACTTTATCACCTATGCTGGATGTGACCAGCTTACGGAAGGTTTGTAATATCATAACATTTAGCGTAGGGCTGTTACAATAAAAAGTACATTTCATCTTCGTTGAGCACAAAACTTTTACAGAAGACTGATTTTTCCAAACTTTAAATGGGTAATGTATATTAAATGTTGTATTACATTGTGTTCGATTCCGTTCTCATCTGAACATTGATTTTCCTTCAAGTAAGGGATTCGAGATAGAAAAGAATTGGGAAAAATTACAAAGAATACTATGAAAACATTTCATATGAAATTACCTAATGAATCATTGGTAATATATGAGCCAATATCATATTGTGAGACTTGTAATTTTTTTTAACGGTTCATTATGTTATTTTCCCAAAAATTGTAATTTTTCACAATATAGGATTGTGGAAAGCTACAATGTTCTGTAAAAACCCATAATATATCATTGGCTAACATACTGCCAATGATTCATTGTGTACTTTTATATAAAATGTTTCCACAGTATTCTTTGTATTGTTTTCCAATTCTTTCCTATCTCAAATTCCTTACTTGGTGGAAAATCAATGTTCAGAGAAAAATGAAATCCAACACAATGTAATAAAACACTCAATATACATTACCCATCCAAAGTATGGAAAAATCAGTCTTTGGTGGAAGTACCCCATAAAGCACACCTCCGTGGCCTCCACGGAGAACAAAGGTGGATCCTCCACGTAAGCAACGTGGAGGCTACGTAGCCGTTAGGTGGAGAACACGTAGAGTCTGCATAGAGGCACCGGAGAAATGTCCGCCCTATGCAACGTTGCCACAGCGTGGAACGGAGGTGGTGGGAACGTGGTGGCGAGGTGGAACGACAGTGGAGGCAACGGAGAAGCGAGGTGGAACAAAAGTGGACGCAACGGAGAGGCGACGTGGACGCATTGTAATATTCGGAAAAGTGGCGCTGCATGCGTCTATTCGGATAGGTGGCATTAACGTTGCTCCTGCGTGGTATTGATACGTCGTACCACCTCGCCACCACGGAAATACGACGTAGAGACACACGCACTGCAACTTGGTGTACACGTGGAGTGAATTTTTACAGCTAGGTTTCGGCGCGCAAAATTTGAATGTTCGCAAGCATTTCAAAATTTCAAGACTATGCGAATGATTAATTTATTTTTAGTTTGAGAAAGAATGAAAACACACTGGATCTCAAGGAAGGTAAGTTGACAACAATATATATCATTTTTGTAAATCAAATGAGAATGTTCTTCACATTGTGCTGCGAAGAGGCAGATTGAATGGAAAAATGCACAATTCGTCCGAATTTTTATTATATATATATAAAATACACTGGCAGCAGTTTTTGGATTGGTCTTACATTATCTAATGATTTATCATAAAAATTCAACGTCACGCATGATACCTGAATTTCCAAAAAGAAAACTAACCATGACAATGATTGTTTCATTGGAAGCAAAAAAAGAAAATTGAATCAATAATCGAAATTCCAACCTTCATGATTCAACCAAAACCTAGCTGTTAAAAA